>CM075968.1:30648947-31148954 GCA_038048745.1 Coluber constrictor foxii
GGAATGGTGCACAGACTTCGGAGCCTCCAGAGGCTGACAGCAGAGTGGCAGAGGAACAGGAGAAGCCTGTTCCTAGTGCACGCATGAGAAGAGGTGCCAGAAGGCAAGAACAGCTACAGCAAAGAGGACGACTTGGGAGTAAGGCCAGGAGATGATTGGCCCCTCCCATAAGGCTTAAAAGACCAGCAACGGCTCTTGGGCTTTTTGTCGGAAAACAACGTTGATAATATTGCTTCACTTATCTCTGGTTGGCGTCTTCTGCTTCTGAACTTTTGCCAAGAGAAGCCTTTGGCAGTTTGCCTAATCAGACCAAGGTCAGTGATAAACTGAGGAATGGTGTTTTGAAGAATTTGCTTTAATTTCGTTTGGACTACGCTGAGAATGAGTTAATTCTCAACTGTTCTAATAAAGTCTGTTTGTTTTGGAACTGTTTCTGTCGATTACTACCTACTTGGGCCTGGGTCACAACAGAACTTGTCCGAACCGGCTAAATACCACCTTTGATTCAAAGTTATAACAGCACTTTAAAAAAAGAGAGAAGTATGACCGTCTTTCACATTTATGACCGTTGCAGCATTGCCATGGTCACATGATCAAAATTCAGACGCTCAGGAAATGATTCATACTTATGACGGTTGCAGCATCCTAGAGTTACTTGATCCCCCTTTTGCGACCTTCTGACAAGCAGAATCAAGCAGGGGGAGCCAGATTCACTTAAGAGGCGTGTCACTAACTTAACAACCGCAGTGATTCAGTCCCCGAGCATGCGCCCACACCCCCACCTGCGGCAAGAAAGGTCGTAAAATGGGGCACAACTCACTTAACAAATGTCTAACTCAGCAACAGAATAGAATAGAATAGAAACCTTATTACGGTCATTGACCAGCACATTCAGCTACAGAAAGTTTGGCCTCGATTGGGGTCGTAAATGGAGAACAAGCTGTATTGACTTCCTCCCGCAAATATTCTCTTTACTACTAACAGAGAGACTACCCAAGCAGATGGCCCGACTTTCTGCATGGAAAAACAACACAAATAAACAAAAACAGATTTAAAAGACCAATAAATTTAGCCAGTTCCAGGATCCAAATGTCCCTTGGCTTTGGGTTGGGGGGGGGGGGAAACAAAATTACGGACTGCTGCAGATTTGAATTTTAGATTGCCAACAGTTCCCCACTGAGGGTTCAAGGTCAGCCAAATTGAAACTTTATTTTGGATGATTTGTGACAACCCTGATTTTTAAGTACCCGATTCTTGGATGGGTTCGAGTGTTTCCTGTTGAAAACAAACGGAGAAAGCCATTTATCTGAGGATTTCGCCTTGAGTAATGGCTTGACACATTTTATCATATTACACAGCTGTATTTTAATGGAAAATATTATTCACTCCGGTTTCCTTGCATGGCACGATCATAACTTCTCTGAATGCACAGCATCTCAACAAGGCAAGAAAAGGTGGGGGAGAGGGGGAGAGAAGGAAAAAATGGTTTGCACCTAAAACGTGTTGTCCGTTCTTTGGGAGCTGGTGAATAACTCCAATTTTCTGTACTCTTGCGCTGTAAGCAACCAAATCTAACGTTAATGGCCCACTTCTCTGAAAAAAGGACGAGCCACGGGGAATCCAAAGCATGGAAATTCAGATGGAATTATAGAGGGCACTGAAATTCACATCTGGAAAGATGAGCTCGACAGATTGCGATGCGTTGTCAGTTTTAGGAGATAATGTTACGATGCTAATTTCCCCCCCCCTTTCTCTCTCGCTTGGAGTAGAACTTAGAATATCAGAGTTAGAAGGGGCCTTGGTGGGCTTCTAGTCCAACCCCCTGCTTAGGCAGGAAACCCTACACCACTTCAGACAAATGGTTATCCAACATCTTCTTAAAAACTTCCAGTGTTGGAGCATTCACAACTTCTGGAGGCAAGTTGTTCCACTGACTAATTGTTCTCACTGTCAGGAAATTTTTCCTTAGTTCTAGGTTGCTTCCCTCCTTGATGAGTTTCCATCCTTTGCTTCTTGTCCTGCCCTCAGGTGCTTTGGAGAGTAGCTTGACTCCCTCTTCTTTGGGGCAGCCCCTGAGATATTGGGACACTGCTGTCATGTCTCCCCCAGTCCTTCTTTTCATCAGATCTCTCATATAACTTTTTGGCTGTCTCTGCAAAGAAGGGAAGGGAAGGGAAGGGAAGGGAAGGGAAGGGAAGGGAAGGGAAGGGAAGGGAAGGGCAGTGAAGAGAAGAGAAGAGAAGAGAAGAGAAGAGAAGAGAAGAGAAGAGAAGAGAAGAGAAGAGAAGAGAAGATGAATAGAGTAGAGTAGAGTAGAGTAGAGTAGAGTAGAGTAGAGTAGAGTAGAATAGAATAGAATAGAATAACAGAGTTGGAAGGGACCTTGGAGATCTTCTAGTCCAACCCCTGCTCAAGCAGAAAACCCTATACCTTCTTAGAAAAATGGTTGTCCAGTCCCTTTCTTAGAAGCCTCCGTTCTGTAGGGAAGTCACCCCACTGATTAATTGTTCTCACTGTTAGGAAATTTCTCCTTAATCCCAGGCTGCTTTTCTCCTTGATTAGTTTCCAAGGAGGATAAATCTATCTCAGCATCTCCTTCTGTCCTACAATCACAGCATCGTTGAGAGTGTCCTGACATACGGCATTCTTGCATAGTGTGGGAGCAGCCCTGTAGAGGATAAAAAAGCTCTACAGAGAATCGTTAAAACTGCCCAGAATATCATCGGGCTCCAGCTACCAGCCCTGGATGACATCTTCGAATTTCGCTGTTTGAGGAAGTGGCACAACATTCTCAGAGACTCTTCCCATCCTGCTTACAATCTTTTTGGATTGTTGCCTTCTGGCAGAAGATACAGAACCATTAAAACTCGGACCACACGTCTTCTGAATAGTTTTTATCCCAGAGCTATAATTGCACTCAACCATGAACTGAAGGGCCACCATCAGTGAACTGTTGGACAGTATTACTTGGTCTGTTGTGTGGATGTTTGGGTGGTTTAGGAGTGGGGAATTGTGGTGGGTGGGAGTGTGTTTGGGGATTGTTATGTGGGTTAGACCTGGTCTTTGGGTGTTGGGTGTTAAGTGAATTTTGTTGTATACACGTACAACGACAATAAAGTTCTTATTATTAACCGTCCGTTGTTTGTCTTCCCTTCTGGTGCTTCCTCCATTCTGCAAACTCTGCCCCCTTCTAGCACTGATGACATTACCTAGTTGGGTAATGAGGCATCTGTAAGCCAACAACCAAGCTCAGAAACCACCAAGAACGCTACAGTTTAACCCTGAACTACAGAAGTTGTCTTTTATTGATTGTTTCAAGTCAAGACAAATGTAGCATCTTCGTACACCAGTACTGTCACATCCACCACTAATATTGTCTAAGGCACTATCTAATTCCAAAACAAATTAGCTTAATTACAGAACTGTACTTAGAAATTGAAGACATGCAACCACATCCGTCCCACCCACAAATGCTTAGCATTATTCTATTCCCTCGCGGATCTCTGCCATTCTTCTTCCTTAGTTTATATTGGAGCAATGATGGTAATATTTATCATAATAACAGGGTGAATGGTGCTGCGTTGGTGGGTGGATGGGTAAGAGTCATTAATTGCTTGATAAATTTATTTGCCAATGGCTGGACACAAATGCTTAATTAAGCCTTTTTATAGATATCAAATGACAGAGAGCTGGTTACCAGCCGCCCAACATGGCAGTGTAACTCGAGACGCACGTACAGGAAAAAGAGATTTATGGAATCCCTATATCTCTTGAATAAAGTCGTAGAATCAGACATCTTTTTCTTCCCTGTTGGCTAGAAAAAAATGACAATTATTTACATTTCAATATTGAGCCGCAGTTTGGGAGATCTGTAGCAGTTCAACCAAGGGATGTCACCAGTGGTGGGATCCTCCCGTTTTAACAACCGGTTCGGTGATCGCGCGAATTGCTACGTGCACCTGCGCAGTTTGGAAAAACCTTCGCTTCCTGGTTTCTTCGGGGGAGTAACACAGCTGATTCACGCGGCAATCTGCTCTATCACATGAATCAGCTGAGAAGATGAAGGTAGGAAAATAGCGCGGGTAGGCGGGTGGGCCCATCTGATCGTTGGGATGAACTGGTTCACTGCTAGCTGATCGTCGGAACTACCAATTCACCCAAACTGGCTGGAACCGGTAGAATCCCACCAGGGGTGGGTTCCCAGTTTGCAATGGGATTGCGCGCACACCGAGCTTCTGTGCATGCACGGAAGCTTCTGCGCATATGCAGATCGCCTATGATGACATCCGGGACAGTGGGCGGAGCCTCCTGCTGGTTTTACTACCGGTTCTTATGAACTGGTCTGAACCAGGGGCAACCCACCCCTGAATCCCACCCCTGGAAGTCACCCTTCCCAAGTGTTTGAGGATCTTAGCTCTTCTTAGCATTCCACCTTTCTGGAAAGGGAGCCGTCGAGGTTGTTCTTGGGATCTGTTGGAGCCCCTCACCCAGCTTAGGAGTCATAGCTCCGAGTGCTCCTACAACCACTGGGACTGTCAGCATTTCACGTTGCACTTACTCTAATGCTGACATAAGAAGGAGAAGCGGAGGCATCTGGAAAGTGTCGTTTGACTTTTCACCTACTTATTTTCTCTGGAGAGAATATCACCTAGGAGATGGGATGGGAGGGGGGAAATTCCTTTGAGAGGGAGCAGTAGATTAAGTAGAGTGACTGGGAAGATGGCCAATGAGTGCAGAGGAGTGGGGAGAGGAAAAGGAGGGTTTTGACTGAGGAAGCCAGAGGTGGCTGTGATGAGTCAGAGTTAGAATGTTTGTGCTTAATAAATAAGAGTTTTTTTCATCAAAGACTTTGTTTGAAATGCAATTTATTTGAGACGACTTCGAAACCTGACAGGGACCACTTTGGTACCTATTTTTCACAGCCTCTCCAATTCCTTCTTCAGGCCCTGGTATCTGTCCAATTTCTCATAACTCCTGAAGATGTCAGCATTTGGCACCACTACACATATCACCCCTGCTGTCTTCTGGTCCTGATCTATTGTGATGTCTGTGTGTATGTGCTGAATATGTATCTAGTGTATGTAGATGTCAACAGGTCAAGTTGCATTTATCCTAGTGCTGACCTAAGAAGGAGAAGGTGGAGGCATCTGCAATGGGACGATCGCCTTTCACCTACTTATTTTCTCTGGAGATAATGTCCCCTAGGAGATGCTGGCTGCTACAAGTCGGTGTAAAAAGTGCTGTACTTAATAAAATGGAAGTTTGTTTTATAAAAGACTTTGTTTGAGGTGCAATTTATTTGAAGACGGCCTGAAAACCTGACAGTATGGTTCCTTCCTTCCTTTCTTTTTTTCTTCCTCCTTCCCTCCCTCCCTCCCTCCCTCATTGTCTGTCCTCCCTCCCTCCCTCCCTATTTTCTTGATATACTCATCTGTCTGTCTGTCTGTCTGTCTGTCTGCCTGCCTGCTTGCCTACCTACCTACCTACCTGCACTGAATCACCCAAAATGAATCACCTAGCCAGAAGTTCAATCTTGATCAGAAACCTGACATTAAACCAAACAAAGACCCTCAAAAATTGCAATCTCAACCTTAGATATCCATGTTTGGGAGCTGGTACTGAATTTTTGGCAGAAAGTTCATATTGATATTGGGAAACCAACGTTTTTCTTCTTTTGTTTTGGTTTTGGTCCCAGGCACATTAGGACATGAGTTGCAGCTCATGTCCTAATTTGGGGTGGGGGTGGGGGTTTGTCCTTCATTTTATTCATTTCTGGGACAATACAGCGGAGACAAAATATGGAAAGAATTCTCAGCACCATGCCTATTGAACAATAACTGAGTCGCTCGAAGCGTGGGTAACCTTTTGAAAAAACAAAAACCACCAAGGCTTGGCCCAACCAACTTTGAGACAGAAATGGAAATCAGGAGAGAGAGAGAGAGAGAGAGAGAGAGAGAGAGAGAGTGAGAGTGAGAGTGAGAGTGAGAGTGAGAGAGAGAGAGAGAGAGAGAGAGAGAGAGAGAGAGAGAGAAACGGTGACAATCTTTAACTCCCAGTGAAGTTTCTACCAAGAATGCATCCGTCAGCTAAATACAGGAACTGCACCAGCAGCATTTAGCTTGATGTCCCAAGCAGCAGGAAAGATCAACCACCAGAAATGGATGACTTCAAACCGTTTGGAAGCAAAGGACTGCTGTGCTTCTAATGAATAATTCTGCTACATGCACCTTTCATTTGTCCTCCACTATCCATTAAGGAGCATGTTTGCAACCCTTGCAGAATAGCCCTTAAGTGATTGCCTTGCCTTGGAACACACCATGCAAGGAGAACCATGGCTAGATGGCTAAGTTCATGCAGAAGGTTCCATGTTTCATTACTGCAGAGGCCAGCAAAAGCTTAGGCAGGCAGTATTAAAAAAAGACGAATGAATAGATTCATTCTAACTCAGAGGTCAGCAATCCGTGGCTCTGGAGCTGCATGCGGCTCTTTCATCCCTCTCTGGCAGCTTCATGTCACCGGTTGGCTCCACAATTGATAGGGTTAGGACAGGTAGAGGAAAAAGGAAACCACGCTAGGAGGAGACTCTATGATGGGGAAACCGGACTTCCAGTCGGCTCCAGAATTGAATGTGGGGCTTTTGGTTAGGACCTTTGTGGCTCTTTGAGTGCTGAAAGTTGCCAACCCCTGTCCTAACTGGTTGTAAGGAATGTGGCATTATTATTTTTTTTGGTTTAGCATAAATAGTTCTACTGGCTTCATACTCTAGAGAGAGATGCCTTGTTGTAAACACAAAGGAGAGGTGTTCCATTTCATGGCAGAATGAGATGTTCCCTGCTTGGATCAGCATATCCAAGGTCTCTTCAAGGAACCCAAAGAATGATCTAGTTCAGTTTACAGTTCCATTGCAATGGGTTCTAGGTTTATCAAGCACAAATCAGTAACAATTATCTGAATGCATATATGGATGGAATAACCAGGATACCAAATGAGAGGGACAACATAGTTTGGTTGATGGAATTCTTGCAACGCCATCCCTCTCACCTTCACAAATCTTGCTAAAAAGAACTTGGCGAAGATTGTTCTTGGAAAAGAATCGCTTTCGTTTCTTAGCTGGTTGCCGAAAAGGCTTCTTGTAATGGTATATATGGCGCAGTGGTTAGAACACAGTACTGCAGGCTACATCTGCTGCCTGCTGGCTGCCTGCAGTTTGGCAGTTCAAATCTCACCAGGCTCAAGATTGACTCAGCCTTCCATCCTTCCGAGGTGGGTAAAATGAGGACCCAGATTGTTGGGGGCAAGAGGCTGACTCTGTAAACCGCTTAGAGAGGGCTGTAAAGCACTGTGAAGCGGTATATAAGTCTAAGGGCTATTGCTATTCCTTCCTTCCTTCCTTCCTTCCTTCCTTCCTTCCTTCCTTCCTTCCTTCCTTCCTTCCACCCACCCACCCACCCACCCACCCATCCATGGTGCACAGTGGTTAGAATGCAGTATTTTTGGCTAATTGTGCCCACTACTAGGAGTTCGATCCTGATTGACTCATCCTTCCATCCTTCCAAGGTCAGTAAAATGAGGATCCAGATTGTTGGGCGCATTGCTGACTCTATAAACTGCTTAAAGAAGGCTATAAAGCACTGTGAAGCAGTATAGAAGTATAAGTGCTATTTATTTATTTATTTAATTAATTAATTAAATTTTTATACTACCCTTCTCCTACTGGACTCAGGCTATTGCTATTTCTATTGCTATTGCTATATGGAACAGACCTTAGGAGATGGAGCAAACAGATCTGAGGAATGGCTGAATAAAGATTGCCTAGCCCACAAATGCATCATGAGTGGGACAAGAGGCTGAGGAGGAACCTTCCCTTGGTTCCTCAGGCTATAAAAGAGATGGTGGGAGATCTGTATTTTCAGAGTCGCAAGATTCTGTTAACGTAGCTTTATAATAAAGTAGAATTAGCTTAACTGGTTGGGTTTGGTCTACCCAATAAAACTGACATCTCCTCAGTTTGTCTAGCTTCTATTAGAGGAGTGAAGGGCAAGTTTTTGCAACCTTAAACACTCAAAGAGCCACAAAGGTCCTAACCAGAAGCCCCCCTCCCCTTCAATTCTGGAACAAACTAGAAGTCCAATTCCCCCACTATAGAGTCTCCTCTGAGTGTGGTGTCTGGTTCCCCCACCATAGAGTGGTGTCCTTTTTCCTCTGCCAACCAGAAGTCTAGTTCTCCCACCATAGAGTCTCTTCCAAGCGTGGAGTCTGGTTCCCCCACCATAGAGTGGTATCCTTTTTCCTTTGCTGACCAGAAGTCCAATTCTCCCACTATAGAGTCTCCTTCTAGTGCGGTGTCTGGTTCCCCCACCATAGAGTGGTATCCTTTTTCCTCTGCCGACCATAAGTCCAGTTCTTCCACCATAGAGTCTCCTCCTAGCATGACATCCTTTTTCATCTACCTATCCTAACCAAAAGCCCTATTAATTGTGGAACAGACCGACGACAGGGAGCTGCAGCAGGGGAATGGAAGAGCTACATGCGGCTCCAGAGCCACGGGTTGCTGACACCTGAGCTAGGGCAATGATGTTTATGATGATGAGTCGGGTTGTCCCACAGATGAAGTTGAGCTCAGGAATATTTCCCCATGAAACGTCGAGATTATTCTTGACTCTTTAAAAACCATAACAAGCCTCTTTAAAGCCTTCACACTGCTGTTTCTATAAACTCCCTGCCTTAAAATAGCAAGTTACAATTGCTCAGATGGCATTTCAGGGGGGTGGGGGGCTGCAGAAAATCTTAAAGCTACAGCTTTAGAATAAACAGGGCAAGGAAAGAAGGAAGAGTTGTTATGAGTAATGTTGATGAAATGGGTGTTGGAACCTGGGAGTTGAGCGTTAAAAGAAACAATCCCTGTTTGACATGCTCATCATGAGTTCTGAATTAATTGAGATACATAAACTGAGTAAACATCTTCTGTGCTTTTTTTTTTTTTTTTGTGAACGGACAAGTGAAAAATTGCTTGACTTAATCCAACTTTACCTGAAGCAAGTTTGCAGGAGCTCATCCATCACTGTTCACCCCACTCAAGGTCTGCGTTGCTCCTCTTCTTTTTCTTCAAGACCAAATGTGTTCCATACTAAGCCCATCATTAAACCTGCAAATATGTATTTCCCCTTTTGCTTCTGTTCTCCTTAATTGCCCAAGTAGGTTGTAGGATGTTTATTTTTCATTTGGGGGAGGGCTCGCTTCCTTGCAGTATTTCCCCCAGGAATGTACCACAAAGGCAGTCATGCACAAAGATTTATGGCAGTCATTTGTTTACCCAAATAGATTCATAGACATTTTGAGTTCTCTCTTCTGTCTTTTCGTTTTATTTAGTGTGAAAGCACAAGCTGTTTCCCCGAGTTACACTTATGCATTTTTCATAAATCAGCTGCTACTGATATCCACATTTAAGGAACAGACCTGGTGATGGGTCCCGCACAGAGCCAACTCTGGTGAAAGTGTCCTTGCAAGAAGGAAATTTCATGGGGGACAGGAGCCTGTGTAGCGTAGAGGGCTAATGCCTCCTATTAAAGGCAGCAATTAACACCAGCTGCCTGTAATTTCTCTGAGTTCAATCCTAGCCAGGCTCAAGGTTGACTCAGCCTTCCATCCTTTCTAAGGTAGGTCAATTGAGGACCCAGTTTGTGGGGGCAATAAACTGACTTTGTATAAAAAATATACAAAAGTATGAAGGCTATTGCTTAACGCATTGGAAGCCGCCCTGAGTCTCCGGAGAAGGGCGGCATATAAATCAAATTAAAAAAAAATTGGATTGATATTGGAGAGGCAAAGAAATAGAGAGGATTATGAATGGTGAAATGCCCATGGAGCAGAATTCTGGTTTGTCGGCATGGCAGGCAGTGGTGGGCTTCACATATTCTTATCACTGGTTCGCTCCCCGTGCATGCCTTCCGTGCATGCACCCAGCCTTCTGAGTATGTGCTCTGCTCGTCCACACACCTTCCGTGCACACACCTGGTCTTCCGTGCATGCGCCCAGCCTCAAAAATGTGGCTAAATAGGACATCTTTACATTGGGGAGTGTGGGCGGGCCTCCCGGCGATCTCCGCAACTGGTTTGCTTGAACCAGTACGAACTGGCTGAATACCACTGACGGCAGGTAAGTAAGATTGATATTAAGCCTTGGTTTGTCCTTGCATCCTTGAATGTGACTACTCTAGAAAACTGATGATCCGATTTCCACCCATTTACAGAAAAGAGAGAGATGAAAATGGTAGCATAGGCTCCATCAGTGATGGCTAACCTTTTTGCCGTCGGGTGCCAAAAGCGAAGGGAGCATGGGGGAGGGGTCATGCACGAGTGTGCCCACACCCATAATTCAATGCACCCCGCACCCTTGAGCATACGTGTGTGACACACCTGTGCTCCCTCCACTTTTGGCACATGATGGCACAGTGGGGCCGGTAGGCCCGTTTGCAACCTCCCCAGGCTCCAGAAACTTTCTTGGAGCCTGGAGGTGATGAAAATGACCTTCCCCATTCCCCCGGACGCCCTCTGGAGGCTGGAAACACGTGCCACAGGTTTGCCATCATGGGGCTCCATCATGGTTAAAAACACAAAGAAGTCTTCAAAAGAAAAAGCTCCACCTGGATATGAGTTGTCAAGCTCAGAATCAGAACAGAGCTGGAAGGGACCTTGGAGGTCTTCTAGTCCAGCCCCCTGCTCAAGCAGGAGACTATTTATTCAGACAAGTGGCTGTCCAGTCTTTTCTTAAAAAACCTCCAATGATGAAGCACCCACAACTTCTGAAGGCAACTTCTGTTCGACTGGCCAATTGTCCTCACTATCAGGAAGTTTCTCCTTAATTCCAGGTTGCTTCTCTCCTTGGTTAGCTTCCATCCATTGCTTGACCCCCTCTTCTTTGTGGGCAGCCCCTCAAATATTGGAACACAGCTATCATGTCACCCCTAGTCCTTTCTGTAAAGCTGTAAAAAAAAAATCTTTCTAAGATGATGGAAGTAGAGTTTATATTCATCCCAAAGAGGGAGAACCTGAAGCTCAACTATTTCTACATCTTAGAAGCAGTGGTGGGCTGCTGGGGGTTCGGGAGAACCCCTAGCTAAGATTCTGTGCAGTTTGGAGAACCCCCAAATCCCACTCCTGGCTGGCCTCGCCCACCCAACTTGCTCATCCCAGGAGTTCTCACGCGGCCCGTTTTGGATGCGGGTAAATGCAGGGTGTGCGTGGAGGCTCAGGGAGGGCAAAAAACAGGCCTACCGGAAGTTTGGGAAAGCCGAAAATGGGCCCATTTCCAGCCTCCAGGGCCTCTGGAGTCTGGGGAGGCCGTTTTCCTCCTCCTGGAGGCTCGAGAAAAGCCTCCGGAGCCCAGGGAGGGCAAACACCCCACCCCCACCATGGTGCAGGAGGCCAACTAGGCCACACCCACCCAGCAACCGGGGAGAGGACCCTTTGCTAAAATTTTTGAATCTCACCCCTGCTTAGAAGGGCATCTTTGTAGATGCTTCGCACGGCCGAACAGTTCTTTCCACTCAGTGGAACCTTTCCTAATGTGCCAAGACAGCGAATTGGAGCAAACGGGGACCTCTGAAAACCCAGGCAAGTGTTTATTTTAAGCCATCACCTGCGCAGCCTTCGAAGATAGACAGTCACCTTGAGGTCTTCTCTTTCCAAACATGAGACAATACAGAAGACCTTTCTCTAGAAGGTGACTCTCCGCTGATGGCTCCACTCTCACAGGTCTCTTTCTAATACTCTCATCTTCCTTTTAACTCCCAACATTTTGAACTCACGGATGGCGCATTTGTTTTGCCAAGAAATCAACTGGGCCCAAATAAACAATGCTGCAGGAAAAGACGGAGAAACACAAGACGTTCAAACAGATGGAGGATAAACCCTACTCCAGAACAAAGTCCCCCCAATGTGATTTATATTTCTAATCATCTTAAATGTTCACAGGCAAATAATGATGTTTCTTTCCAAATCCAAAGGTCCACAAGAGCCTCGTGGCGCAGTGGCCTAAATGCTGTTAAAAGTAGCACTTAGGTGCCAGCTGCCTGCAATTACTGCAAGTTCAAATCTCACCAGGCTGAAGGTTGACTCAGCCTTCCATCCTTTCGAGGTAGGTAAAATGAGGACCCAGATTGTGGGGGCAATAAGCTGACTTTGTATAAAAAAGAACACCGCTTATTTGGGGGGGGGGGCGAAAGCCCTACTAAGCAGGTATATACAAAAGTATGAAGGCTATTGCTTAATGCATTGTAAGCCGCCCTGAGTCTTCGGAGAAGGGCAGCATATAAACCAAAATAATAAATAATAAATAAATACATAATAAAGGATCGGGTAGATTTCATTAACCTGATGATACCTGTTCAGCATTCACAACTGATTGTGAATAATAATAAAAACTATTATGGACATCGACCAGCAATAGGCATACAATAAATTAAAAATAATACTGACATTAATCATGAATAATAACATCCCTGGTATGAAAATAGATAATCTCACACCGTTAGGGTCATTCCCTAATTTACAGGAACGGAGAGACGATAAGTATGTGAGTAAATGTATTTTTCCAATAATTGTTATAGAGACCTCCAAAAAATTGGCACCAGTTGATATCTATAATTCTGTAATCAGTTTTTTATTTGTGGATATTGCAACGACACAGAATTTTGCTCCTGCCCTTGTGGTAGCCGTATTTGAGTCTTGGAGGAGAAAGGCTACATAAAATTTGTCTCTCCTCCATGGCAATCTCTCTAGTAAGGGGAGAATATATATTGACCTACATACTCTCTGTAACTCACAGTACCAACTGATTGTGAAAACCATCAGATCAAGAGAAGGGGAAAAAAATGCAATATCCTAATTTTTTTTTTAAAAAAAATCACTTCATTCCCAGCGACTCAATCATGTTAAAAGGAGCTCAGGCTGATAGGGTGGAGATTTGCAAATCAGATTTTTTTTTTTTGTCTTCCCCATCCTGGGTCTGTGCCAACGTTTGGCCAAAATATAATTTAGTTTAATTGAGCCATTAAATTAAAATAATCTTTTCAACAAGCTGTAATCAGACTAGTATAATTTCAGTGTCGCCTGTAATTCCCCTTAATAACTTTCCTCTCTAGGCTTTCTTTCAGAAATAATCTTAGGAATCTTCTCCAAATTGGAAGGTGGCCCCCTTTCCTGGAAATACAACCTCCGTTTCAATTTCCTTCAAATCATTTGTTCATTAAAGTCCATTAAACCTGCTCTGTCAAATTCCACTTTTCTGGGCCTTCGGAAAGAGTATATAATGCTAAGAAAAGCAGTCAAAAGAAGAATGCCTTTGAAGGAGATCCAGACACATAGTTAATAAGATAGAAAGCAACTACAACGTGGAAAACACCAAGTGTTCAGCTGCCATTCACTGGAAAGATTTAGTACAGCTTTACAAATCCTTAGTAAGGCCATACCTGAAATTCTGCATTCAGGTTTGGTCACCACATTGCAGAAAAATACAGTAGTGGCCAAAATTGTGGAAATTTTGGGGGAAAGTGTATTTTCTAAAACTAGCTAATAACACCACTCTTTATTTTGGAGTAGTACCATAAACTTATATATCCATGGAAAGATCATTTAATCAAGAATGTAATGCAATAACTTTTATGAAGGATTTCCTATTAGAATAGCATTTACAGTATGAAGAAGAAAAGTGAAACATGTAGAAAAAACAAGATATACAAAAATGATCACCCTAGAAAAAATGATCATCATGTCAGTTAATCCTTAGTTGGGTAACCTCTAGCATGAATGACGGCCTTACAACGTCTTCCCATGGAGTGAACCAAGTCTTTGAGTTCTGCAGCTGTTCTAATGTGAAACCAAGATTGAATGATGGCTTCTATTAACTGAGTTTTATTGCTTCTGACTAACAAGTTTCTTTAGTCAGCTCCGTAGATTTTCAATTGGATGAAGGTCTGGGTTAGTCCCAGGCCATTCCAGCAGTGGAATAGGATTATCTTGAAACTCCAAAAAAAAGAATGTGGTGTTATTAGCCATCAAATCTCAAAAATACACTTTCCCCCAAAAGGTTTCCACAATTTTGGCTACTACTGTATGTTGAAAATGTGCAGAGAATAGCAACAAGGCCTGAAGGCTAAAACATGAAAAAATGGTGGTGGGAACAGGGTTTGGCTAGTCTAAAGAAAAGAAGGATTAGGGGTGACATAATAACAGTATTCTAGTATTTGAGGGGGCTGCCACAAAGAAGAGGGGGGTCAACTTATTTTCCAAAGCACCAGAGAGCAGGGCAAGAAACAATGAGAATGAAGCAGTGGTGGGTTGCTCCTGGTTTAGCCTGGTTTGGCTGAACCGGTAGCGGGGACGATGTGACGTCACCAAACTGGTTCTCTTTGTTTGGGAGCTGGGGCCTCCCGCCTGCCCCCACGTTATTCCTACCTTTATTCCTTCTTTTTTAGCCCAGCTGAAAGGCATGGCAGAGTGGATTGCCGCACCTCAGCTGGGCAGATACTTAACGTGCTTGTGCAGAGTGCAGATTTGGCGCGCGTACAAGCGAAGCGAGCCATACCACTTAGACTTATATACCGCTTCACAGTGCTTTACAGCCCTCTCTAAGCAGTTTACAGTCAGCGAATTGCCCCAAACAATCTGGGTCCTCATTTTACTGACCTTGGAAGGATGGAAGGCTGAGTCAACCTTGAGGTGGTCAGGATCAAACTGCTGGAAGTGGGCAGAATTATACTGCAATACTGCATTCTAACCACTGGGAGGGAAGGAAGGAAGGAAGGAAGGAAGGAAGGAAGGAAGGAAGGAAGGAAGGAAGGAAGGAAGGAGGGAAGGAAGGGCAATAGCCATAGCACTTAGTCTTATATACCACTTCAGAGTGCTTTACAGCTCTCTCTAAGCGGTTTATAGAGTCAGCATACTGCCCCCAATAATCCGGGTCCTCAGAAGGATGGAAGGCTAAGTCAACCTTGAGCTGGTCAGGATCGAACAGTTGTGGTCCGCCAGCAGCCTCTGGAGCTGGCAGCAGAATCGGATAGCAAGGAGACTGGGGAAGAACATGGACCAGTCCTGGAGTCTGGGGAGGACTCTGCATCAGAGGCAGAGATGGGGCCATCTCTACGGACTACGGACTCTATGTGTAGACTCCGTAGTCTCCAGAGTCAGATAGCAGAGAGGCAGAGGAACAGGAGGGGCCTGTTCCTAGTGCGTGCATGTGCAGAGGCAAGAACAGGTGATCGCACACAAAGCATGTGCACAAAGAGAACCGGTGGTAACGGCGGTTGCAACCCACCACTGGAATGAAGGAGTAACTTCCTAATAGTGAGAACAATGAACCAGTGGAACAGCTTGCCTCCAGAAATTGTGTGTACTCCATCATTGGAGGTCTTTAAGAAGAGACTGGACAGTCACTTGTCTCAAAGCATGTATAGGGTCTCCTGCTTGAACAGAGGGTTGGACGAGAAGACCTCCAAGGTCCCTTCCCACGGGCGAGCTGCTGGGGGTTCGTAGGAGTTCAGGAGAAGCAGTTCGGAAAACCCCCAAATCCCACTCCTGGGTGGCCCCACCCACTCTGCCCCTCCCCTCCCAGGCGTCCCCACACGACCCGTTTTGGATGCAAGTAAGTGCAGGGCACAGGCAGAGGTTTGAGAAGGGCAAAAAATGGGCCTACCGAAGGTATGGGCCCGTTTCTGGCCTCTGTAACCTGAGGAGGCTGGTTTTTTAAAAAATTTGATTTATATGCCGCCCTTCTCCAAAGACTCAGGGCGGCTTACAATGTGTTAAGCAATAGCCGTCATACTTTTGTATATTTTATACAAAGTCAGCTTATTGCCCCCACAAACTGGGTCCTCAATCTACCTACCTTAGAAAGGATGGAAGGCTGAGTCGACCTTGAGCCTGGGGAGATTCGAACTGGTGTAATTGAAGACAGCTGGATGTTAATTACGGTGCTTAGTCTGCAGAGCTAAACCAGGCTCGTTTTGCCCTCCCGGAGGCTCGAGGAAAGCCCCTGGAGCCTGGGGAGGGCAAAAACACACACATCTCCACTGTGGTGCAGGAGGCCGACTAGGCCACGACCACCATGACAATGCCCACCCAGCAATCGGGCAGAGAACCCCTTGCTAAAATTTTTGAAGCCCACACCTCTCCCTTCCAGCTCTATTCTGATTGATTGATGGATTGATTGAGACAGACAAAGCTATCTTTGCTTGAAGCTAGCAGTGCTTTTCCGATATTGTTTTTATAGAAAACAATCTTTAATTCCGTGTCCTCCTTTTGTCTGTTCCAATTTCTGTATTTATAGGCCTCTTCCCAGTTCTGGCTGCTGTTAGAAGTGTAGCAAAGGGGAATTTCTATTTTAGACTTCAGTATTCTGCGGTCTCACACAGCTAACTGAGCCAAAAAGGGTAAACCATTTCTTTCATCTCCGTTGATGCTGGCCTTTTGTTACATTAGCACAGCCAAGGAACGTACGATTGTGTCTGAAGATTTAAAATAGTTACAAGGCTGGGGGGTTTTTTGGTTGTTTTTTTTTTAATGGCTTGGGGACAAAATAAAAGAAGAAATAAAAGTTTTGCTGCTTGAAGTTCTCCCTCCCGCACAACAGGAGAGGGATCAGTCACAATGCAAAAGAGAGAGAGAGAGAGAGAGACAGAACATAATTAAATCAGTATGGAATTAAAAGGGCTTGTACTATAGATGATGAAAAGACATCATTCTTCTCTCAGTTGGCCTGCCCATGTTACACTTCTGTGC
This sequence comes from Coluber constrictor foxii, assembly GCA_038048745.1. Taxonomy (NCBI): domain Eukaryota; kingdom Metazoa; phylum Chordata; class Lepidosauria; order Squamata; family Colubridae; genus Coluber; species Coluber constrictor. The sequence goes on from CM075968.1 coordinate 30,665,723, forward strand.
AAAAATCCAAAGGGGGAAAAAATTGCTATCTTGAAAGAGGATGAAAACATTAAAAAGTTTTCTGAATCCGACGCTCTGCTCTTGAAAGAAAGAGGACGCAGTGTCAATTCCGAAACAAACTTTATCATCGACAGATGCAATTTGATTCATCAAGAAAGCCCATCTAATCCAATTGAACAGAATAACGGAATGAGATAGAAGTATGCTCAAGTAGGACATTGTCCTCTCTGAAGTGAACCTCGCTGAAGTCCTCTTTTGCTGCCTCATAGTTGCCGCGAACTCTGACAGGGAGGGGAATGTAGATAGACTGGCTAGCAGTCGAAACAAAAAGCTTTCTTGTGGGAACCAAGGTCATCCCAACAGGTGGCAGTTGGAGGAGGAGGAGAGAAGTGACCAAGGAACCCACCAAATGCCCTAATTGGACAATGTGACCTATGACACTTGGCGGGGAGGAGGGAGAGACAATTGCTCTTTTAATTATGTCACACGCGCAGGAAAACTTTCAGAGTTGGTTTTCACTAGCTGTGCCAATATGATGTATCCAATAAACAAGTTCTTTGAGGAATCTATCTGCCTCAGAGTTCTAGTTTTGGCTTGTGCCTTACTTGTAACGCTGACAGATACTCTATTCCAGTACATCTCAACCTTTTCTTCACCATGGATCAGTGATGGGATTCCGCCAGTTCGCACCACTTCAGGAGAACCGGTTGTTAACTTTCTGAGCAATATGGCAAACTGGTTGTTGGAAGAAATAATTAGGGCAGAGAACTGGTTGTTAAATTACTTGAATCCCACCACTGCCATGGATGCTGTTTAAATACTGTTTTTGACCATGGCCCCCAAGACTAAACTAGGGGGAGACATGATAGCAGTGTTCCAATATTTGAGGGGCTGCCACAGAGAGGAAGGGGTCAAGCTATTTTCCAAGGCACCCGAAAGCCAGAAAAGGAATAATGGATGGAAACTGATCAAGGAGAGATTCAACCTAGAAATAAGGTGAGATTTTCCGACAGTGAAAAACAACAACAGATGTTGCCTTCGGAAGTTGTGGGAGCTTCATCCCTGGAAGCTTTCAAGAAGAGATTAGACTGCCATCTGTCAGAAATGGTGTAGGGTCTCCTCCTGCTTGGCTAGATGATCTACAAGATCCCTTCCAACTCTGTTAATTTAATCTAAAAACTCCAGATTTAAATCATAACCTTTCTTCAAGCCTTCGTGGACCACCTTGTGATGACATCACAGGCCCCCAGGGATCCACAGACCACAGGTTGAGAACCATTGCTCTATTCTATAAATCACTCCTATTAAGAGACCCTAACAGAAGCAATTTGTAAAAATTGGTTCTGCTCCAAGGCTTGAATTGGGTGGCTCCGATTTCGGTTTGCTAAATTGATTCAAAAGAAATCCATATTTGGCACAAAAGCACTCAAACCAGATTGAAGATATCTGATCTGATGGCTCAGTCCCTCTTTTCCATTTCAATTTGGAAAGCCAGCATGATTCAGATGGAATCTCTAAATCTTTTGCACTGAGTGCTCAAATTCTTAACCATCAGAATCAATGAAACATCAAACTGAATCTCCATATCAATGCTAAGTACAACCTTGGTACAACTGTTGGCTGTTGTCAAAATGAACAGAGATTTGATGTTTTACTTTACAGAAAGATAAGAGTGTTTGTTTGTTTGTTTGACTGATTTCTACAACTGCCCATCTGGAGACTTTAGACAAAGTGCAGAGAAGAGCAACTAAGATGATTAAAGGCCTGGAGACTAAAACATATGAGGAACGGTTGCAGGAATTGGGTACGGCTAGTCTGGAGAAAAGAAGGACTGGGGGGACATGATAGCAGTCTTCCAATATCTCAGGGGTTGCCCCAAAGAAGAAGGACTCAAGCTATTCTCGAAAGCTCCTGAAGGCAGGACAAGAAGCCATGGATGGAGACTGATCAAGGAGAGAAGCAACATAAAATTAAGGAGAAATCTTCTATCAGTGAGAACAATTAATCAGTGAGACAGCTTGCTCCCAGAAGTTGTGGGCACTCCATCACTGGAGGCTTTCAAAAAGAGACTGGGCCAGGGGTGGGATTCTACTGGTTCGGATTGATTCAGGCGAACCGGTAGCTCCGATGATCAGCTGGGAGTGAACCAGTTCGTTCTGATGATCAGCTGGGCCCGCCCCCCTGACACTGTGGTTTATTTACCTTTATTTCCTTTGTTTGAAGCCCAGCTGATTGTGTTGTGGATCTCCAGCAGCCTGAGGAGCTGGCAGCCGAGTTGGTCAGCGATAAGACTGAGGAAAAATATTGGCCAGTCCTGGAGGCTGGGGAAGGCCCGGATGAGGGCTCTGCGTTAGAGGCAGAGATGGGACCAGGGCCATCGGGGAGTGAGGTGCAGACTCCAGAGCCTCCAGAGGCTAACAGTAGAGATGACCGCGTGGCTCAGCTGGGCAGGGATTTTTGCTACCAGTTCTCCGAACCACCCGCCTCCATCGCTACTGGATAGGGCGATCCGGTCCGAACCGGGAGCATTTCACCCCTGTCCTAGGCCCAAAAACAAGCCCTGGGGGGTTATGCCGCACCCCTCCCATGCCCTGTTTTGGGCCTAGCAGGACTCTCTGTAGCTTCCTGAGCCCAAAGATGGGCCATGGGGGTCGTGCTGCTCCCCCCCACTCCCCCCCATCACCCCACACATGCGCGTGTGACTCCTGTCTCCTGTGCATGCCAGCGCAACCCCCTGCAACATGCACGCACATCTCCTGCATGCGCCCCGTCCCCCACACATCCCAAAAATAGAGAATTTTGGGCTCAGTGGTGATCATAAATCAATACAGTTAGGTGCTCATAGAAGCCTGGCTAGATGGCTCAGTGGCTAAGACTCTGAGCTTGTTGATTAGAAAGGTCGTGGTTCGAATCCCTAATACAAGTCTCTCCTGCTGAGCAGGGGGTTTGACTAGATGACCTCCAAGGTCCCTTCCAACTCTGTTATTCTGTTATTCTGAGGAAGGGCTGAAAGGCAAACAACAGTTCCGTAGTTGTCTGTAAGTGAATTAAACTGAGCAGAGTGTTAAGAATCCCACAGGCTCCAATTAGCTCACTTACTCCGTGGCTGAATTGTCCTAAACAAGCAGTAATTTGAATAGGAAACATTTTACACAGCAGGAATTTAACAGCCGGAAAAGAGCAGGGAGAGAGAAAAAAAAATCCGCTTTTCGACGCATTCAAACATCAAGTGCGTTTATGGGGAATTAGACAGCAATGCTGTGGAATGGAGAAGCAGTTCTCTCCCGCCGCACGGTCTTTATTTTCTCTTTCTGACACAAATATGTCATCGGGTTGCCCAGTCAGCAGACGAGCCCAATGAGATTAAGACCATCGTGATTGTGAAGCTTCTGCGGGACTCACAATTGGGTTAGTCCTGGAGTGTAAAAGCTATTTTAGATGGGAAGTGAAGTGGCTGATGGTGTTAGTCTCGAAAGACACATCGCCTCCACCAATTCCTCCTCCTCCTCTCCTTCTCCTTCTCCTTCTCCTTCTCCTTCTCCTTCTCCTTCTCCTTCTCCTTCTCCTTCTCCTTCTCTTTTTCCTCTTCCTCCTGCCCCTCTTCCCACCTTAGGACAATGTGCCACAACCTCTCTTACCTTGGCTGTATCCCTCAATCTTCTCCAAGATCTCCTTCTCCTCCTTCTCCTCCTCCTCCTGCTCTTCCCCTCTTCCTCTTCCTCCTCCCTTTATTTTATTTTATTTATTTTATTAATCATATTTCTATGCCGCCCACTCTCCGAGGACTCTGGGCGGCTTACAACAATCGACAGTATACTAAATAGCATATTGCCCCCAACAATCTCGGTCCTCATTTGACCCACCTCGGAAGGATGGAAGGCTGAGTCAACCTTGAGCCAGTGAGATTTGATCTGCTGATCTGCTGAACTAGCAGTCAGCTGAAGTAGCTGCAGTACAGCACTCTAACCACTGCGCCATCTCCATGTTCAAAAATATCCCTTACCTTACAAAGTTCTCCAAGACCTTCTCCTCCTCCTCTTCCCCTTCTCCTCCTCCTCCTTCCTTCCCCCATAAGGTCATATTCAACAAGCTCCCTTAACTTGGGTGTATACCTCAAAGTTCTCCAAGACAACCTCCTTCCTTCCTTCCTTCCTTCCTTCCTTCCTTCCTTCCTTCCTTCCTTCCTTCCTTCCTTCCTTCCTTCCTTCCTTCCTTCCTTCCTCCCTCCCTCCCTCCCTCCCTCCCTCCCTCCCTTCCCTTCCCTTCCCTTCCCTCCCCCATAAGGTCATTTTCAACAATCTCCTTATCTTGGGTATATACCTCAAAGTTCTCCAAGACCACCACCACCTCCTCCTCCTCCTCCTCTTCCTTCCTTCCTTCCTTCCTTCCTTCCTTCCTTCCTTCCTTCCTTCCTTCCTTCCTTCCTTCCTTCCTTCCTTCCTTCCTTCCTTCCTTCCCTCTCCCATAAGGTCATGTTCAACAATCTCCCTTATCTTGGGTATATACCTCAAAGTTCTCCAAGACCACTACCACCACCTCCTCCTCCTCCTCCTCCTCCTCCTCCTCCTCCTCCTCCTCCTCCTCCTCCTCCTCCCTCCTTTCCTTCCTTCCTTCCTTCCTTCCTTCCTTCCTTCCTTCCTTCCTTCCTTCCTTCCTTCCCCCATAAGGTCATGTTCAACAACTTCCCTTATCTTGGGTGTATACCTCAACATTCTCCAAGACAACCACCTCCTCCTCCTCCTCCTCCTCCTCCTCCTCCTCCTCCTCCTCCTCCTCCTCCTCCTCCTCCCCCCTCCTTCCCTTCCTTCCTTCCTTCCTTCCTTCCTTCCTTCCTTCCTTCCCCCATAAGGTCATGTTCAACAACTTCCCTTATCTTGGGTGTATACCTCAACATTCTCCAAGACAACCTCCTCCTCCTCCTCCTCCTCCTCCTCCTCCTCCTCCTCCTCCTCCTCCTCCTCCTCCTCCTCCTCCTCCCCTCCTTTCCTTCCTTCCTTCCTTCCTTCCTTCCTTCCTTCCTTCCTTCCTTCCTTCCTTCCTTCCTTCCTTCCTTCCCCCATAAGGTCATGTTCAACAACTTCCCTTATCTTGGGTGTATACCTCAACATTCTCCAAGACAACCACCTCCTCCTCCTCCTCCTCCTCCTCCTCCTCCTCCTCCTCCTCCTCCTCCTCCCCCCTCCTTCCCTTCCTTCCTTCCTTCCTTCCTTCCTTCCTTCCTTCCTTCCTTCCTTCCTTCCTTCCTTCCTTCCTTCCTTCCTTCCTTCCCCCCCCCATAAGGTCATGTTCAACAACTTCCCTTATCTTGGGTGTATACCTCAACATTCTCCAAGACAACCACCTCCTCCTCCTCCCTCCTCCTCCTCCTCCTCCTCCTCCTCCTCCTCCTCCTCCTCCTCCTCCTCCTCCTCCTCCCCCCTCCTTCCCTTCCTTCCTTCCTTCCTTCCTTCCTTCCTTCCTTCCTTCCTTCCTTCCTTCCTTCCTTCCTTCCTTCCTTCCTTCCTTCCTTCCCCCATAAGGTCATGTTCAACAACTTCCCTTATCTTGGGTGTATACCTCAATGTTCTCCTGACTCCAAATTATAGCATCATACCTAATGGAAGAGGAACATCATGACACAAAATGATTGAAAATAATTAATTATCACCCCTAAGTTCATTGCAGGTACATGCAAACAAAAAGGAAGCCGGCTTCGATTTTGTCTTGAATCTATCTCCCCTCAACCTATTTTGGGGCGGTTGCAACCCTTCGTCTTTCTCCTTGATTCTCTCAGAGCGAAAAGGCGGATTTCCCCAGAGCTCAACGGTACAGGTAAGTCCTGAACTTACAACAGTTCACTTAGTGATCATTGGAAGTTACAACAGCACTGAAAAATGTGACTTATGACCGTTTTTCACACTTACGACCATTGCGGCCTCCCCATGGTCACGTGATCAAAATTCAGGTGCCTGGTAACTGGCATGAACTTACGACGGTTGGAGTGTCCCAGGGTCATGTAACCCCCTTTTGCGACCTTCTGACAAGCAAAATCAATGGGGGGAAGCCAGATTCACTTAATAACCCTGTTATTAACAACTGCAGTGATTCACTTAACAACAATGGCAAGAAAGGTTGTAAAAGGGGGCAAAACTCAGTTAACAAAGGTCTCACTTAGTGTGATGACCCAGGACATGGCACAGAGATAACACAGGCAGCTGGTAGTTCAGACCACCCCTTTATTGCTCCAAATTTCCCCCAAAGCTCCCGCGTTTCTGGCAAGTCCCAGAGCAAAGTGATCACACACACACACACGCATACCTCAAGCAGCCTCTGGCTGCAAGTAGTCCAGCCCAATGCTGTGAGCACCACGGCAGCAAAGCAAGAAATCCAGAAAGAAGACAAGGAAACCAGAAAAGTTCAAACGCCGGCACTCCACACTCCAGGAATTTATTTATTTATTTATTTATTTATTATTTATTAATTAGATTTATATACCGCCCTTCTCCTGACGGACTCAGGGCAGTGAACAGCCAATTAAAAACCAATACAAAAAAGTTAAAAACGTACTAAAAACCAATATAAATTAGGCTGAGAATATAAAACAGAATAAAACTCTAAAAATTTAAAAAGAAGAAGGGATCAGGCAAGTCCGGCAAGTTGGAAGAGATAAGTCTTCAGAGCCCGACGAAAAGTCCGGAGGTCAGCAATTGTTCTCAGTTCTGGAGGAAGATCGTTCCAGAGGGTGGGGGCTACCACAGAGAACGCTCTCCCCCTGGGGGTCGCCAGCCAGCATTGTCTGGTTTAGCGTTTACTCCTCATAAATGCCCCTCCCCACAGCATCTCCTTAAGGCTCAGTCCCCAGGTGTGCCTTGTGAAGGGGGGGGGGTGCTTTCCTCCTGAGTAGTCAAGTCAGTCTGCGCTGTTCTGGCCTTCTCTCCACTCTCCGTGCTCGAGGATCAGGAGGGGGTGATCCTTGCTCATCGCCTGCTTAGCCTCTCCGGTCAACTTGCCCCCCTTCCTCTCTGCCTACAAGCCATCCCAATCCTGAAAGGCCCTTGTCTGACTTAGCCTGCTCCTCCCCATTTTCCTCCCAAGCTGCCTCCTCAATTTCCGTCTGCTCCAGTTTGGTCTCATCTTCCTCCACCAATTCAGGCTCTGACGGGGGCATGATACAGGGTTGGGCTCAACTGTGGTCATAAACCAAGGACTACCTATTCTAAAATTGGTTGCTCTTGAATTGTGTTCTTCAACACAGTAAAGATTCTATTACGCTGGCTTGACAGGTGGACTGTAAGCATTAGCTTGAAGCAAAAACATATTCTCCTTCCCCCCACCTCCTAGGTCTTGATGTTCTCAACTACTTCTATTTTCCAGGTAGCCCAGGGATCAGCAACCTTAAACACTCAAAGAGCCACAAAGGTCCTAACCGGAAGCCCTCTGTTCAATTCTGGAGCTGACCGGAAATCCTGTTCCACCACCATAGAGTCTCCTCCTAGCACGGCATCCTTTTTCCTCTACCTCTCCTAACTGAAACCCCTACGTTCTGATCTAGGCTCCCTTAAAAAGCAGGAAGCAGAGTCTTGGTCCTGGCAAAACCTCTTTTATTTACACGGCTGTGAATTCCTTTCATTCACAGTCAGCAAGGCTTGTCCAGACAGTTTTTCAAAGGAATATTTATCAACACAGACCTTATCTTGCTTGGCAAGCTGCCATGTAACTTGTTTCCAAATGTAGGGTAAGGCAAAACTTGGCACAGAGTTTCTTAAAGTCATGAACAGAAATTTCCATTCTTGCAATGACTGAATGAATGCATTGTTTCCTGCAAAAGCAGGAGGGCTTTTGCAGAAACAGGATTGTTTCCCTGTTGACTCCTCTTTTGTTTCCTGTGGGGGAGGGCAATTACCTCCAAGGTGTGGCTTTACTCCCAAGTCGACCCTGCTTTCTGAGTTGTTCTTGTCTTTTGGCAGCTCTGCGCATGTACACACTGGGAACGGGCTCCGGCTGTTCCTCTGCCTCACTGCTGTCTACCTTCCTCTCTGCCTCTGACGCAGAGCTCTTGTCCGAGCTTCCCCCAGCCCCAGGGCTGGTCCATGTTCCTCCCCAACCTCCTCACTGTCCGACTCTGCTGCCAGCTCCACTGGCCACCAGTAGGCCACAACATCTTATCAATTGTGGATCCGACCGGAACACCCACCCCTTGCCATAAAGTCTCCTCCTGGCATGCCGTGCTTTTCCGTCCACCCTACTTGGAAGCTCCTCTCAAAATTGTGGCATCAACGGGCAATAGGGAGCCGCAGCAGAGGGATGAAAGAGCCACATGTGGCTCCAGAGCCTCAGGTTGCCGACTCCTGAGCTAGCCTCTCCAACATCAGAACCAGAAGTGTCTTTCTTCCAAAATTCTTCTCCTCCTCCACCCCTGCGCCATGTTTTGTTTATCGAGAATAGCTCAACAGGAACCGGCCCATGGCATTGATGTATCTTCGTTCATTTATAAAACCCGATACCTCCTTTGTTTAAGATAAGCAGAACACGAACAAGATTGATTTAGGGAAAAGCTGAAAGATGGCAAGAAGATGGTGGAAACATTTTCCCAGTTATGAAGAGTCTGGAGGATGAGGGATTCACGAGCCACGTCTCTTTCCAAATTTCAGATAACAGAATTGATTGGAGGAAGATTTAGAAGATTGGGAGGGACATCAGAAGGACTTCGTCAAAGGTCATCGCCATTCTGTCATGAGTAGACAAAGGCTTTGGGCCAGATGAATAGATAGATGCCTGTTTAAAGCCAGTTGGACAATTGACCTTGAAAAATAAGCTTTACATTCTGAAAAAAGTCTTGTTAATATAACCTGCCATACAGGAGTTCTTGATGATTATCAAGTCAGAGTTTCCTTAGTTACAGGTACAGATTAAGAATTGGAAGGGACCTTGTTGGTCATCTAGTCCAACCCCCAGCCCAAGCTGGAGACCCTACAGCATTCCCAGCAGTCCAGTCTCTTCTTGAAAGCTTCCAATGATGAAGCTCCCACAACTTCTCAAGGCAACTTCTGTTCCATCGGTTGATTGTTCTCACTGTCAGAAAATTTCTCATTTTCAGGTTATTCAGCTGATATTGTTCAGTTTTCATCCATTATTCCTTTTTTAGCTTTGGAGAACAGCTTGACCCACTCCTCTCTGGGGCAGCCCCTCAAATATTGGAAGACTGCTATCCTGTCTCCCCTGGTCCTTCTCTTCACTACACTAGCCAGGCCCAGTTCCTGAAACCATTGTTCATGTTTCAGTCTCCAGGCCTTTAATCATTTTAGATAGATTCAGATTAACAGAGTTGGGACCTTGTAGGTCATTTAGGCCACCACCACCACCCACACCTAAGCAGGAGACCCTACACCATTTCTGACAGATGGCAGTCCAATCTCTTCTTGAAAGCCTCCAGTGATGAAGCTCCCACAACTTCCGAAGGCAACTTCTGTTCCATGGGTTGATTGTTCTCACTGTCAGAAAATTTCTCCCTATTTCTAGGTTGAATCTCTCCTTGTTCAGTTTCCATCCATTATTCCTTTTCTGGCCTCCAGGTGCTTTGGAAAATAGCTTGACCCCCTCCTCTCTGGGGCAGCCCCTCAAATATCAGAAGACTACTATCATGTCTCCCCTGGTCCTTCTCTTCTCTAGACTAGCCAGGCCCAGTTCATGCAACTGTTCTTCATATGTTTTAACCTCCAGTCCCCTCATCATCTTGGTTGCTCTTCTCTGCACTCTTTCTAGGGGTGTCAAACTTGATTTCATTGAGGGCCCTATCCGGGTTATGATTGACATCTGAGGGGGGGATTGGGGGCGTGACCATCTCGATGCCACTCATCAAGGCTGTGTTTTTGGCTGAGATGGCCTCCTGCAGCCCTCTGCCAGTGAAAACAGAGCTCGGGGAGGCTGCCCGTTTTTGCTGGCAGACGATTGCAGGAGGCTGTCATGGTTGAAAATGGAGCCTGGCGGGCCATGCGTGGCCCTCCCGAGCTCCATTTTCACTGGCAGAGGCACCGTGGGCTGGTCTTTCACTGTTTCCAGGGTAGGCCCATGGATCTAAGCACCCTGTGGGCCAGATCCGGCCTCCAAGTCTTGAGTTTGACACCCCTGTTCTAGAGTCTCAACATATACTATTTTTATAGTGTGGTGACCAAAACTGGATGCAGTATTCTAGGTCTGGTCTCACTAAGGCTTTACAGAGTGGTATTAGTACCTCCCTTGATCCTGAGTTTTTCCAAGATCAGCCAGGTGGAGCCCTAACTTGCAGCTCTCTTGATTCCAATTACAGTCCTGTTCCTGTTCCCAAGATTTACAGAGCTGCATTGGGACAATTATTATTTCCCAGGGCTATTGTGAGCTTCAAGGAGAGGCTGTGGCATTGGCCGTTGTAAGCCCTTTGGAGAAAGGGCAAGATTGCATAGGAGTTAATTATCTCACAAAGTTCCTTCTCTCAATTAAGCACAACTGCCGGTGGCTGCCAGATGTGAACTGATAGATGTTGGCAGTAACCTTCTGCAGGTATTGAAAAAAAAACACAACTTTGATGCTTCACCAGCTCGGCTTCACCAGCTGTTTATCACTTCATTAGGCCAGACTCATCACCTCTCTCTAAACATCGTTCAGAACAAAATGAGCAGTAAATTGTTAATAAATGTCCTGGCTCAGGCAGCATTCTGCATCGATACTTCTTGTAGGGGTAACAGGAATCAACCAAGGAGAAGCTTTGGGTATTTTTGACTGTGACTGTTGGCTAATATAATGGCTTGTAAGTCTGCCCTTGAACCAAAATTACCATTAGGAAGACTCTAAAGGACACGTTTCTTCCAACCCAGGACTGTTCCTCCTCCCCCCTTCTTCTTCTTCTTCTTCTTCTTCTTCTTCTTCTTCTTCTTCTTCTTCTTCTTCTTCTTCTTCTTCTTCTTCTTCTTCTTCTTCTTCTTCTTCTTCTTCTTCTTCTTCTTCTTCTTCTTCTTCTTCTTCTTCTTCTTCTTCTTCCTTCTCCTCCTCCTCCTCCTCCTCCTCCTCCTCCTCCTCCTCCTCCTCCTCCTTCTTCTTCTTCTTCTTCTTCTTCCTTCTCCTCCTCCTCCTCCTCCTCCTCCTCCTCCTTCTCCTCCTCCTCCTCCTTCTCCTCTACCTCCTCCTCCTCCTCTATCTCCTCCTCCTCCTCTTCTTCCTCTTCTTCTTCCTCTTCCTCTTCCTCACCACCACTACCACCAATAGGACAATGTTCAATAATCTCCTTTACCTTGAGTGTATATCTCAAAGTTCTCCAAGACCTCCTTATCCTCCTCCTTCTCCACCTCTTCCTCTTCCTCTTCCTCCTCCTCCTCCTCCTCTTCTTCTTTTCTTCCTCCTCTTCTTCACTTCCTCCTCCTCTTGTTGTGTCTAAGCAGGGGGTTGGACTAGAAGACCTCCAAAGTCCCTTCCAACTCTGTCATTCTGTTCTGTTCTGTTCTGTTCTGTTCTGTTATGTTCTATTCTATTCTATTCTATTCTATTCTATTCTATTCTATTCTATTCTATTCTATTCTATTCTATTCTATTCTATTCTATTCTATTCTATTCTACTCTACTCTACTCTACTCTACTCTACTCTACTCTACTCTACTCTACTCTACTCTACTCACCACTGTCCTTGAAAAGTCCTTTCCTGGCTCAGCATGTCAGCATTGAATTTAAGAAGATCGGTTTGCAGTTTGCACCGACCATATCCAAAGCTTCTTTAATCTAACCTCTCGCTCACTTTGAAAACATCCTGCTGATTGCAGAGAAACCAGGCGTTGTAACCGCTGGAGTAGAAATTCTTCCTTGCATTTAATCTCTGCCTTGTGATGAAACACTTTGTGACATGCCGGGACGGGAGCTATCCCAAGGAAAGCATTTTCTGTCTCCAAGGATGAGTCCATTCTTTGAGTCGTTTAGACCGCCTCCATCAGGGAATGGAGCTGGGCTTCTCTTGGAAGGGCAAGCATGGTGGGCCTTCGCGGAGGACAGCAACAATGCACCAAGGTTTAGGTGCCAGAGACATCAAGAGATTGCAGATTGCAGATTAACAGTGTTGGAAGGGACCTCGTAGGTCATCCAGTCTAACCCCCCTGCCCAAGCAGGAGACCCTACTCCATTTCTGACAGATGGCAGTCCAGGCTCTTCTTGAAAGCCTCCAGTGATGATGCTCCCACAACTTCTGAAGGCAAGTGGTTCCATTGAATATAGAATAACAGAATTGGAAGGGACCTTGTAGCAGGGGTGGGTTCTAATTTTTTTTACTACCAGCTCTGTGGGCGTGGCTTATTTTGTGGGCGTGGCTTGATGGTCATGTGATAATTCTTTAGGATTTAGCTTGCAGAGCTCTACTGGTCTACTCACTTATTTTTGGAGGCACTGGTCTACCTATTTGTTTTTTCAGACACTGGTCTACTCATTTGTTTTTGGAGGCGCGGTCTACCACCAAACTGCCTTTTACCATTGATCAGCTGTAGGGCGGCTCTTTGAAGCCGAGCGGCAAGAGTTTAAACAGTTTTTTTTCCTTCTAGCCGATCAGCTGGGACTCAGGAGGCAGCAATAGATTAGGGGTGGGCCAAATAAAAGATAAGAATAATGCAGAGTGGGTGGGGGGGGGCAGAACCAGTTTGGTGACATCATATCGTCACCGCTACCAGCTCGGCGGAACCGGGCCGAACCGGGAGGAGCCCACCACTGCCTTGTAGGTCATTTAGTCCAACCCTCTACCCAAACAGGAGACCCTACACCATTTCTGACAGATGGCAGTGCAATCTCTTCTTGAAAGCTCCCAGGGATGAAGCTCGTACAAATACCAAGGGCAACTTCTGTTCCATTGGTTGATTGTTCTCACTGTCAGAAAATGTCACCTTATTTCCAGGTTGAATCTCTCCTTGGTCAGTTTCCATCCATTATTCCTTGTCTGGCCTTCGGGTGCTTTGGAAAATAGCTTGACTCCCTCCTCTCTGTGGCAGCCCTTCAAATATTGGAAGACTGCTATCCTGTCTCCCCTGGTCCTTCTCTTCACTAGACTAGCCATGCCCAGTTCCTGCAACCGTTCATCGTATGTTTTAGCATTCTGTCCCCTCCTCATCTTGGTTACAGATTAACAGAATTGGAAGGGACCTTCTAGGTCATCTAGTCCAACCCGCCGCCCAAGCAGGAGATCCTATACCATTTTTGACAGATGGCAATTCAGTCTCTTGAAAGCCTCCAGTGATGAAGCTCCCGCAACTTCCGAAGGCAACTTCTGTTCCATCCGTTGATTGTTCTCACTACCAGAAAATTTCTCCTTATTTCTAGGTAATTTCCTTCCCTCCTCCTCACCTTCTTTTTATCACCCTCTGTGCCTATTTTCCTCCCTGCTTCCAGATATATTGATGCCACTCCATTCCTTGTATGACAGTAATAATGATTAGACTCAAAGGCTAACAGAAGCAGAAGATTGAGAAAAAAAAGAATGAGGAAGGATGTATTCAATCGTCCCAGGGGAAGAAGGAAAAATGTGATAAAAAACTGCAGCACAACAGCGTAGCATCCAAAGGGGATAATATTGCTGGTGAGATTTTCGAGAGAGATTGCAACACGGGAAAAACCGCAGCACCTCCTCTATCCTCCCGGCACTTCTCCTCGGAGAATTAAGTGAGGATTTGTGACTTGCAAGTGACGGATCGATAGTTATTTGTGAAAAGCCGGCACTAAAATGGGACAAGGGGAGATTAGCCAGATGATCACCTGGGTGTCCATCACTCTGGGTTTTGTGCTCTTAGTCAGGAGAAGTTTATCTTCCATCCTTTAACTTGAGTCGAGGCTAAACAAAGATCTGCTGAGGGGAGGGATTTAAACACCCGTTCTCCAACACAACAGAGAGGGAGGGAAGGGGGAGGGAGGGAGAGAATCAGAAAAAATAAGGCGCAGGTGGCATCCTTGGAATGGGCCAAGTACTCCTTGATATCTTGAAATGGGAATGGGACTTTTAATTTCTGTTCCTCTTATTCTGTCACACAAGTTTCAACTTTAGTATATGGAAATCCTCTGTTGTGATCTGCCAGCAGCCTGTGGAGCTGCACAGCTGATCATTGGAAATACCAGTTCGGACGAATTGGTAGCTTTTTTTAACTACCAGTTTGCCCGAACCGGTAGCTTGTTTTTACTACTGGTTCACTCGAACCGGTAGTTTTTATCAGTACCGGTTTACCCGAAGCAGTGCGAACTGGTAGCATTTCAAGGAGGAAGGGATTGAAAAATTTCTCCGAACCAAATTATTTTAGCGATCGTCCCTCTAGATATTTTTTTTTTAATGTGTTGGAGAAAAGAGACAGGAGGCTAAATGTCAGGTCAAAAACAATATGAGAGGAGTTATTTAGTCTTCTGCGATATGCCAAAGTATTTCTTCCAGGAACTTGTCAACCTGGCAGGAGGTAAAATATAAGATCCACATACAGAGTCTGTCTAAGAAAAGGATAAACTTATATAAAATCTTATTTCTGGTCCACATCAGTTTTCAACATTTGTATCACCGTCAACTGGGTGTGTATGTCATACTAAACCATGGTTTATTTCAACTGTGTTTTATTGAACGAACCAGATTTGTTTCAAATTGTACAACATGCTAAGTTACAGGGGTCTTATATTTTAACTTCCTCGGCCAACCTTCAACTGCAATTGAGCCCAACATTTATGTTGCTCAGTGAGAAATTTGCGAAGTGAATTTTGCTTTGTTTTGTGACTTTTCTTACCACCGTTGTTAAGTGAATCACTGCAGTTGTTCGATTAGTCACACGGTGGTTAAGTGAATCTGGCTTCCCCACTGACATTGCTTGTCAGAAGGTCGCAAAAGCGGATCTCCTGACCCCGGGACACTGAGACCGTCATAAATGTGAGTCAGTTATCACACATCCGAATGTAAATCATGTGACCATGGGATGCTGCAAAAGTCATAACTGTGAAAAAGGATCCTAAATTGCTTTGTCGCTGCTGTTGTAACTCCGAACAGTCACTAAATGAATTGTAAGTCGAGGACTACCTGTACTTGAGAGGGAGACTCACAACTATGGTGTACGTCCAGTGGTGGCTTTCAGAAATACTTAACACTGGTTTGCCCCCCGCATACATGCTCGCTTCGCATGCATGCACGCCTTTGGTGCATGTGCCTGGCCTTTCACGCATGATCTTTGCTCACGTGGGTGCCTTCCGTGCATGTGAATGGCCTCGAAAATGTGGCTAAATAGAATGTCTTTATGCTAGGGTGGGTGGACTGCAGCTCATCCCCAGTCGCTGCTACCAGTTCGCCCAAACTGGTCCGAATTGGCTGAATACCAGCTCTGTGTACATTTAGTCCAGGGGTCAGCAACCTTAAACACTCAGAGAGCCACAAAGTTCCTAACCAGAAGCTCCCTGTTCAGTTCTGGAGCTAACCGGAAGTCCAATTCCCCCACCATAGAGTCTCCTCCTAGTACGGCGTCCTTTTTCCTCTACCTGTCCTAACTGAAAGCCCTATCAATTGTGGAGCTGATCAGTGACAGGGAGCTGCAGCAGAGGGATGAAAGAGCCACATCCGGCTCCAGAGCCACGGGTTGCCGACCTCTTGCCTAGCCTAGACATGGCCGAGTTGAAGAAACAAACATAAGCCTCTGGTCTCCACTTCAAAGGTCAAGAATAGACAGAGATCAACCTTCTCAGCCCCCAACCATGTTCTTGGCTTCAAGACTGACTTCACATCGCTGTTCAATTTACAGAGTTCCTCAGGGACGCAAACTGATTGTCTAATGCAGCACTAAGCCCTAAACCATAGTTTATCAGTTATAGGGCTTGATCAGCCTAAAACTAGACTGAAATTAAAAATGAACGAACTGCATTAGGGCTGATCGTGATGGATGAGCCCAACTTGCCCATAGTCAACACATTTGTCTTGAAGCTGCAACCTTCAGTTGACTTCCGGAAAAGCTATGTCAGACTTGACTGATTTGCTTGAGGGACAGCAAATATTCTGGCCAATATTTGACGGCCTTTGCATGACGATCAGTCATCATAAACCCAATTCCATTCATTAGAACATGAAGAAGACTCCATGGCAAATTGCCATATTACCATTAACCTGGGAGAAGAGAAGAGAATAGGATCTGGAAGGGACCTTGGAGGTCTTCTAGTCTAGCTCTCTGCTCAAGCAAGAACCCCTACACCATTTTGGACAAGCGCCTGTCTTGTTTCTTCTTAAAAACCTCCAGTGATGTAGCACCCACGATTTCTGGAGACAACTTCATTTCCACTGGTTAATTGTCCTCACTGTTAGGAAGTTTATCCTCAATTCCAGGTTGCTTCTATCCTTGATTAATTTCCATCTGTTGTTTCTTGTCCTGGGTTAACCCCCTCTTCTTTGTGACAGCTCCTTAAATACTGGAATACTGCTATCATGTCATCCCTAATTCTTCTTTTCTTTAGACTAGCCAAACCCAAATCCTGCAGCCGATTAAAACTTCCAGGTCAGTCTACAACATTTTCCTGGAAAATAAGATTCTTCAATTCTGGCTTAGATTCAACATGGATCTTAAGTTCTTGGGTATCACCATCCTGACTAATCCTCGATTTACAAGAGTTTATGTGCTGATCTAGGCTTCCTGGGTCATCAAAACACAGGAGTTGTCCCAAAAACCTCTTTTATTGCAACAGCCATGAATTCTGTCCATTCACAGATGAGTCCCAAATAGCTGTAAAGCGTTCTTCAGGAGCCTGGTGGAGCAGTGGACTAAATAGCACTTAGCTGCCAACTGCCTGCAATTACTGCAAGTTCGAATCTCACCAGGATCAAGGTTGACTCAGCCTTCCATCCTTCCGAGGTAGGTAAAATGAGGACCCAGATTGTGGGGGCAATAAGCTGACTTTGTATAAAAAAGAACACCGCTTAGGGGGCCCCCGAAAGCCCTACTAAGCAGATATATACTTCAAAAGTATGAAGGCTATTGCTTAACACATTGTAAGCCGCCCTGAGTCTCCGGAGAAGGACGGCATATAAATCGAAACAATAAAATAAATAAATAAAATAAATAAGGCTGATAATCACCCACTTTTATCTCCCCTGACACGCTGCCAAAGACCTAATTAGCAAAGCCACACGGAGTCCAGAATCAAACAGAGCTTCAGGCTTTAAACTGCACAGAATGAACAAACGTTGCTTCCTGCAAAGGCTCACGTGCCTTTGCTCCTCTTTCAAGTCATATGGGAGGGGCCAATCATCTCCCAGCCCTACTGCCAAGTCGTCCCTTTTGTTTTAGCTGTTCTTGCCTTCTGGCAGCTCTGTGCATGCGCACACTGGGAACAGGCTCACACTGTTCTTCCGCCTCGCTGATGTCAGACTCCGGAGTCTCCGGAGGCAGCACATAACTACCAGATGGCTCTGGCCCACTCTCTGCCTCTGACGCAGACCCCTCATCCGAGCCTTCCCCAGACTCCAGGACTGGCCCATAGTCCTCCCCAGCCTCCTCGCTCTCTGACTCTACTGCCAGCTCCGCAGACTGCTGGCAGACCATAACCGTTTAACCATTCAAAGTTACAACAGCTCTGAAAAAGCAACTTGCAAGTGTTTTCACATGTATAACTGTTGCAGGATCTATAACAGTTGCAGGATCCTCAATCAAAATTCCGGTGCTTGGTGAGTGATGAATGCAGTGACCTGGGGTCATGTGATCCCCATTGACTTTGCTTGTCAGAAGGTTGCAAAAGGGGATCCCGAGCCCGGAACACTGCAACCATCATAAATATGAGTCAGTTGCCAAGAGTCTGAATTTTGATCACTGGACCATGGAGATGTTCCAACGGTCATGTGAAAAAGTTCAGTACCATTGTAACTTTGACCGGTCACTAAATAAACTGTTGTAAGTGGAGGACTAGCTGTATTCTCCAAAGCACCTGAGAGCAGGACAAGAAGTTACGTCTCAGGGTTCCAGCGGATGCCCTAATTAAATCATGAGCCTCGAGCCAAGCTTCAAAAGAAATCCAGTTATTTTTTAGGAGCTTCATGTCAGTACGGTCCAAGTGAAGCCAATTCTGACCCCACGTAATTTACACCCCAATCATGACCCTGTTTTCCCCCTCCCCCTAGGGCGTGTCATCAATCACATTCACCAACAAAGCAATTTTGCGAGTTGTAGAAGTCACTCCCCTCCGGCCGCTGTGAGTAACCTTGGGAGACAGCCTTGAGAGAGATATGTCTGGAATGTGCTCCTGTTTTTGGCTGCCATGCTGCTTCATCGGTTTCCCATCCCCCGTGCCTATGGCAAATCAAGAGCAGACCAGGGATGCTTTGTGAGTTGACACTATGGATGGAAGCTCAGCAGGAGGAGACCTAACCTGGAACTAAGGAGAAGTTTCCTAACAGTGAGAACCATCAACCAACAGAATGGCTTGTGGGTGCTCCATCGCTATAGATTTTCAAGAAAAGACTGGACAACCCTTTATCCGAGATGGTATGAGGTCTCCTGCCTTGGGCGGGGGGTTGGACTAGAAGACCTCTGAGGTCCTTTCCAGCTCTATGAGCTTTATATTATTTCCAACTCAATGGCCATGGTGTCTTCCAAGTCTGGGAACTGCAGGATGGTTTTATCTCTTCTTGGCACGTGCTATCAGGAGAGAGAGAGAGAGAGAGAACAAAATACTGTTTATGAATTCTATTAATATGGAGGCTCGCAATTATCCTTACAATTTTATTGCCCTAATTATTGATCTTTCCTTGGAGCAGAAGGTAAGAGAAAACATAATTAAGCTGCCGAGATCTTAACGCCGCTTCTTACAAATATGACCAGAGGAAACCAAAGAGGTTATAGCCAACTAACCTATTACTCAAGAGTATCAGAGAAAACCTGGTTTGAATTCCCCACCCAGAAGGAATGGAAGATGCTCTATTTCATAGCAATCCCCATAGCTGAGTGTCTTCTCCAACTTCGCCCAGTCTCTGGATTTTGATCACGTGACCATGGAGATGCAGCAGTGGTCACTAAGTGTGAAAAGTCACTTTTCCCCAGTGCCATTCTAAACCTTGAACCATTACTAAACACACCGTTGTAAGCAGTGGTGGGTTTCAAACATTTTTACTACCAGTTCTGTGGGTGTGGCTTGGTGGGCATGGCTTGATGGGCATGGCAGGGGAAGGATACTGTAAAATCCCCATTTCCTCCCAATCAGCTGGAACTTGGGAGGCAGAGAATAGATGGGGGCAGAGCCAGTCAGAATTTTTACTACTGTTTCTCCGAACTACTCAAAATTTCCGCTACTGGTTCTCCAGAACTGGTCAGAACCTGCTGAAACCTACCTCTGATTGTAAGTTACAATGCCTTGGTACGGTCATACTTGGAATACTGTATCCAGTTTTGGTCATCCTGATATAAAAAAGATGTTGAGACTCTAGAAAGTGTGCAGAGAAGAGCAACGAAGAGGATTAGGGGACTGGAAGCTAAATCATAGAATAGAATTCTTTATTGGCCAAGTGTGATTAGACACAGAAGGAATTTGTTTCCGGTGTGTACATACAACAATAGTGATAAGCAGCAAAGTTATAGTCATAAGGAGATAAGGAGATAGGTAATAGGAAGGATGAGAATAACGATGGTAATACTGCCTTTTTAGATCGTTTGACAGTGTTGTGGGAATTAATTGTTTAGCAGAGTTGTTTAACATATGAAGAACGGTTGCAGGAATTGTCCAGTTTAAGAAAAGAAGGAGTAGGGGAGACATGACAGCAGTGTTCCAATATCTCAGGGGTTGCCACAAAGAAGAGGGAGTCAAGCTATTCTCCAAAACACCTGAGGGCAGGACAAGAAACAATGGGTGGAAACCAATCAAGAAGAGAAGCAACCTAGAACTAAGGAGAAGTTTCCTGACAATTACAACAATTAATCAGCGGAACAACTGGCCTCCAGAAGTTGTGGGTGCTCCAACACTGGACATTTTTAAGAAGAGAGTAGACAACCATTTGTCTGAAATGATATAGGGTTTCCAGCTTGAGTACGGGGTTGGATAGAAAACCTTCAAAGTGCCTCCCAATTTTGTTATTCTGTTGTGTTCTCCAAAGCAGCTAAGGCTGGACAAGAAGCAATGGATGGAAACGAATCGAGAACCAACCTTGAACTAAGGAGAATTCTCCTGACAGAGCAATTCATCAGTGGAACAACTTGCCTCCAGAAGTTGTGAGTGCTCCAACCCTCCAGGTTTTTAAGAAGAGAGTGGACAGCCATTTGTCTGGAAAGGTATGGGGGTCTCCTACTTGAGTACGGGGTTGGACTAGAAGACCTCCAAGGTCCCTTCCATCCAACTCTGTTCTTCTGAGGACTACTTGTAACCTCCTAGCTAACCGATCGTGTTCCATCAGCAGGTTTGTTTTTCTAACAGAGCTGTCACTCACTCGGTCCCAAATCTTGGATCCTTTGGGCAGTCATATGCTTTATGAGATCAAACCATTCTGCAGTGCCCGGACACCATGGCCATTTGAGTTGGAAACAATATAAAACTGATAGAGCTGGAAAGGATCTCAGGGGTCTTCTAATCCAATCCCCTGTTGTGACCTAGGCCCAAGTAGTTATTATCAGACACAATCAGTCTTAAACAAACGTATTTTATCAGAACAGCTGAGAATTACTTCATTCTCAGCTTAGTCCAAATTAAGTCCAAAACAAATCCTTCATAAACAGTCCTTTGGCCTTATCGCCAACCTCTGTCTACTTTGGCACCCTGCCAAAGGCTTTTCTTAGCAAAACTTCAGAAGCAAGACACACTGCCAAGAAACAAAATGTAGCAACGTTGCTTTCCTACAAAGATCCCAAGAGCCGTTGCTGCTCTTTCAAGCTTTCTGGGAGGGGCCAATCATCTCCTGGCCTTACTCCAGAGTCATCCTTTTTGCTTTAGCTGCTCTTGCCTTCTGGCAGCTCTGCGCATGCATGCACTAGGAACAGGCTCCTCCTGTTCCTCTACCTCTCTGCAATCTGCCTCTGGAGGCTCCGTAGTCCACCCATCACTTCCAGATGGCCCTGGCCCCATCTCTGCCTCCAATGCAGAGCCCTCATCTGGGCCTTCCCCAGACTCCAGGACTGGCCCATGTTCCTCCCCAGCTTCCTCACTGTCCAGCTCCACTGCCAGCTCCACAGGCTGTTGGTGGACCACAACACCCGCTGCCCAAGGCAGGAGACCTCATACCATCTCAGATAAAGGGCAGCAGAGAGGTTGGAGGCCTGCTGAGACTATGAAGCTTCCTCAAGATTGGGAAAGAAGAGTACGGAGCTATTTTGGAGGACAGAAACCTGAGGGGAAGGGAGGGGAAAAACCAATTTTCTAGCGTGGTAGAGAACAGAGAAGGAGGGGGATGTTTTTAGACTCTTGGAAAAGGAGAAGCATATGTTCCGTGCACTGAAGCGGAGCGCTAGAGATACACCGAAGTTGCACCGTCAAACATCAGCCATGCAAAAATTGTTGTTCTCCCGCCATCTGTCTGACTCCCTTCTGCTCTGCCTTGTCTTCCTCGATTAGACCACGGGCTGTTTAGTACCACACTTCCCCCACCAATGGAGAAAGGGTTGGAGAAGGAAGGTGATGGGACTCGCTGAGAGGGCTGAATGGATTCTTTTGGTTTTCAGAAAAGGGCAAGAGCGATGCTTAGGGGTGGGGGTGGGGGGGTTAGAGTTAGGGTTAGGGCTAGGGTTTTTTTTTTGTGTGTGAAACAAACAAAAATTGCTCTTGTGACTTCGCTTTTGAGGGTCAAGAAATAGTTGGGTAGTTGAGGAAAAAAGTAAGCTTTGTATTGTAATCTTTTAAAATGAAATCCTTCCTCTATTGCTCTTCCTTCCCTTTTTATCCTTCTTTCTTTCTTTCTTTCTTTCCTTCTTTCCTTTCTTCCTTTCCTCCCTCTGTCTTTAACACTTTCTCTTTCTCCCTTCCCCTTTTATCCCTTTCATCTTTCCTTCCTCTCTCTCTTTCTCTTTATCCTTCCTTCCTATCTCTCTCTCCTTTCCTTTTATCCATTAATCTTTCCTTTCTCTTCCTTCCTCTCTCTCCCTTTCTCTTTTATCTATCCTTTCCTTCCTTCCTCTCTTCTTTCTTTTTATCCTCCTTCCTTTCTTCCTTTCCTTCCTTCCTATCTCTCTCTCTTTCCCTTTTATCCATCATTCATCTTTTCTTTCCTTCCTTCCTTCCTTCCTATCTCTCTTCCCTTTCCCTTTTATCCATCATTCATCTTTCCTTCCTTTCCTTCCTTCCTCTCTTCTTTCTTTTTATCCTCCTTCCTTTCTTCCTTTCCTTCCTTCCTATCTCTCTCTCTCTTTCCCTTTTATCCATCATTCATTTACTTTCTTTCCTTCCTCTCTCTCTTCTTTCTCTTTTTATCCTTCCCTCCATCCTTCCTTCTTTTCCTCTCTCTCCCTCCCTCTTTTATCCATTGTTCATCTTTCCTTTCCTTTCCTCCCTCCCTCCCACCCTCTTTACCACTCTCTCCTTCTCCCTTCCCTTTTTATCCTTCCTTTGCTCATATCAGTGATCCTTGCCCATTTGTTTCAAGATCCTCCACTTGATTCTCTACAGATGGAGTGTTATTTACCCAATTGGAAGGAAAGGTCACCCATCCACCCATCCACCCACCCTTCCATCCATGGAAGAAATGATAGAAAATTGAGTAGGCCATTTTTTTATTTATTTATTTATTTATTTATTTATTTATTTATTTATTTATTTATTTATTTATTTGGCAAATTCAGGAGGCTCCTTCAAAAGGGAGACACAATGCTGTGGTGTGTTCCTCCTCACCGTGCTAAGAGAACCTCATCTACATCCCAGCAATGCTGTGGATGCTAGTTCCAATTGTTGCTTTTTGATTTTTTTCCTTGCCTTGTGCCTTAACACAACCAACACCATGAACATTTGTGCAGTTGCAACCTCTTTGCCAAGACAATGAAGAACGGTTTGCAGGAGTTGTGTATGTCTAGTTGAATGAAAAGAAGGACAAGGGGTGATATGAGAGCCAATATGATGGTTAGGGGACTGGAGGCTAAAATATATGAAGAACGGTTGCAGGAACTGGGTATGTCTAGTTTAATGAAAAGAAGAAATAGGGGAGGCATGATAGCAATCTTCCAATATCTCAGGGGCTGCCCCAAAGAAGAGGGAGTCAAGCTATTCTCCAAAGCACCTGAGAACAGGACAAGAAGCAATGGGTGGAAACTAATCAAGGAGAGAAGCAATCTAGAACTGAAGCGAGATTCCCTGACAGGGAGAACAATTCATCAGTGGAACAACTTGCCTCCAGAACTTGTGAATGCTCCAAACATTGGAAGTTTTTAAGAAGATGTTGGATAACCGTTTATCTGAAGTGGTGTAGGGTTTCCTGCCTAAGCAGAGGGTTGGACTAGAAGACCTCCAAGGTCCCTTCCAACTCCGTTATTCTATTCTATTCAATATCTGAGGAGCTGCCACAAAGATGAGGAGGTCAACCTCTTCTCCAAAAGCACCAGAAGGCAAGACAACAAAGAATGGAGAGAAATTAATCAACGTGAGATCCAACCAAGAACTAAGGAATTTCCTGTCAATCAGATCAATTAATCAATGCAATGGAGGGCCTCCAGAAGTGCTGGGTACTCAGTGATGGGATTCAAGTAATTTAACAACCGGTTCTCTGCACTAATGATTTCTTCCAACAAGCAGTTTGCCAAACTGCTCAGAAAGTTAACAACCGGTTCTCCCGAAGTGGTGCGAACCAGCTGAATCCCACCACTGTGGGTACTCCATTACCGGAGGCCTTTAAGAAGACAGCCACTTGTCTGGAATGGAGAGGTATAGGATCTCCTGTTTGAGCAAGGGTATAGGATCTCCTGTTTGAGCAAGGGGTTGGACTAGAAGACCTCCAAGATCCCTTCCACCTCTGTTATTCCATTGAGGCAGCAAACAAAACATAGGATCAGATTTTGAAAGCTGAACATGTCTAGTAGAGTCAGCCTTCTAATTTTTTTTAAAAGGATCTAAGCTTTCATTGATTTATGGTCCATGCAGGGATATGAAGTAGGTGTGAGATTAAGTCAAGAACACATCTTAGTGCAGAAAAATAATGGAGGTGATTATTATTATTTTTTTACTTCATTTGATTCTGCTAGGGAAGGATTCATCATTATCCTAAATTGCAAATGGAAAACTGACATGAAGAAACGTGGAGGAAGAGAGGGAGAACACGTTTTTTTTTTAAAGCTTGTGGTAAGCTCTCTTAGGGACATCTCTTAGTCTCTTAATTAATTAATTAATCTTAATTAATCTTAATTGTCTCTTAGGGATGCAGTGGCTCAGTGGCTAAGATGCTGAGCTTGTCGATCGAAAGGTTGGCAGTTCAGCGGTTTGAATCCCTAGCGCCGCGTAACAGGGTGAGCTCCTGTTACTTGTCTCAGCTTCTGCCAAGCTAGCAGTTTGAAAGCACGTAAAAAATGCAAGTAGAAAAATAGAGACCATCTTTGGTAGGAAGGCAACAGCGTTCCATGCGCCTTCGGCGTTAAATCATGCCGGCCACATGACCACGGAGACGTCTTCAGAGAGCGCTGGCTCTTTGGCTTTGAAATGGAGATGTGCACCACCCCCCAGAGTGAGGAATGACTAGCACATGTGTGCAAGAGGAACCTTTACCTTTTACCTTTAAGCTCTCCAGCTCCAGGATAGACCTCATTTCAATTTCATGATCAAACGTCACACGCACTCCTTAGAACTCAAAAAATTGACTCCCTCAGCTCAAATAATTATTTATGCTGGTGTAACTCCCTGACTAGGAATAAAAAAAAAATAATAAAATCTCTGTGGAACAAATGCTTCCAAGTTTCTCACAACAGGATAAGCGATTGAAGGGAGAACTGCCAAGTATTTAGTGAATACCGGTAAAATCCAGGTGCTTCCTGCTTTAAACCAATTAAACATTTGAGTCTCTAGGAGGAATGTTTCTCCCCGTGGAGAATTTATCTTGTGAGATACCAGTTGCTGCGATTTGGCAGAGGGACAGAGAAGCTGTAGAACAGCTGTTGGGAAAAATACAACCGATTGGGTTAAACTCTAAGCCAGAGGAAGCCGTTTCAAAGGTCTTTTTTTTTTTAAAAAAAAAATCAATTAGGATTGACATTTGACAGTTGACATTATAATTGACTATTATAATTGTCAATTATAACTGACAGTTGTGGGGGATGGTTTTAATATTGCAACTGCGTTAAAACCAGGAAGTAACGACACCTGGGTGGGTGGGTGGAGCCTCACGCTGCCATCGTTACTAGACCTCTGAACTATCTGCCACAATCGCTACCAGATCACCCGATCCAGTCCGAACTGGGAGCATTTCACCCCTGCATGCGCCCCATCCACATATGTGCCCGGCCTCAAAACTGTGCCTTAATAGGATGGCATGGAGCTGGGGGTATAGGCTGGCCCACCTGCGATATCCGCTACTGGTTATGGCCAGAGGTGGTATTCAGCAGGTTCTGACCAGTTATGGAGAACCGGTAGCAGAAATCAGAGAACCGGTAGATCCCACCTCTGACTGGCCCCACCCCCATCTATTCTCAGCCTCCCGAATCCCAGCTGATGAGGAGGGAATGGAGATTTTACAGTATCCTTCCTCTGCCATGCCCAGCAAGCCATGCCCACAGAACCGGTAGTAAAAAAACAATTGAATCCCACCACTGGTTATGTCTTCTCCAAGTGAAACACCAGCTACTGGACAACAGCTGCCTGTCAATTATGGAA
Source organism: Coluber constrictor foxii (assembly GCA_038048745.1). Lineage (NCBI taxonomy): Eukaryota > Metazoa > Chordata > Lepidosauria > Squamata > Colubridae > Coluber > Coluber constrictor. The sequence continues at coordinate 30,691,457 of CM075968.1, forward strand.
TGTGGGAAAGTCCTTCAGAGACAGGAGGAAGAGATGCTGCCTAGGGAACAGTCAGATAAGAGATAGCATAGCCCACAGCTACATAATGGGCAAGGCAAGAGGCTCAGTAGAGAGCATCCCTAGTTTCTCGGGCAGTAAAGGAGATGGTGGGAGATTTGGACTTTCAGACTTGCAAGATTGATGTCATCCTTATTCAATAGACCAGGCAGGAAACGCAAACAGATGAGCTTAATTCTACTGTATTGTAAAGTCACAGAATCTTGTCAGTCTGAAAGTACAATTCTTTCGCTTTCCCTCCCACTAGGGAGGGTCCCTTCTCAGCCTCCTACTCCACCCACTATACATCTGTAGGCTATGCCGTTTCTTATCTGACTCTTTCATAGGCAGCATCACCACCACACATCCACGCAGATAGCAGACTCAAACCCACACTGATGATGAGACATGACCACGGACCAGAAGCCATACTGCAGCTGCATTATTAGCCACTTTAAACCCCTCCAATCCATACATGAAGCAGACTGACACCCACCATGAAAAGGTGGCACAGCCACGAACATGAAGCCAAACAACAGCAATGCAGCTCACCAGCTCAAATCCCCTGCAACTCAGACTAACCCGAGCACAACCAAGCCCTCACCCAAACAGAACACACCCCCAGCCAATCAGAGCACAGCCAAGCTCCCACCCAATCAGTTCACTCCCCCACTAGCAGTTAAAAGGAAGCGATCTCACATTGCTCCTAGAAGCACGAAGCTGAAAACACCAGCCTGAAGATGACGAATGAGACATCGTCAAAACGTCGCCAAGACATTTCCAATTTTACGCGGGAGAAAACCCAAATAACCAAAGACCTACATACAAACACCCGCGAAAACCTCAGAAAACATGCACACACCCACACACACATCCTCAACATTCTTATGAATATTACCTATTCTTACTTCTGTTGTCTAACCACCTATACCATTTTCCCCAAACCGCATAATATTCCGAATCCTCTTTTTCTTTTAATTCTAAGGTTAGTTTATTCGTTTTAGCACATTCAAATATTTTTTGGATAATCAGTTCCTCTGGTGGTAAGTTATGTTCTAGAAAAAGTGCAAAGGAGAAGAACGAGGATGATTAGGGGACTCGAGACTAAAACATATGAAGAACAGTTGCAGAAACTGGGCATGGCTAGTCTAGTGAAGAGAAGGACCAGGGGAGACATGATAGCATCTTCCAATATTTGAGGGGCTGTCACAGAGAGGAAGGGGTCAATCTATTTTCCAAAGCACCTGAAGGCCAGACAAGGAATAATGGATGGAAACTGACCCAGGAGACATTCAACCTGGAAATAAGGAGGAACTTTCTGATAGTGAGAACAATCAACCCATGGAACAGAAGTTGCCTTCGGAAGTTGTAGGAGCTTCATCACTTGAGACTTTCAAGAAAAGTCTGGGCGGCCACTGTGTCAGAAATGGTATATGGTCTCTTGTTTGGGTGGAGGGTTGGACTAGATGACTTAAAAGGTCCCTTCCAGCTCTGTTAATATATTACCAACATTGCGCAAATGCAATTCTTGCCGCTGTTAGTATATGTAGGATCAGCTATCTTATTTTTTAAAATCAGATTTAGTTTTTAATATTTCCAGGAGAAATGTTTCCGGATTTAACTCAATTTGGCAATTTATTAAATCTTGTAGCCAATCTTGTATTTGGGTCCAATACATTTTTGCTTCGGGACATAACCACCAAGCATGATAGAAAGTACCTTGGTGTTGATTGCATTTCCAGCACCGGGGGCTTAGATTTGGATACATTTTAGCCAGTCTTGCTGGAGCTAAGTGCCAACAATAGAGCATTTTATACTGATTTTTCTTTTTTTTTTGCTGCATCTTTAATTTGCTCCATTCAGCCCCCGTCTCTCCCTGTTTTTAACAGATTGATAGCCTTTTTTGCTTTTTACCGCTTTGAGAAATGCAGAACTGCCTTCTGCCACAAAAGAGAATTTTGATTGTGTTTGAGCGGCCTCCACACCAATGATATTCCGCCTTGTTGCTCCTTCAAAGCGTATATATTTTATCTCACGCCGAGCGTGTGCGCGGCATGGAACAAAAGCAAGGCAAGGCAATAGAAGCCCTTGGAAGAGAAGAAGAGGGCTAATTGAGGGGCTGTGAGCTGCAGAACGTAACAGATGTTTGCAGGATAGCTGTGGAAATCATCGGATGTGAATGGTGCTGCCAAACCAGAGTTGGCAGAAAGAGACTGGTTAGCTGAGACAACTGTTAACATTAACAAAGCTATTTCTAAAAGGAAACAAATGCATGTGGCAATCTCTCTCTTTACTTGGTATTCTTCAGGGATTAGAAAATCCAGCATAATTAGGCCTAGCATAGATTTGGGGTTCTCCGACCTCTCTCCCTTCTTTGTTTCTTTCTTTCTTTCTTTCCTTCCATCCTTTGTTCCTTCCTGTACTTTGTCCTTTCTCTCCTTTCCTTCTTCCTTTGTCCTTCCTTCTTTCCTTCCTCTCATTCTCATCTCCTTCCTTCCTCTTCTTCCTTTCCTCCCTCCCTCCCTCCTTCCCGTTGTCCTTCCTTCTTTCCTTCCTCTCATTCCCATCTCCTTCCTTTCTTCCCTCCCTCCCTTCTTTTCTTCATCCTTCTTCCTTTTCTTCCTCCCTTCCTCCTACCCTTTATCCTTTCTCCTTCCTTCCCATCCTTCCTCCCCCCACTTTGTCCTTCCTTCTTTCCTTCCTCTCATGCCCATCTCCTTCCTTCCTTTTCTTCCTTTTCTTCCTTTCTTCCCTCCCTCCCCTCCCTTTGTCCTTCCTTCTTTCCTTCTTCTCATCCCCATCTCCTTCCTTCCTTTTCTTCCTTCCCTCCCTCCCTTCCTCCCCCCACTTTGTCCTTCCTTCTTTCCTTCCTCTCATTCCCATCTCCTTCTTTCCTTCCTTCCCTCCCTCCCTCCCGCTGTCCTTCCTTCTTTCCTTCCTCTTATTCCCATCTCCTTCCTTTCTTCCTTCCTCCATCCTTCCTCCTTTTCTTTCTCCCCTCCTCCTTCCCATTATCTTTCCTCCTTCCTTCCCTCCCTCCCTTTATCCTTCTTTCTTTCCCTCCTCCTTTCCCTTCCCGCCTCCTTCCTTCCCTTCCTCCTTCCTTCCCTCCCTCCCTCCCTTTATCCTTCTTTTTTCTCTCCTCCTTTCTTTCCCATCTCCTTCCTTCCCTTCCTCCATTGTTCTTATTTCTTCCCTCCCTCCCTCCCTCCCTTTCTTCCTCCCTCCCTCCCTCTCTCTTCCAAATCTGGGCCTCCTGGCATTAAACGAAAAAACTGACTTTGAAAAGATAGAAGCAATCGGCCTGTATTTTGACTCCTGTCCCTTCCGCTTTGATTGCATTCGGCTCTGGGTGTCCTTTGCTTTCCCTTCAGATGACAGAGCTGCATTAGATATTTCCTCTTTCCATTTGACCTGCCACTGTCTTAATGCTTTGCTGGGTTCCTCTAAAGCAACAGAAGTGGCTCCGCTTGCTTCATTTCTCCACATCATTTCCAATAAAAAGCTGCAACTTGTCAGCAACAAGTTTTTTCACCACAGAGACCTCAGACTTTGGAGAACGGGGTGGGAAGAAGCAAGCCAAATGCAAAGCGAACAGGCTGCTTGTCCCCAAAACAAAATAAAAATTAGGATGTGATTTATAAGGAGATGAATGTTTGCGAGGTAGGAAATGACCAGGCTGAGCCCGAGGGAGAGGGGCCAAACACATCATAAGTCCCGAATCTCTGCAAGCCAGCCCACCATGAATTCCTTCTTATCTCCCGCTAATTTCCTTTGACTGTTAGTTGGTCAGATTCTTCATCTTCAAAAGGATGGATTCATCTTAAAGGCTGTTTCAAGAGTTTTCAACCTGAGGAAAACCAAATGAAAAGAAATCCCCAATTGTTCTAAGAAGAGTATTTTGTGAAAGGAAAGGATAGCATTAAAAAAAAAAACACCCTAATTGAAAAGCCATACAGATAGTCCTCTAGTTATGACCATAATAGAGCCTGCCCCTCACAGTCATAAATTGTGATAGTTGTAATATGGGTTGGTTATGTGACCAATCTGATTTTATGACCTTTTTTGCGGTGTTCATGAAGTAGATGCTGTGGTCGTTAAGCAAATCAGTGGTTTGTTATGCGTGCAGTTTTGCTGAAAACTAGAATAGCAATAGCAATTAGACTTATATATCGCTTTACAGTGCTTTCCAGCCCTCTCTAAGTGGTTTACAGAGTCAGCCTCTTGCCCCCAACAATCTGGGTCCTTATTTTACCAACCTTGGAAGGATGGAAGGCTGAGTCAACCATGAGCCCGTCAAGATCAAACTACTGGCACTGGACATAATTAACCCTGCAATATTGCATTCTAACCACAAGGAAGGAAGGAAGGAAGGAAGGAAGGAAGGAAGGAAGGAAGGAAGGAAGGGCAATAGCACTTAGATTTATATACCGCTTCACAGTCCTCTTTAAATTAAATTAAATTAAAGTTTACAGAATCAGAATCTTGCCCCCAACAATCTGGGTCCTCATTTTACCGATCTCGGAAGTCAACTTTCAGCTGGTCAGGATCAAACTCTTGGCATTGGGCAGAGTGAGCCTGCTATACTGCATTTTAACCACTGTGCACCATGGAAGGAAGGAAGGAAGGAAGGAAGGAAGGAAGGAAGGAAGGAAGGAAGGAAGGAAGGAAGGAAGGAAGGAAGGAAGGAAGGAAGGAAGGAAGGAAGGAAGGAAGGAAGGAAGGAAGGAAGGAAGGAAAGAAAACAGCAATAGCAATAGCCCTTATACTTATATACGGCTTCACAGTGCTTTACAGCCCTCTCTAAGCAGTTTACAGAGTCAGCCTAATGCCCTCAACAACAATCTGGGCCCTCATTTTACTGACCTTGGAGGGATGGAAGGCTGAGTCAACCTCAAGCCAGTGAGGATTGAACTGCTGGCAGTTGGCAGAATTAGCCCGCAATACTGCATTCTAACCACTGCGCCGCCATTGCTCTTTTACTTTGTGGAAATCAATGTTTTCTGCAAAATCATTGTAACATGTGGTCATGTGACCAGAGGATGCCACAAACAGCCTTAAATGCAGTCTGGTTGCCAAACACCAAAGTTTGGTCATGTAACCATGGTGGGGCTCAACTTTGAATCTGGGTCGTATAAGTAACCCCAAAGCAGATCTAACGTAACTTCGAATTGTTATCCAGCAATCTGGTCGTAAGTCAAGGACTCCCTATGAACTTAAGTGAAAGAGTCAATTACAGTGTCATCTTAAGGGGGGAAAAACATAAAACTGTAGCCACTATGCCCTTTGAAGGTCTTTATTCCTCAATTAAGACAAGGAGGAGAAATGGAAGACACTCAAGTAGGGCCATGTCCTACATCCGCCTGGATGAACACGAGTCGCTGAAGAGCTAAATTCATTCAACTTGTGTTTGCCTTTTGCTCTGTATGCAATATTCCCCCTATTTTCTCAAAGTCAGCACATGTCAGCCAGTAAATCAACTTATGTTCACACAGAGAGGAACAGACCCATGAAAGCCAATGTCATGTTTCCTTCCCACCAGAAAGGTAGGTGAGGAACTAAGCAGATTCGCGAGTATCTTCTTGACGAAAGCTGTCAGAAAGGGAAAAAAAAAAACACTGATCTGCCTGCGTGGCCTCCATTCAGAAAAGGGCACTTCTGTGTTGGCCAGTTTCTTGACATTCTTTCCCCCACTGTAAATGCAGTTAGAAAAGTGGGGGGAGAGAAAGAGAGAATGAGGGAGGGAGGGAGAAGAAGAGGAAGAGAAAGAGGGGGGAAGGAGGAAGAAGAGGAAGAGGAAGAGGAAGAGAAAGAAAAGAGAAAGGGAGAGGGAGGGAGGAGAAGCAGAGAAAGAAAGAAAGAGAAAGAAAGAACGAAAGAATGAAAGAGAAAGAAAGAAAGAGAAAGAGAAAGAGAAAGAGAAAGATGGAGGGAGTAGAAGAAGAGAAAGGGAAAGAAAGAGAATGAGAAAGAGGGGATGGAGGGAGTAGAAGAGAAAGAGGAACAGAAAGAAAAGAGAAAGAGAGGGAGGAGAAGAGAAAGAAAGAGAAAGAGGGAGGGAGGAGAAGAAGAAGAGAAGAGAATGAGAAAGAGGGGGGACAGGGAGAAGAAGAAGAGGAAGAGGAAGAAAAGGGAAAGAGAAAGGGAGGGATGAGAAGAAGAGAAAGAAAAAGAAAGAAAGAAAGAGAAAGGAAGGAAGAGGGAGGGAGAAGAAGAAGAAAAAGGAGAAAAAGAAAGAGAGGATGAGGGAGGGAAAAGAAGAGAAAGGAAGAAAGAGAAGGAGAGGAAGGAGGAGGAGAAGAAGAGAAAGAGAAAGAAAGAGAAAGAGGGGGACAGGGAGAAGAAGAGGAAGAGGAAGAAAAGAAAGAGAAAGAGAGAGGAAGGGGAAAAGAGGAAGACAAAGAAAGAAAGAAAGAGAAAGAGGGAGGACAGAGTGGGGAAGGAAGGGAAAGAGGACAGAAAGACAGGCAGGAAAAGGAAAAGAGGGAGCGAAGGAGGGAAAAGGGAAGGAAGAGACAGACGGATAGACAGAAAACAGTAACACAAAAACAGCAAAGAGAAGTGGTAATAATCACCTTGTCATGTAATTTCATGACAAGGAATTGCAGGGCTCCATAATTAGAGCCATCCTACTTGAGAGGCTTCAAAAAGTCTTAAGAAATTGAAACATTTCTCCCCCTCCCCTCCCTACCCCCCACCCTCCGCCCGGTAATCAATATAGAAAAAAAAAAAACAAGGAAGAAAAAAAACATAGAGCTGTCTTCTTTTTTTCTTCTTTTTTAAAAAAAATCACATTTGTTTGTTTTTTTTAAATGATGAAACCTTTTGTCTCCTCTGTGGACCCAGAGAAGAAATGACTGAAGCGATTTGAGATGAAAGCAATACAAAATGTCATCTCTCTCCTGGCGCTGTCAAAATCCATTAAGATAACCCCAGGTCATTTGTTGAGGTTTTTTTAGTTTCTGGGTTTTTTTTTTCTTTTTTCCAATAGGTAAAATGTCTTTTTTCTAAAGGTTATGAAGGTTGCCATTATTGTTTTTTTTTAAAAAAGACCAATGACTTTATTGCTTAAAGGTAGAGGTAAAAGGAAGGAAGGAAGGAAGAGTGAGAGGGAGGGAGGGAGAGAGGGAAGGAAGAAAGGAAGGGAGGGGGGAAAGATGGGAGAGAGGGAGAAAAGGAAGGAAGGAGAAAGGAAAGGAAAGGAAAGGAAAGGAAAGGAAAGGAAAGGAAAGGAAAGGAAAGGAAAGGAAAGGAAAGGAAAGGAAAGGAAGGAAAGGAAGGAAAGGAAAGGAAGGAAAGAGTGAGAGGGAGAGAAGGAAGGAAGAGTGAGAGGGAGGGAGGAAAGGAAGGAAGAAACGAAGGGAGGGGGAAGATGGGAGGGGAAAGGAAGGAGGGAGGGAGGAAAGGAAAGGAAATAGAGAAAGGAAAGGAGTGAGAGGAAGGGAAGGAAGGAAGAGTTAGAGGGGAGGGAGGGAGGGAGGGAGGGAGGGAAGGAAGGAAGGAAGGGAGGGAGGGGGGAAGATGGGAGAGAGGGAGAAAAGGAAGGAAGGAGGAAAGGAAAGAAGGAAAGGAAAGGAAAGGAAAGGAAAGGAAAGGAAAGGAAAGGAAAGGAAAGGAAAGGAAGGAGTGAGAGGGAGAGAAGGAAGGAAGAGGAGAGGGAGGGAGGAAAGGAAGGAAGAAATGAAGGGAGGGGGAAGATGGGAGGGGGAAAGGAAGGAGGGAGGGAGGGAGGAAAGGAAAGGAAATAGAGAAAGGAAAGGAAAGGAGTGAGAGGAAGGGAGAAGGAAGAGTTAGAGGGAGGGAGGGAGGGAGGGAGGGGAGGGAGGGAGGGAGGAAGGAAGGGAGGGAGGGAGGGAGGGGGGAAGATGGGAGAGAGGGAGAAAAGAGGAAGGAGGAAAGGAAAGGAAAGGAAAAGAAAGGAAAGGAGAGGAAAGGAAAGGAAAGGAAAGGAAAGGAGTGAGGGAGAGAAGGAAGGAAGAGTGAGAGGGAGGGAGGAAAGGAAGGAAGAAATGAAGGGAGGGGGAAGATGGGAGGGGGAAAGGAAGGAGGGAGGGAGGGAGGAGAGGAAAGGAAATAGAGAAAGGAAAGGAAAGGAGTGAGATGAAGGGAAGGAAGGAAGAGTGAGAGGAGGGAGGGAGGAAGGAAGAAAGGAAGGAAAGGAAGGGAGAGAGGGGGGGAAGATGGGAGGGAGGGAAAAGGAAGGAAGGAAGGAGGGAGGGAGGGAAGGTGGGAAGGAGGGAAACCCAGGCAAACTCCAGGAAGTAATGGTGTTGTTAAAGGAGGTCAAAATAGAGTGATACTTCCATAAGGGCAAAACCCAGAGTTTGTATAGGATAGTGTGATGATAATCAGCCAAAGGAGGTTGTAGAAAAATGGTTTTTAAAAGTAAAAGAAAAGAAAGTTGCCACGCCCACTCAGTCATATTACCCCACCACCACCAAGCCACACCACAGAACTGGTAGTAACAAAATTTACATTTCATCACTGCCCTGTTCTATACCATTTCAGACAAGTGACCGTCCAGTCTCTTCTTAAAAACCTCCAGGGATGAAGCACCCACAACATCTGAAGATGTTTAGGATGCTGGCTTGGTTCGTTCTTCCTTCCTTCCTCCTTCCTTCCTTCCTTCCTTCCTTCCTTCCTTCCTTCCTTCCTTCCTTCCTTCCTTCCTTCCTTCTTTCTTTCTTTCTTTCTTCTTCTTTCTTTCTTTCTTTCTTTCTTTCTTTCTTTCTTTCTTTTTGCTCTCTCTCTTTCTCAAGAAACCGAGAGCAGATTTGTTCCTCTCTTTTTTAATGAACCTCTTTAAGATCCTTTGGGGACCCATTAAAGAGTCTAGTTTCATTACCACAACTTTTATATTAAAGACGTCTATGCATTGAACCCTGTTATCTCTCCAGGCTGGTTGATGAAATCCTTCTCGGGCACGGTAAAGTCTCGAGTCTTAAATAAACCATGTCCCAGATCGTCTCCAGATTTCAGATTCGCTGCAGATGTGTTAAGAAAACACAGAAAGGAAGGCTTCGCTCTTGGGCAATTATGGGAAACCTCGGCTAAAAGAGGAGGTGGGGGGGCATCTGCCTTAAAGCTTCGGGTAAAGGCCCCTTCCTCATCCTTCTTAAGAAAGGCCTGGGAGACAACAAGAATTGCAATCATTTGATCAAGCCCTTCCCTTCTCCCTTCTCCTCTGAAGAAGGCTGTGGAGATGGTCACGAGAGTATTCAGCCGTGCATAATCACAGATCATTTATCCCTGTCTTTTTTCTGCAGAGACAAGCAGATGTTATCCTTAATGGAGGTTCTGAGGAGCAGGAATTCTAACCAGATACGCCCCTCGGCTCGCCAGATGACAAAGGAAGCCAGAACTCGCTCCTAATCAGAGATGGTATTCAGCGGGTTTCGACCAATTTGGGTGAATCGGTAGCAGCCTGCCCACATGCAATGCTGTCCTATTTAGCCACGTTTCTGAGGCTGGGCGCATGTGCGGAAGCGAAGCGAGTGTGTGCGTGCACGGCGAACCGGCGGTAAGGATATATGTGAAACCCACCGCTGCTCCTAATTTTGGATGCCCGGATCTGTCTCTGAGGCACAGAATACATTCCAAGGCGGGGGAGAGGGAAACACCTGTGCTACCGCATGCTAATTTGTCCGTTTCTGAACATCACGATTAAAACCTCTCAAAATATTTTTATTTCAGCAAGCTAGCCTGGCCTAACTCTCCTTTTTAAATTTTTAAATTGTTTAATCTGTTTTAAAATTGGGTATTTTAAATGGTTTCGGCCAAAATATTTAATAATTTTAATAGGTTTTAATGTTTGTATTATCTGTATTTTTATCTTGGCTGTTCACTGCCCTGAGTCCCCCTGGGAGTAGGGCGGTATATAAATTTGATTAAATAAATAAATAATAAATAAATAAATAAATAAAAAAGACACAGAGACCCTAGAAAGAGTGCAGAGAAGAGCAACTATGATGATGAAGGGCCTGGAGGCCTAAACCCCGTGGTGGGTTTCAAATTTTTTTACAACTGGTTCTGTGGGCGTGTCATTGCTTGGTGGGCGTGGCTTGGTGGGCATGGCAGGGGAAGGATACTGTAAAATCTCCATTCCCACCCCACTCCAGAGAAAGGTTACTGCAAAAACTCAATTTCTTCCCGAGCAGCTGGACTCCGGAGGCAGAGAATAGATGGGGGCGGGGCCAGTCAGAATTTTTACTACCGGTTCTCCGAACTACTCAAAATTTCCGCTACCGGTTCTCCAGAACTGGTCAGAACCTGCTGAAACCCATCTCTGCCCAAACCGTAGGATGAATAATTGGGGGAACTAGGTATGTCTAGTCTAACCAAGAAAAGGTTTAGGGGAGACATGATAGCAGTCTTCTAATATTGGAGGGGCTGTCAGAGGGAAGAGGGGAGGATTGTTCTTTTCTTCAGGGCATCTGGAGGTAGGACAAGAAGCACTGGATGGAAACTCATCAAGGAGAGAAGCAACTTAGAACTAAGGAGGAATTCCCTGATGGTGAGAACAATTAAACTATGGAACGGGGATTGCCTCTGGAAGTTATGGGTGCTCCGTCACTGGAGGCTTTCAAGAAGAGACTAGACAGCCATTCGTCTGGAGTAGTATGGATCTCCTGCCTTGAGCAGGGGGTTGGACTAGAAGACCTCCAAGGTCCCTTCCAACTCTGTTATTCTATTCTATTCTATTCTATTCTATTCTATTCTATTCTATTCTATTCTATTCTATTCTATTCTATTCTATTCTATTCTATTTTCTATTCTATTCCATTCCATTCCATTCCATTCCATTCCATTCTTATCCCTTCCAATCTTTTTATTCTATCTTCTATATTCTAGTTGCAACATTCCAGACCTAACTATGGTGATAAATTGAGGAGCTCCTGTACTTGCACTCAGGTCTGAAGGACACACATAAATCACAGCCGTTGTGTCACACAGCCATCACACCTGTCGTTCATCTCCTTTTGCCTCCTCCTCCCTCCCTTGCAAATTCCTGTTTCCTAGCTTACATTACGATCCGTGGGTAAGCAGAGGAAGGAACTTTTGCTGGTGTCAGTTTTCCCATTTTGGAACATCAGAGCCAGATAAAGAATCATCGCCTAGAATTGAATTGCGCTGTCCCCAGAGGGGAACCAATAAAGATTTCCCCGTGAAATGCAGCAAGGCCCAAAGCAAACCATCCACTATTTGGTGACATCTGAATTTTCACAGTCCCTTCTCCCATCATCATAAAACGTAACAGGATCGATGAAAATGTTGCTCAGAGGAAAAAAAATGACCAATTAAATTGAAGTGAACCGTTCGTGTCCTTGTGTAATGCAGGGTGATTTAACATTCAGGCTTGCTATATCTATACCGTCCATCTCAGATTAGCAGCACATACCAATGTTGCCGGGATGAAAAGAACATGAAAGTTCTCACCATTTGTCAGTGGAATCCAAATTTTTGAATAACGGGAGTTTCAGAACTGGATGAGATCTCGGGAACTGATTTGCTCCAGTTGTGATGCAGGAGTGTGTCATTACAGCCCGTTATATGGCCTTTATTATACAGTAGTAGCCAAAATTGTGGAAACCTTTTGGGGGAAAGTATATTTTTGAGGTTTGATGGCTCATAACACCACTTTTTTTTTTTTTTGGAGTTTCAAGATCATCCTATTCCACTGCTGGAATGGCCTGGGAATAGCCCAGACTTTAACCCAATTGAAAATCTATGGAGTCGACTAAAGAAACTTGTTAGTCAGACGCCTAAGTTAGTAAGAGCCTGAGTAGCATAGGGGAGTAATGCCTCCTACAAAGGCAGCATTTAAGATCCAGCTGCTGCAATTACTTGCGAGTTCAATCCCAGGCAGGCTCAAGGTCGACTCAGCCTTCCATCCTTTATAAGGTGGGTAAATTGAGGACCCAGTTTGTTGGGGGCAATAAGCTGACTTTGTATAAATATTAAAAAATATACAAAAGTATGAAGGCTATTGCTTAATGCATTGTAAGCTGCCCTGAGTCTCCGGAGAAGGGCGGCATATAAATCAAATTAAAAAAAAAAAGAAGAAGAAGCGACCCAGCAATAAAACCCAGTTAATAGAAGCCGTCATTCCATCTTGGTTTCACATTAGAACAGCTGCAGAACTATAAGACTTGGTTCACTCCATGGGAAGATGTTGTAAGGCCGTCATTCCTGCTAAAGGTTACCCAACGAATGATTAACTGACATGGTGATAATTTCTACATATCTCGTTTTTTCCATGGTGATCATTTTTGTATATCTCATTTTTTTCTACATGTTTCACTTTTCTTCTTTATGCTGTAACTGCTATTCTAATAGTAAATCCTCCATAAAAGTTATTGCATTACATTCTTGATTCAATTATCTTTCCATTGATATATAATTTTACGGTACTAAAAAAAAAAGTGACGTTATTAGCTAGTTTTAGAAAATACACTTTTCCCAAAAGGTTCCCACAATTTTGGCGACTACTGCAATAGAATCCTTGGTTGTATAAACAGAGTCATAACATCAAAATCACGTGAAGTATTAGTACCGCTTTGTAAATCCTTAGTAAGGCCACCCCTGAATACCGCAGCTAGTTTCAGTTGTCACATTACCAAAAAAAAAGAGGAAAAAGGAAAAAGTGGAGAGAAGATTAAATTAAATTGGTTAAATCATCTTTCCATGGATATATAATTTTATGGTACTACTACTCAAAAAAAAAAATAGTAGTGTTATTAGCTAGGTTTAGAAAATACACTTTTCCCAAAAGGTTTCCACAATTTTGGCCACTACTGTCCATCCTTTGTACAGTAGTGCAACGTGAGCTCGCCATCTTCCCGAGCAATCTTTTCCAGAAGGTTTCTATTAACTTTTATCCAGAATCTGTTTTCCCACAGTTTTCAATTAATAGTCCCAGTGTTTTCCTTTCTGAAGATTTGAAGAACTGACTTCTTTATTTGACAGCCCTTCAGAGCCTCCAAATATATATATATATATATATATATATATATATATATATATCTTTCCTTAGATTTTATTTTTTCTTTCATCTCAAGCTAAATGTAACCAGACTTTCCAGGGAAGTCCTCTTTAAGACTTTGTGTTCCAACCCCTTCCTTCGTACATTTAATAGGACCACATGAGGATCATAACGCTGCTGCCAAGCTTTTGAGGTTACTAGGAGAGTAAAGTATGAACTGGAGCTAATTCACCTAAAATAGAGAATAAAAAGAGACATTTCATAATCAGTTTGGTGCACTGCTGAAGGAGCTGGGCCAGGAAAAGGGAGATGATGAATTCTAGTTCGTTTTTAGAGATGGAAGTCAATTGGGTGACTTTGGGCTAATCACCAGGGGACAGGGAGTTCTAGTCCCGCCTTAGGCATGAAAGCCAATGGGTGACTTTAGGCCAGTCATCAGGAGATGGTGAATTCTAGCCCCGCCTTAGGCAGGAAAGGTGGCTGGGTGACTTTGAGCCAATCACCAGGAGACTAGGAGTTCTAGTCCTGCCTTAAATATTTATTGATTGATTGATTGATTGAACTTATATACCGCCCTTCTCCTTACGGACTCAGGGCGGAAATATGAAAGCTGGCTGGGTGAATTTAGGCTAATAAACAGGAGACTGGGAGTTCTAGTCCCATATTAGGCATGAAAGTTGGCTGGGTGACTTTGGGTCAATCACCAGGAGACAGGGAGTTCTAGTCCTGCCTTAGGCATGAAAGCCAATGGGTGACTTTAGGCCAATCACCAGGAGATGGTGAATTCTAGCCCCACCTTAGGCAATGAAGATGGCTGGGTGACTTTGAGCTAATCAACAGGAGACTATGAGTTCCAGTCCTGCCTTAGATATGAAAGCTGACTGGGTGAATTTGGGCTAATCACCAGGGGACTGGGAGTTCTAATCCTCCCTTAGGCATGAAAGCCAATGGGTGACTTTAGGCCAATCATCAGGAGATGGTGCGTTTTAGTGCCATTTTAGGATGGGTGTCTTTGGGCCAATCACCAGGAGACTGGGAGTTCTAGTCTTGCCTTAAGCATGAAAGTCAGCTGGGTTACCTTGGGCTGGTTACTCTCTCTTAGCCCAATAGGATTGTTGTGTAGTAAATAGAAGTACAGAACCACCTCTGTTTTTCTTCCATTCAATCATGTCCAATTCCAGAAGATAGCCTGGACAAAGTCCTTGGAGTTTTCTTGGCAAGGTTTTTTTTTTCAGAAGTGGTTTACCATAGCTTGTTTTGTAGGGTTGAGAAAACGTGGCTGGCCCAAGGTCATCCAGCCGGCTTCGTGCCCAAGGCGGGACGAGACCGTGCATGATCTGAAATCATTCTGCCCCACTCAAACCCGTTAGCCAAGTTAAAAAAATAAAATAAAATAAAATAAAACCCTCAAGATCTCAGATATTTTAACTGAATTATTTCAAGAATGCCAAGTCTAACTCTAAAAATATACCGTAAGCAAGTGCTCTGCTGGATGCAGTCCAAGTCAACCAGCTCTATTGTCAAGAATTGCAGCCAGAGATTAGATGCGCCATCAGAAATGATGCAATGGACAACCAGACGTTCATGAAAGAAGGTGAGCAGAACCACGGGTGGGGGAAAGGGGGGGGTCGCAGGGGTTCGGGAGAACCTCTAGCTAAGATTCTGTGAGAACCCCCAAATCCCACTCCTGGCTGGCCCCGTCCACCCCTCCCAGGAGTCCCTACATGGCCCATTTTGGATGCAGGTAAGTGCAGGGTGCACGTGGAGGCTCAGAAAGGATGAAAAACAGGCCTACTGGAAGTTTGGGAAGGCTGGGAATGGGCCTCCGGAGCCTGGGGAGGCCATTTTTGCCCTCCTGGAGGCTCAAGAAAAGCCTCCAGAACCAGGGGAGGGCAAAAACACCCCTCTCCCCAGTGGTGCAGGAGGCTGACTAGGCCACACCCACCATGGCCACGCCCACCTAGCAACTGGGCAGAGAACCCCTTGCTAATATTTTTGAAGCCCACCCCTGAGCAGGACCCAAGAATAAGGCACCTGCTTGCATTCAGGAAGTGACACATTCGGTTCCTGCATTTCCAGACTGCAGCGCAGGGGACTGGCACTCTCCGGATGAGAATTTGGAGAGTGACTTTATTGAACCATAAAGATCAGCAAGGAATAATCTATTTTTATTTTATTCTTTTGCCCAGTCTTCTTAAAGACAACCCTTCTCGTGTTTGAGGAGAAATCGAGAGTCAAATTGGCTTTAGGAAAGCTAGCTCTCTTTTGCAGAAAAAGATTTGCACCATGGGAGAGGTTGATATTGTGTCAATGCTGCGGGCTAAGTAAAGAGACGACAGGGCAAACGATTGTAATTTATCATTAAAGGTTGAATCCTTTATCGGTGTGATTTATAGTTGGGTTGAACTTTCCACCACTTTTAACAAGATGTTGCCACCACCTAATCCTCAGACGCAAAGCCGACCGAGAATAGCTTTGTCTGATCTCCGTAATAAGGAAGTTGGAAGTTCATAGAGTCATTCAGCGGAAAAGGGACCTTGGAGATCTTCTAGTCTAATCCTCTGCTTAAAGCAGGAGACTTCATATCATCCCAGGCAAATGGTTTTTCTAGTCCCTTCTTGAAAACATCCAGTGATGGAGAACCCACAACTTCTGGAGGCTGAGAATCAGAGCAAGGTCCAAGGTCCACAATCTCCTATGATGACATTAAAACACAATGATGATGAAGGGCCTGGAGGCCTAAACCCCGTGGTGGGTTTCAAAATTTTTTACTACTGATTCTGTGGGCGTGGCTTGGTGGGCGTGGCATGGCATGGCATGGCTTGGTGGGCGTGGCAGGGGAAAGATACTGTAATATCTCCATTCCCAACCCACTCTAGGGGAAGGTTACTGCAGAATCCCTATTTCCTCCCGATCAGCTGGGACTTGGGAGGCAGAGAATAGATGGGAGAGGGGCCAGTCAGAATTTTTACTATCGGTTCTCCGAACTACTCAAAATTTCCACTACCGGTTCTCCAGAACTGGTCAGAACCTGCTGAAACCCACGTCTGCATCATAACCAGCAGTGTGTTTCACATTATATTACTACTGGTTCACTGCATGTGTGTGCGTGCGCTTGATTTGTGCACGTGCGTATCCGTTTCACGCACACACGTGCCTTCTGTACATGCACCTGCCCTTCCGTGCATGTGCCCAGCCTCAAAAATGTGGCTAAATAGGATGGCATAGAGCCAGATTTCCTCTACCGGTTCGGGCAAACTGGTCTGAACCAGCTGAATGCCACTTCTGATTCCACCAGCTTCTTTCCAGGGTTAAAAGGATAGCCGAGTGAAGTCAGTGTTTGAAGTTAGATTTGGGCAACGTTAAGAAGCGCAACAACAGCCAAGGGAAGAAGAACACGGAACAAAGAAGAACAGGATTGGAAGGGACTTTAGAGATCTTCTAACCCAACTCCCTGCTCGAGCAGAAGACCTTATACCATCCCAGACAAATCATTGTCCAATCTCTTTTTGAAAACCTCCACTGATGGAACACTCACAATTTCTGGGGGGCTGAGAATCAGAGCAGGGTTCAGGAACCCCAACAATACCCAGTGGTGTTGACTTCTGACCCCAACCTGAATCCCAACCTAACCACGGTGTATGTGCACCTTCTGTGCATGTGCTTTGCTCATGTGCCCGTCTTCCGCACATATGCCTGGCCTCAAAACCGTGCCTAAATAGGACGGCATAGAGCCAGGGCACCCACGATCTCTGCTATTGGTTCACATGAACTGGTACGAACCGGCTGAATACCTCCTCTGAACCTAACCCAATTGTGAGCCAAATAGAGGAGAGAAGTTAACTTATTTGCTCCAAGTAAGCTCTGGGTTCCATTTTTGGCATAGGGTCGTGATGGCGAACCTATGGCATGCATGCCCGAGGTGGCATGCAAAGTCATCTTTCAGGTACATGAGCTTTCCAGGTACATGAGCTGCAGCTGGTGTTTGGGCCTCCGGTGCGCATGTGTGCAATTCAGGAGACCCAGCTGGTCTTCAGATGCCTCCTGCATACGCCTGTGCGGTTGCCAAACAGGTACACATTTTGCCCACTTCGTGTATGCACATGACATCTGTGCTAATGCGTGGTTCCTCCCCTGTGCACTGCACATGCATACGCTCCATCTGCGCATGCGTGAGACTTTTTTTAAAAATTTGATTTATATGCCGCCCTTCTCCGGAGACTGCGTTAAGCAATAGCCTTCATATTTTTGTATATTTTTTTATATTTATATAAAGTCAGCTTATTGCCCCCAACAAACTGGGTCCTCAATTTACCCACCTTATAAAGAATGGAAGGCTGAGTTGACCTTGAGCCTGGCTGGGATTGAACTCGCAAGTAATTGCAGCAGCTGGATCTTAAATGCTGCCTTTGTAGGAGGCATTACCCCCCTACACTACTCAGGCTCTTTTGTGCAGCTCCCCTGTGCACTGTGCATGCAATTGTGCGTGGCTTTGCGTGCGCAATGCACAGCATTCATGTGCGTGCAATGCATGCATGAAAACCACACCCATGCGCAGATGGTGTGAATGCATGTGCCGCACACAGGGTTGCGAGTGCAAAAGCCATGAGCATGCACAGATCGTGCTTTTGCACGCACGGCACACGGGGAGGGAGCTGCGTGTTAGTGCGGATAACACATGCACACACAAAGCGCATGAAGCACGTACCTATTCGGTACTCGGTGAGTAAAAGGTTCGCCACCACTGGCATAGGGTGTGTATGAAGATGCAGTGGGTTTTTTGATGTTGTTGTTGTTAAGTAAAGGTGTTCCTGTTATCGGACAGGGAGTAGAATAAGCCAGAAAACATCAGCAAAGCGCTGTGCCTTTCAGCCTGATCTCCACTAGATGTTTATGTTAATTGAAAGCTGCCGCCCATTGCAGCTGCTAACTGTACCATTATCTCCAACTCATTGGCACTTCTTAGAAACAGATGAGTTTGGCAACGGGGAAAAACAGCTGATGAGTGGGTATTTACAAAGGCCCATTCCACTCCACTGGGACGCATCTTCACAGCGGGCTATTGCATCACAAACACACTTCCCAGCTGCAGCCGCTATAAGAGAGTTCCTTTCACAGCACATCTGGACCTTCGGTTGCCAACGACATCTTTCTCAATCCTGAGTCGATGCCTAGACTTCCCAAGTCTCAAAGATGCTTTTTCAAGAGCCAACTGGACTTTCTGGTTTTTTTTTTTCTTTGAAGCTTCTTCAGCTCTGACTGGACGGTGGGGAATGGAAGGATTGATACTCCTTGGAGACAGCTGGTCATATGCATCCTTTTTAGAGAGTTGTGGAGGCCACCTGGAGGTTTATCTGTGTCCTCAGGGTCACCTGAGTGGTGCAAATGGGTGGGGAGCCTTCTTGGAACTGTTGAAAGATTCTCCTGTAGACTGGAGATAGATGATAGATAACCCTCTGTTGAGAGAGGGCTGTTCAGTTTTGACACAGATGGCCTCTTCTCTGAACCCTCTTTCAACCCATTTGCATTACTGAGGACACAGAAAAACCTCCAACTGGCCTCAGTGACTCCGTAAAAGGATGCAAATGACCAGCTGTCTGCAAGGAATATAAATCCTTCCTTCCCCCACCATCCAGTCAGAGCTGAAGAAGCTTCTTGGGTGAGAAGCAAAATGTCTTCAAAAGAGAAACCAAGAAAGTCCAGTTGCTTCTTGAAAAAGCACCTTTAGGACAACCATGACCTGGATGACTGAGAAGCTCCACAGACATTTAGACTTCCCAAGGTTAGAGGAAGCTCTTTCAGACAGCAGAAGGCAAAGCCGAGCAGACATCCAGCTGGGACCAGAGAGAGAGACAGAGAGAGAGACAGAGATAGAGACAGAGACAGACAGAGAGAAAGAGAGACAGAGAGACAGAGAAAGAGAGAGACAGAGAGAGAGACAGAGAAAGAGAGAGAGAGAGACAGAGAATGAGAAAAAACATGCACACACACAGAGAGAGAAAGAGAGACAGACAGACAGAGACAGACAGACAGACAAAGAGAGACAAAGAGAGAGACAGAGAAAGAGAGACACAGAGAGAGAGAGAGACAGAGAAAGAGAAAAAGACAGACACACATACAGAGAGAGAGAGAGAGAGAGACAGAGACAGAGACAGACAGAGAAAGAGAGACAGAGAGACAGAGAAAGAGAGAGACAGAGATAAACAGAGAAAGAGAGAGACAGAGACAGAGACAGAGACAGAGACAGACAGAGAAAGAGAGACAGAGAGACAGAGAAAGAGAGACACAGAGAGAGAGAGGGACAAAGAAAGAGAAAAAGACAGACACACACACACACAGAGACAGAGAGACAGAGAGACAGAGAGAGAGAGAGAGACAGAGACAGACAAAGAGAGACAGAGAGAGAGACAGAGAAAGAGAGACAGAGAGAGAGAGACAGAGAAAGAGAAAAAGACAGACACACATACACTCACACACAGAGAGACAGAGACAGAGAGACAGAGACAGAGACAGAGAGAGACAGAGAGACAGAGAGACAGAGAAAGAGAGAGACAAAGAGAGAGACAGAGAAAGAGGGGGGGACAGAGAAAGTGAAAAAGACAGACAGACAGACAGACACACACACACACACACACACAGAGAGAGAGAGAGAGAGAGAGAGAGAGAGAGAGAGAGAGAGAGAGAGAGAGAGAGAGAGAGATTTATGGTGACAACCTCAACCTCGACCTCTCTGAACAAATGAAAAATATTGGCTGCAGGACCGATTTTCCACCCAGCAAATGCATATCAACCTATATCCTCCAGATATACCTTTCTGCTCATGCTTTTAACTTAATCAATACATGCACTATTTTTTTAAAAAATGTAAACCATGTTGCAAAACTCAGCAAAAGTACAGGCTGCGGCACGTCGCTTGCGTATGGTTGGGAGGTTGTATGAATTATGCAAGTTTGACTCGAAATCCAAATCTATTCCACAGCCAACTTTTCCACGGATATTGGCTTGAGAGGAGCGCCCCGCAGGCAGGCATTTTGAAAATTTGATTCCTTAAACCAGGGGTCTGCAACCTTAAATGCTCCAAGAGCCATTTGGACCCATCTCTCACAGAAAAGAAAACACCGGGAGCCACAAAGCCTGGGTGGGCGTGGCCAACTCGACGTCACTCACTTCCACCAGTCACATGACCCCTCCTAGCCATGCCTACTCAGCTAGTCATTAGGGCAGAGAACCAGTTGTTAAGAAACACTGGGAATCACAAAACCCTTTTGACATCTTTCTCTCCCTCTCCCTCCCCTCTCCCTCCCTCTCTCCCCACCTCTCTCTCTGTATCTATGTCTCTCTCTCGCCCCCTCTCTCTGTATCTCTCTGTCTCTGCCCCAGCCACTTCTCCATCACCTGCCGTCACCCTTACCTTCTCAGGCCAGGCGAGGAGTGAGTGGGAGGGGAGGGCGAGGGGCGGGGCCAGCCAGGGGTGGGATCACCCAACAGGGAGCTACAGCAGAGGGCCCAAAGAGCTGCATTCAGCTCCGGAGCCGCAGGTTGCTGACACCTGCCCTAAACCCTAGAAAAGTCATGCCACCATCACCATGCCATTAAATTCTCAGGCTTGATTGAACATGTAGAATCACAGAATAACAGAGTCGGAATTTGAAGGTCTTCTAATCCAATTCCCTGCTCAAGGCAGGAGTGGGGCGGGAAGGGGGATTTTGCAGTATCCTTCCCCCAGGAGTGGGGCGGGAATGGAGATTTTGCAGTATCCTTCCTCCAGAGTGAGGTGGGAATGGAGTTTTTGCAATATCCTTCCCCTGCCATGCCCACCAAGCCACGCCCCACCAAGCCACGCCCACAGAACCAGTAGTTTAAAAAAAAATGAATTCCACCACTGCCCTTAATCCTTCTCTTCACTAGACATAGTTCCGACGATCATTCTGATGGTGTTTATTTCTTCCCCCCAAGCCTCTTCCTCTCCTTCTGGGCCATCTACGTGTCTCTGGTGTACTCAGTTTGACATCTCAATCACGGCCAACTCTTCCTTTCTAATGAGTTCTAATCCACCCTCTTAACCTCTCTTTGTAGCGAGACCCTTCAGAGGTTTTAATAGGCTTGTTACCGTGTCACACACCCTTTCCCCTTCCTCAGGATGTGTTCAGTAATCAGGACAAAAAGCTAGCAGGTCTCCGGCGAAGGGAAAGGAGATTAATTCAAGGCAGGCGCAGATTGAAAAACATTCCAGTCCTTTCCCAAGCAATTGCTTCTTCCTTTAAAATAGTCTGCACGACCGTGTGGAATACACATACATGCGGGCCACAGGCTGGCCCATGATAGGCCAGTGATGGCTAACCTTTTTGCCATTGAGCGCCAAAAGTGGGGGGAGCGCGGTGGGGTCCCACACAAACATGCCCACATCCATAATTCTATGCGCCCCGCTCCCCCGTGCTCCCCCATTTTTGGCATGAGATGGCACAGTAGGCCCGTTTTTTGCTCTCCCCAGGCTCCAGAGCGTGTCTAGGAGCCTGGGGAGGGCAAAAATGGCCTTCTCCACCCCCTCAGAGGCTCTCTGGAGGCCGGAAACAGTGTGTTTCCTGACTTCTGGTGGGCCCGGAAGGCCCGAAAATCAGCTGGCTGGCGCACACATGCGTGCCGGAGCTGAGCACGTGTGCCCACCGATATGTCTCTGCGTGCCACCTATGGCACCCGTGCCATAGGTTCGCCGTCACGGTGATAGGCTGTCTATGTGAAAATCCATCTTCACTGCCTACAGGTTAACTGTAGATTTATTGGGGTGATTTATGGGGGGGGGGGGTTTCAATGGAAGGAAAACCATAGGACCACTCCTTTTCATGGGCTAGGGTCTACATCAGGGGTGGGCTTCAAATTTTTAGCAAGTTCTCTGCCCAGGTGCTGGGTGGGCGTGGCCATGGTGGGTGTGGCCCACTCAGCTTCCTGCACCATGGCAAGAGGGGGACGTTTTTGCCCTCCCTGGGCTCCAGAGGCTTTTCTTGAGTCTCTGGTAGGGTGAAAACAGCCTCCCCAGGCTCCAGAGACTCTCTGGAGTCCAGAAACGGGCCCATTTACGGCCTTCCCGAACTTCTGGTAGGCCCATTTTTCGCCCTCCCCAAGCCTCTGGGTGCACCCTGCACTTACCTGCATCCAATGTGGGAGGAGTGGGGTGGAGTGGGTGGAGCCAGTCAGGAGTGGGATTTGGGGGTTCTCTGAACTGCACAGAATCTTAGCTAGAGGTTCTCCGAACCCCTGAGAACTCCCAGCAGCCCACCCCTGGTTTACATTTATTTATGTATTTATTTATGTGATTTATATGCCGCCATTCTCCCCAAGGACTCAGGGCGGCTTCCAAAAACAATCATAAATACAAATCACAATAAACACAATTAAAACACATTAAAATCCATTAAAATCATTCTAAAAAGGACTATATAGCCCCACGATCGTAATGTTCTTTAAACAGCCATGTCTTTAATCCCCGGCGAAAGGAGAGGAGGTCTTGGGGCCGTCCTGAGGTCGGTGGAAAGACTATTCCAGAGGGTCAGGGCTCCGACAGAGAAAGCCCTCCCCCTGGGGGCCGCCAGCCGACATTGCTTGGCTGACGGCACCCGGAGGAGGCCCACTCTATGGGAGCGCACTGGACGGTGGGAGGAAGGCAGGAGGTGGTCCTGTAAGTACCCCGGGCCTAAGCCATGTAGGGCTTTATAGGTTAAAACCAGCACCTTGAAACGAACCCGGAGAGCCAGTGCAGCCCGCGCAGGAGAGGTGTATGCGGGCATTAAAGTACAAGTGAACGAAATCCAAGTAATCTGTAGACCTTATGAGGTCCTCTGAGACACCTACCATCAAGATAGTGCAGGCAAAGTTCCCTACCACTTCATCCTATCCTGCCCTGCCCTGTTCTGCCCTGCCTCTCAAGTTAAATTACTCCTATCCTATGCCATCTTATGCTATCCTATCCAATCCAATCCTACTCAAATTAAATTGCATTAGTAAATGGCAGACTGAATTCTACTTTCAGCAAGAAACAAATTGTCCCCACCCCTCAACATTTGTCATAGTCTTTCTCCTACGCGGCAACATTTTCTGCAGCCAACTTCCATAGGCCAATATTTAAAAGTCAAATGCAAACAGAGTAAAGCTGCCCAATTCTTCATTAAACTTGGGGAAAAGCTGATTAGAAGCTGGTCTATAAAAAGAGACAAGTTCTTAGGAGTGGAATACGGAATACGGAATACGGAATACGGAATACGGAATACGGAATACGGAATACGGAATACGGAATACGGAATAGAATAGAATAGAATAGAATAGAATAGAATAGAATAGAATAGAATAGAATAGAATAGAATAGAATAGAATAGAATAGAACAGAACAGAACAGAACAGAACAGAACAGAACAGAACAGAACAGAAGGATGGGATGGGATGGGATGGGATGGGATGGGATGGGATGGGATGAGATGAGATGAGATGAGATGAGATGAGATGAGATGAGATGAGATGAGATTTTGGAATAGAATAGATACTGGACTGGAATGGAATGGAATGGAATGGAATGGAATGGAATGGAATGGAATAGAATAGAATAGAATAGAATAGAATAGAATAGAATAGAATAGAATAGAATAGAATAGAATAGAATAGAATAGAATAGAATAGAATCTACATTGATTTAGTAATTTGACCATATCAAATGATCAAACTACAAGCTCTGGTTGTCCCCCACGCCTCAATTAAATCTCATTTCCAAGATTTAAAACCAAGTGAACTGTACTCCATTCCTGTTGGATAAAAACAATTTAGGTGGTCATCTAGACGTAGGAACCCTGGATGTGCTCCCCCCTGCTGCCTTCTGTCCTTGACAGAAAGAAAACAAAAGTGTAGATCCTATCTAAGCAAATAAGAGACATAAATAAATGCATTTTCTCTCTCTCTCTCTCTTTTAAACTAAAGAGAAGCCTGGGTAAAGAGCAATCAACAGATCCAAGGTTGTACAAGGAGAATAGACAAGAACTGTCAAGATGCAAGAATGCACTGTCTCCATGTGTTTTTCTCCCACAATGCTTTCTTCTGACTTCAAACCGTCCAAACCTCTATTGGTTCTTATCTCCTTAGGTTGATTTAGCGATTAAAAAAAAAAACTTTTCAATTACATTTTGCGGCTTTTGTGCAGGGCAGATGGCGGTGAAGGCTAATCAATTTATTTATCTATGCTCTTCGGTCTCCTTTATACCCTTGAGCTTGTGACTGCAATAAGAATTGAAGCCGGGAAGAAGAACTGAGAAATCCAAGGGATTTGGAGCATGTTTTGTTTCTTGAAGTGAGAAAGAAGAGGGGTGGAAGCTGACATGCTTAAATACATCGAGTGAAGAAATAAGGAATTGTCTTGGAGAAAACAGAAGCCACGGCTGTTAAGTGAATCAATTAGCCCGTATTCAATTCGTAAGATGGTTGTTAAGTGACCCTCGCTTCCCACTGATATTGATTGTCAGAAGGGGATCTTATCAGTGGTGGGATTCTATCAGTTCTACCCAGTTCGGGAGAACCGGTAGAGGTGGCAACAGGAGGCTCCACCCACTCACCCATGGACGCTCTACGCATGCGCAGAAGGCTCTGAGCATGCACAGAGGTGGCGCGCGCACTCACATTTGCAAACCAGTAGTGAAGGTAGGTGAACACCACTACTGAATCACGTGACCCTACAATCATCATAGATATGAGTTGCTTGCCAAGCGTCTGAATTTTGGTCACATGACTATGGGGATGCTGCAATGGTCGTAAGTGTGGAACAATGGTCCTAAGGCCCTTTTTTTTTTAAGGTCACAATATGAACTGTTGTAAGTCAAGAATGACCTGTAATCCATGTGGAAACTCTGGAGTTTATTGGACTATCCTTCTCAAGAAAGGAAGGTTTGTTTGGTTTGGCAATGTTTTCATACGTAACTCACAACTGTGTTGCCATTCATCCATCTGATGATTGCTGAAGATGATTGTTGTGGCCCCGTCCTCTGAGCCTATCCCATTGGAGGAAGGAAGCTCTGAGCATGAGGAAGAGGAGCCAGCCAGATCTCCCAGCCCCCCCCTCTGGCACCGTCTCAGGTGCCAGCTGAAAGAGAGCAAAGTAGTGGGGAAACAGGTGTCTCAGATGAGAGTGAGGGAGAGACGTCATTCCTGGACGCACGTCAACGAAGGCGAGATAAGCGCTTGCAGCAGCTGAGGAGGCGTGCGAGGGAATAGACCTGAGTCACTGGACTTGAGTCACAGGACCAATGAGTCACTGGATCACACCCAGAGACTATATAAGAGAGGGTGGTGGTCAATGATCCCTGTGACGAACAAAACTCAATCTGATAGTCATTGAAGCCTGAAGCTGCTAAAAGAACGGATTTTGGCAAAGCTACGTATGTGATTTTCTTTCTGTGAACAATTAAAGCACTTGGCAGACGGTGTGAATATCGCTGCCAAGTTGGAGATAAGAACTGTGGTGTGTGCCAAGTGCTTCTTTAACCCTCGACTGGCTGTGTTTTTGTGGGTGTGTGTAGAGGGGGACAGATCAATGATGAGAAGGGCTCTCAAGAATGGGAGAAGAACGGAAATGAGTCAGAATGGAGATTTCCATCTGTCAACTCGCAAAGCATCCCTGACCTGCTCTTGAGTTGCCATAGGCCACGGGGGATGGGAAACCGGCGAAACGGCAGAGCAGCCAAAGACAGATGCACATTCCATGCTTATCTCTTTCAAGGCTGTTTCCCAGGGTTACCCACAGCAGCCAGAGGGGAGTGAACTCTACAACTGGTGAAATTGCTCCATTGGCAAATGTGATTGAAGACACACCCTGGGGAGCGGGGGAGGAAACAGGGTCATAATTGGGGCATAAATTATGTAGGGTCAGAGCTGGCTTCACTTGGGAACTGCTGACATGAAGCTTCTAATAAATAACTGGATTTCTTTTGAAGCTTGGCTCGAGGCTCATGAATTAATAATTGTTGATAATAATAATTAGGACATTATTAATTAGGGCATTATTATAGGAACCCTGACACCATCTTCATTTGCAACCAATGTTAGACATCACCAATACATGCCAGTTGCTGAGTGCCCCAATTGTTATCGCAAGATTCTGGGAATGCCGAGATGGTCGTAATCTGAAGGCTAGTCATAAGACCCTTTTGTCTGTGACTTTGATCGGTTACTAAATGAATTGTTGTAAATTGAGGACTACCTGTATGACTTAGGAAGGCATGGTGTTTGATCCGTACCAACTCATTCATGCGTTCAAATCCATAGCTTGCACTCACAAATCAGCACGAGACACCTGATAACATAAGAGAGTTATTGTCGTGTGAAATGGCATCTAACTTCAGTGTCTCAAACATGTCAGAGGGTCTTGGTTTGAAATGAATACTTTATTTAGCCAAGTGGGATTAGACACACGAGGAATTTGTCTCCGGTGCAAAAGCGCTCTGTGTACTTGCAAAGCAACAGAATAATAATAATCACCACCAACATAATACCAATAAGAGCGGATAGTAAAGAGGATAAATAATAATACTACAGCCATACTATCTGGGTAGTATGCTACATTGTCAGCTGGAAAGTCGGCAGCCCAGGTTTGAGACCTGAGTTCCACACGACGGGGTGAGCTCCCATCCTCGCCTCGTATCCTGCCAACCTAGCAGTTCAAAAGCATGCAAATGCGAGTAGATAAATAGGTACCACTTTGGTGGGAAGGTAACACCACTCCGTGACGTTATGTTTGACCGCATGACCATGGAAATGTCTTCGGACAGTGCTGGCCTTGAAACGAAGATGAGCAAATGCTTCCTAAAGTCAGCAACTAGTGCAGTAAAATCTGCAGGGACTCCTCAACCCACCCCTTTTTTTTTAATACTACATGGGTAAATTTCTTGATTTGAAATGAAGCAGTGGAGTGGTTTATGAATTTAGTCCTGTTTTGATTCAAGCATCAGAAATTTCAGTGGGCAGCAGTGAAAGGCGGAACATCAATCTCCCAGTGTTTGCAACAAAAGAAAAATGTTCCTGTGCGTGTTTCAAAGACAGAGGAGATCAAGTGGAAAGGAAATGATAGAAAAAATGCATTGTCCCCATCTGAAATCGCTATAGGTTATTATGCTGTGTAAAAGCAGCTAAAATCACGGGCGAGACAGATGGAGCAGAGAATACCCACCAGTGTGAACATTCATCTACAAAGGATTCCTACAAAAGCGGGGTTTTTTTTGTGTGAGCAAATAAAATGTACCTACATGAAAGAGAGAGAAAGAGAGATGGAGGGAAAACATTTCTTTTGAGCTTGCATTTCATCAGTCGGTACTCATCGAAATGGTATTTAGGCAGGTGGTGAATATATAGGGAGGAGAACTCTCTGGATTACACAGCAAGATTAATGTGCCTCTGGATAGATTTGTTTTTTTCAGGGTACCTTTTCTAAAAATACACAAGCCTCACATTGTAATCAGGCAGGACAATTTTCTCCCTAATGCCAGCTCAGGGGAAATGTGAACACAGAAAGAAGGAGAGATAAGAAGGGAAGGAGAGAGAGAAAAGGAAGGAAGGAAAGAAGGAAGGAAGGAAAAGAGAGAGAGAGAGAAAGAGAGAAAGGAGAGAGAAAGAGAGAGAGAGAGAGAAAGAGAAAGAAAGAAAGAGAAAGGAAGGAAGGAAAAGAGAGAGAGAAAGAAAAAAGAAAGAGAGAAAGAAAGAAGAGGAGAGAGAGAGAAAGAGAAAGAGAAAGAGAGAAAGAGAAAGAGAAAGAGAGAAAGAGAAAAGGAAGGAAGGAAGGAAGGAAGGAAGGAAGGAAGGAAGGAAGGAAGGAAGGAAGGAAGGAAGGAAGGAAGGAAGGACAGAAGGAAGGAAGGAAAGAAAAAGAAAGAAGGGAGAGAGAGAAAAGAAGAAAGAGAGAAAAAGGAAGAAAAAGGAAGGAAGGGAAAGAGAGAGAAAGAAAAAAGAAAGAGAGAAAGAAGGGAGAGAAAGAGAAAGAAGGAAGGAAGGAAGGAAGGAAGGAAGGAAGGAAGGAAGGAAGGAAGGAAGGAAGGAAGGAAGGAAGGAAGGAAGGAAGGAAGGAAGGAACAGAAAAATGCAAGCTTGATAGAAGATAGAAAATGAGTTGGACCTTCTCTCCTCCTGAAAAATGAGATTTAAAAACAGATCCTTTCTTCTTTTTTTCCTTTCAAAAAGAGCAGGTGTGTTTATTTCAGTGAATGGTCGATTATGCTAGAAAATAGGCAAGAGAAGAATTATCTAACGGCTTCAGGAGATATGAGAATTGGGAAACTGTTCTGGGCTCTGCTCCCAGTCTCCTTTGCAGAGGTTGGAAGGATGGTGGGAACGTACCACTTACAACACGGGCTCGGCCAATCTTGAGGTGGTATGACTGGCTTGAGAAGAGATTGTGGAGTCCATAAAGGAGAATAATTGTAGCTCAGGGTTGAAACGATGCTCTTTGAGCTTGGTGGTGTTCTTGCAAATTTTTCCTGACCCGAACCAGATAGCCCTGATGATGTTACCTAGTTGGGTAATGAAATGTCTACAAGAAAACCACCAGGCTTAGAGAGCACCAAGGATCCCACCGTTCAAATCCTGAGCTACAAATATTCTCTTCACTTGGTTCCATGCCTAAAGCAGGACTAGAACTCACGTTCTCCCAGTTTCTAGTCTAGGATCTTTTCACCACTATACTTTCACCATATCAGCTCTCAAATCTGTGGTGCTTTTCCTTGAAAGCTAGAATTTTCTGCAATTTAGCCTCAAAACTCTCTTCTCGTGAAATACCGCTATGTGGTTGCAATTGTTACTTTTTCTTTTTCTTTCTTTTACAGCCCGGGATGATATATGAAGCATCATCATAAAATAACAGCAAGAGGATCAAACTCTCAAAAGAAACAAAGAGTCCTTTGTCCGGTCTTCCTCCTAGCCTCCACTTTGATGGGACTTCAAACCTAGCAAAAAAGTTCATGTTTTGGTCCAGAAGTTGGTTTTTAAAAAATCCTGCAGGATAGTAAGAGAAACGAGAACGGTCAGCCAAATTATGTTTGCGTGACAATACTTCCATCTAGTGGCTGAGGCTAATCCTTCTGCTTATGTTTCGTTTGGCTTACTCTTTTTAAATTGAAACTTTCCAACTGATCCTGAAATTGTCAAAAAAATTCTCCACTACAAGAAAAGGGAACACAGAATAAATTGGAGAAATGTTGGAAGTGTCATCAAACTCCAGGATCCTCTTACCACATGTGGTGGACATGCGGAGATGCAAAGAGATATTGGACCAAGATACACACGTGGTTGGAAAAAATGACTAAGAGACATATTGATCTTTAACCAGAGATATTTTTATTAGGGATCTTACCAGAGACATATAATAAAGAATTGCAATATTTAATTTATTTAAAGAGCCTCAGATAGCTCAACAGGCTAAGTAGCCTGTTATTAACATTCAGGCTGTCTGCAATTATTGCAAGTTCGAGGCTCAAGGTTGACTCAGCCTTCCATCCTTTCTAAGGTAGGTAAATTGAGGACCCAGTTTGTGGGGGCAATAAGCTGACTTTGTATAAAATATACAAAAGTATGAAGGCTATTGCTTAACGCATTGTAAGCCGCCCTGAGTCTCCGGAGAAGGGTGGCGTAGAAATCTAATTTTAAAAAAAAGAAGGAAGGAAGGAAGGAAGGAAGGAAGGAAGGAAGGAAGGAAGGAAGGAAGGAAGGAAGGAAGGAAGGAAGGAAGGAAGGAAGGAAGGAAGGAAGGAAGGAGAACATTCAGCTGCCTGAATTACTGTAAGTTCGAATCTCGCCAGGCTCAAGGTTGACTCAGCCTTCCATCCTTCCTAAGGTGGGTAAATTGAGGACCCAGTTTGTGGGGGCAATAAGCCGACTTTGTATAAAAAATATACAAAAGTATGAAGGCTATTGCTTAATGCATTGTAAGCCGCCCTGAGTCTCCGGAGAAGGGCAGCATATAAATCTATTTTTTTAAAAAAAAATTGTGAACCTTTTAACAGCAGCTAGGATTGCCTTTGCAAAAAATTGGAAAGGAGAAAGGACGCCTACGGATGAAGAAATTATTAAGAAAATGATGGACTGTGCTGAAATGAGTAAATTGACATTTGAAATGAGAGAGCAGGAAGATAAAACAATATTATTTGATATGGGATTTATTTTACCAATGGATGGATAATAAAAAAATGGAGATAAACATGAAATATGTGGATGCTGAAATAAATTATGTGAATTTCTTATATATATATAAGAATTTCATATATATATATATGAAAATAACCTTAAAGTAGTGATACGTTGAAGAGAGGAGTGAGCACAAAAGGACCAATATACTGTCTGTAATTGTATGGAATGATGATGTTTTTATGTTTTACTTTGTTTAAAAATAAAAAAAATTATTTGGGGGGAAAAAAAGAAAAAGAAAAGGGAACACAGCTTGTGGTGTTGTTTTGAGTTGGAAAATAAAGGCGATGAGAAGACAGATGCTCTTAAAGGAAGCCAATACCAGTTCTGGACCATTTGTGAATCTGGGCTGTGGTTTAGATTCGGGAGGTCCTTATGGATACAGATTAACAGAGTTGGAAGGGACCTTGGAGGTCATCTAGTCCAACCCCTCCCCAAGCAGGAGAGACCCTACACCATTTCTGACAGATGGCAGTCCAGTCTCTTCTTGAAAGCCTCCAGTGATGAAGCTCCCACAACTTCTGAAGGCAACTTCTGTTCCATCGGTTGATTTTTCTCACTGTCAGAAAATTTCTCCTTATTTCCAGGTTAAATCTCTCCTTGGTCAGTTTCCATCCATTATTCCTTGTCTGGCCTTCGGGTGTTTTGGGAAATAGCTTGATCCCCTCCTCTTTGTGGCAGCCCCTCAAATATTAGAAGACTGCTATCCTGTCTCCCCTGGTCCTTTCCTTCACTAGACTAGCCATGCCCAGTTCCTGCAACCGTTCATCGTATATTTTACCCTCCAGTCCCCTCATCATCTTGATTGCCCAGTTCCTGCAACCGTTTATTGTAGGTTTTAGCCTCCAGAGCTATTTTTTCCCTGTTCTAAAAATATAGATTCATGCTATGAATTGCCTTGTCTTAAATATTTGCCTATTGACTGGGCAACTGTTTCTTTGGCTTCCTTTCTGGTTCTGCACATGGAAATCAGCTTCGGAGACCAATTAAGGGACAGCACAGTCCCCCAACTGGTGAATGGACATGGCAAGAGGCTCAGCGGGAACCTTCCTTAATTTCTCAAGCTGTAAAGGAGACCAGGGTGGGGGGACGAGAGATTGTACTTCCAGACTTGCAAGATTCTATTATTGTTGTTAGTTGTGAACTTGTGTCCGACCTATTGCGACCCCATGGACAATGTTCCTCCAGGCCTTCCTGTCCTCCACCACCTTCTGGAGTCCATTTAAGCTCATACCAACTGCTTCAGTGACTCCATCCAGCCATCTCATTCTCTGCTGTCCCCTTCTTCTTTTGCCCTCCATCGTTCCCAGCATTAGGCTCTTCTCCGGTGAGTCCTTCCTTTTCATTAGGTGGCCAAAGTATTTGAGTTTCCTCTTCAGAATCTGGCCTTCTAAAGAGCAGGCAGGGTTGATCTCCTCTAGGACCGACCGGTTTGATTACCTTGCAGTCCAAGGGACTCACAGCAGTCCTTCTCCAGCACCAGATTCTTCTCCAGCGCAAGATCTATTAATACAGCCTTAACGGTGATAATGTTACCCATTCAATCATGTCCGACTCTTGGCGATTCTATGGACCAGGTCGCCCCATGTCTTCCAATAGTGACTAAGAGCCTTGGTGGCACAGCAGATTAAAGTGCTGTTAAGTAACACCAGCTGCCTGCAATTACTGCAAGTTTGAATCTCACCAGGCTCAAGGTTGACTCAGCCTTCCATCCTTCCGAGGTAGGTGAAATGAGGACCCGGATTGTGGGGGCAATAAGCTGACTTTGTAAAAAAAAGAACACCGCTTTGGGGTGGGGGGCAAAAGCCCTACTAAGCAGGGATATACAAAAGTATGAATGCTATTGCTTAACGCATTGTAAGCCGCCCTGAGTCTCCGGAGAAGGGCAGCATATAAATTGAACCAATAGGAAAAAATTGAAACAACACTTCTTTGAGTTATTCTATGCTCTGGCTGTCCCAAAGGTGCTTTTCTCAAGAGGCAACTGGACTTTTTGATTATTCCTTTGAAGACATTTCACTTCTCATCCAAGTAGCTTCTTCACCTCTGACTTGGATGGTGGGGAAGGGAAGGATTTCTACTCCTTGCAGACAGGGACCCTCTCTCAAAAGAGGGGGAAAGGATACGACATCCATGTTCCTTTTACTTCCTGCTAAAGACTTCCAAGCAGAATTGCAGTGAATTCACCCCGCATGACATGGCTAAAATAAGTGAGACGCAGTTTCATGATTTTTGCCTTCTGGTGAGATGTCGGCTGTGATGCGCCCCGGTGCTAGATGTTAGTTAGCTTTGCTATCCAAGGAAATGTAGCCTCCACGGTAAAGCGGAATGATCTCCACTGGTCATGTTTCCTGTCTTGTCTGCTTGGGATGGCTGACAAGTTCACAGTCCTGGGTTTCTCGCGTTGGTGCTTCATCCTAGTGTCAGCCAAAGCTGACTCGTCAAGACCGATTCGCAGTCTTTCGCCTACATTCTTTCTTCGCTCAAAACTTGACTATAATAGGAAGAGGGGTGGATGGATTGCAAGGGTGCGACAACCGTATTCAAGCATCCGTAGGCTTCCGTAAGATATTGCTAGCATCTGAAGGACACTCCAAGCAGATGTCCCTGCGCAGCTGGCTGTTTCCCATAACGAAATGAAGAGAAGCGATGGGTGGACGTATTGGACTGTGGGTGGCCCGTAGGGAAAAGGGGGAATTAACTACGCTTGCTTTTGCGTGGGGAAACTCAGAGCTGGCTTCGCTTCTTCTGTGTGCCAATGGGGTTTATTCAGTAAAGTTTTATACTCTTGGTAAGAAATAAGTCTCAGGAGTTTTCTGTTTCTGGATTTGCCAACTGGAGAGTTGACAGACCCTACTTTACTTCATTTCTTTAAAATGTTGGAAGGGACCCTGGAGGTCATCTAGTCCAACCCCCTCGCTAATGCAGAAGACCCGTACTAGGGATTCGAACCGCCAAACTGCCAACCTTTCCGATCGACAAGCTCAGTGTCTTAGCCACTGAGCCACCTAGTCAGGCTATGGGATTCATCTCTAAATGATGTATTTTCAAAAAGGATCAGAAAGTCACTTCATAGCTTCTCCCTCTCCAAAGTTCCCAGCCTGCCAACTTTCACCCAAAATGATCCAAGGAAAAAAGGAAAAGCTAGTCCGGAAATTACCGTATTTCAATTATTCTAACAAAGGCAACCTCTGAAAAATCTGGTCTTTACCACCAGGTGTCAGACTTGTTCTTTGAGCCGTGTTTCTTTGGTGGCTCATCTTCTGGTTACTCGGTGAAGAAAATTCAGAAAGCTTGCCTGACAACATTGTTTTGGGATAACTGAGTGAGGATTGTATCCAAAATCTCAAACAGAGTCATCAACCACCGCTTCCATTGATTCCTGGCTAAGTGATGGACAGAAACTGCTCTCTTTCCACTCTCTCTCTCTCTCAAAGTTGCTGTTCTGACATTGTTTAGAATGTGGAATGAACAGATTTGAAAAGGGAAAGAAAAAAGTGAAGTTTGGAGGGGAGAGAGCTGAAGATCTATGGGGGAAGAGCAGGGGTGAAATGCTCCCGGTTCGGAGCATTTTGGCTGAACTGGTAGCGATGGCGGCATGAGGCTCCGCCCACTCCACAGAAGGGTTTGCGCATGCACAGAGGGTCCCCGCGCATGCAGGGTACTTGCAATAGCAAACAGCCTGCTTTACTTTCATTTTCGTTTTCAACATAGCTTGATTAGCACAAGAAGAAGAAAAAAATCTGTTCCAGCAATTTACCTCCTTGCAGCAAGCAGCAGAGAGAGGCCTGCACAAAACAGCTGAGAGCAAAACAGCTGAAAGTCGGGAGGCCAATCCAATCAACTTGTGCTAATTAGGCTGTGCTGAAGCTGAAATGAGCTGTTTCTTCTTGCTGCTTGCTGCAAGGAGGTAACTGCTGGAAGGCAGAGGCGAAAGGGTGGGGGCCAGTAGGTGGACGGGGCTACATTCGGTGTATAAAACACACCTAAATTTTCACTCCCTTTTAAGGGGGAAAAAAGTGCATCTTATACTTCGAAAAATACAGTAAGTAGATTTCACCCCTGGGGAAGAGGATAAAAATATCTCACGAAGTTGGACAGAGAGTTATTCCCTACCGTCAAGCACATAAAATGATTCCAGACTCAGAATATGATTGCCTAGCAATTTCTCAATATTTAGGGAGGTAGCTTAGCTTATTCTGGACCAATTCAAAGGCATGGACTTTGGGAAGCACATGCTATCAATCCCCAACCGTATCAAATCAAGGAATGTTTGACCGATTTTTGCAAATATACCACTTGGATGATTTGAATTCCCCAACCAGCTGAATGGAGTATCTTGAACAAAGGAGCGCTCCTACTCTTACTCCTTGGAGTAGGTCAGATCAGTGCAAGTAAAGCTACTTTACTGTAACAGAATATCAGAGTTGGAAGGGGCCTTGGAGGTCTTCTAGTCCAACCCCCTGCTGAAGCAGGAGATCCCGTACAATTTCAGACAAGTGGCTGTCCAGTCTCTTCTTAAAAGCCTCCAATGATGGGGCACCCAGAATTTCTGGAGACAAGCTGGTCCATTGTTGTACAGCATGATAACAGAATCTTAAAAGCTTCTTAGAATTTTCCCCCGTCCCATCTTATATGGTGGGAAGTTGATTGATATCATCCTTCACTGGACAGGAAACAGGATTAAAGGGACTAACATTACATTATTGTAAGGCTATATTAACATTAACTTGAAAGTCTGAAGGCCCAGACTTCTGGCTACTGCTTTTAAAATAGAATTGAATAGAATTCTTTGTTGGCCAAGGGTGATTGGACACACAAGGAATTTGTCTTTGGTGCATAGGCTCTCAGTGTACAAAAAAGACAAGATACATTCCTCAAGAGTCATAAGGTACAACACTTAACGGTAGTCATAGGGTACAAATAAGCAACTGAATCATACTAGGAAACAATATAAATATAAATCGTAAGAATACAAGCAACAGTCATACAGTCATAAGTGGGAGGAGATGGGTGATAGGAACAATGAGAAGATTAATAGTAATGCAGACTTAGTGAATAGTTTGACAGTGTTGAGGGAATTATTTGTTTAGCAGAGTGAAGGCATTCAGGGGAAAACTGTCCTTGTGTCTAGTTGTTCTGGTGTGCAGTGCTCTATAGCCTCGTTTTGAGGGTAGGAGTTGAAACAGTTGATGTCCAGGATGCGAGGGCTCTGTAGATATTTTCACAGCCCTCTTTTTGACTCGTGCAGTATATAGGTCCTCCATGGAAGGCAGGTTGGTAGCCATGGTTTTTTCTGCAGTTCTAACAGGTCCAAATGGCTCTTTGAGTGTTTAAGGTTGCAGACCCCTGGACTACACTAAGGTATACCTTAAGAGAGTTGGAAATGGTAATCGCCCATAAAATACATGCCAGCGTTCTGCCATCTCGAGAGTCGTATGTAAGGCCCCACAGACTGTGCGGGGATGTGATCCACCGCAGATAATATGCGTGATAAATTATTCACTTAACCAAAAATTGTACATCAAGCCTCGGCAGCTGGTAAAAGCTGGATCTCTGCCCAGTTACATTAAGGGAAGTTTGCTTCCTCAAAGCTTAGCTCTACTTTAGGGGGATGTTGAATTATGCATGTTACTCGGAAAGCTAATGCCGTACATACGCATTCAAAGTTATTATTAACCTCATCAAGCTGGAAAGGCAATGGGGGAGAAGCAGCTGTTCCCTTCCCACCCACCCCCTCCCCGCGAATCCATTTAGGACACAAGGATGTTTGTGTAGATAACAAGCGTCTCCTTTTGACAAGAAATATCATCATCCTCGGATGAGATTTGAGTTGTAGTCGCTGGAGAGTTGGAAGGGGGTTAGGGGAGGGGGCTAGGAAGGAAGTGGGATCCATTCTTGCTGCTTTTGGTATAGGTACTTCCCGACTTGCAATAGTTCACTTAGTGACTGTCCAAAGTTACAACGGCATATCAGAGGTGGTGTTTAGCTGGTTTGGACCGGTTTGGCCGAATTGGTAGATGCACGCCCACCCACTCTATGTCGTCCTATTTAGGCACTTTTTTGAAGCCAGGCATAGAAGGCATGTGCGCCCAGCAAAATACATGCATGACAGAGGTGGGTTGCCCCTGGTTCAATAGTCTTCTGTGCATGCCCAGAAGTGTTCTGATGATGTCAGGATTGATGGGCGGAGCCTCCTTCTGATTTTACTAACCAGTAGTAAAATCAGAAGGAGGCTCCGCCCATCAACCCCAACATCATCAGAACACTTCTGGGCATGCACAGAAGGGTGCATGGCCCCGTTGCGAACCGGTAGTAAAGGTAAGTAGAACCCACCCCTGATGGCACACGCTCACATTTGTGAATTGGTAGGGAAAGTAAGTGAATACCACTCCTGCCCTGGGCCTTGAGTTTGACACCCCTGCCTTATGCCAACCAGATTCCAGATCCACTCCCAAAATACTCCCGCTTCATTCGGAGTTTTGACTCCATGTTCTCCCCTAACCAGAAGCAAGACACAATAGACTTATTTAAAGAACGGAGAATTGCAGCGATCCTTCACTGTAAAGAGTTGGGCCTACTTGGTGAAGATCCCAAGTTAATTCTCCCAAACACTCAACGTTTGGGGGTGGACCCTTATCAAAAGGCCGCCGCTCTAAATTCAGAGAAGGTCCCAATGCTGACACTTGAAGAGAGGAAGATTGCCAAGCCAACTGCTTTGCTCGAATCAACGCAATCAAACTCTACTCAGTTGAATGCTTATATATATATAGCCCTCATCTTCCAATCATACCGATCCCAGCAACTCGAATCAGCAGGGATGCAAATATTATTTTATTAGCCTGACCTAATTCCTTGGCTCCCTGCATCTTCGGGGCCTCTTCGACTCTGTTTCACCTCAATGAATCTTCTTTTCGGACTGAAATTGAGCAGCCAATCACATTACTTCCGACTGGCTTCATTTTTTAATCCAGCAGTGTGCGTAGTGCAGTGGGGTGTGTGACAGGAGCGATGTGGATGGAAAGGAGCGCTGAACTATTACTGACCTCTCAGCCACATTTCTAATCACAATGGTCTATCAAAAGGAGTCAGGACTCAAGTCAATGGATCGCTGATTGCCCACCAGCCTTCATGGGCTAAAGGCAATTGAAGAGTTTCTCCCCTTCTCAAAACACCTCCCCTCTGGTGATGTATCTTCATACAGGTAGTCCTCAACATATGGCCACAATTGAGGCCAAAAATGTTATACCATCCTGGGCAATGGTTGTCTGGTCTAAGTGAAACATTGATTAAGTGAGTTTTGCCTCGTTTTACAACCTGGCCTGCCACATTTTTGAAGTGAATCACTGCAGTTATTAAATTAGTCACATGGTTGTTGTTAAAGGGACGTGGTAGTTCAGAGACTAAGATGCTGAGACTGTCGATCAAAAGGTTGGCAGTTCAGCAGTTCGAATCCCTAGTGCTGCATTACTTGTCCCAGCTTCTGCCAACCTAGCAGTTCGAAAGCAGGTAAAAAATGGAAGTAGAAAAAATAGGGAAGGGAACAGTGTTCCGTGCGCCTTTGGCATTGAGTCATGCTGGCCACATGACCATGGAGACGTCTTCAGACAGCGCTGGCTCTTCGGTCTTGAAACGGAGATGAGCACCGCCCCCTAGAGTTGCTAGCACATATGTGCCAGGGAAACCTGTATCTTTACCTTATGGTTGTTAAGTGAATCTGACGTCACCATTGACTGTTCTTGTCAGAACATTGCAAAAGGGGAATCACGTGGACACTGCACTGTCATAAATATGAGTCACTGAAGCCCAGCTTCTGAATTTTCATTATGTGACCTAGGGATGCTACAATGGTGGTAAATTGCAAAAAAATGTAGTAACCTATAAGTCTCCAAATGTAAGGATTCTACTTCCAGCAGGGGTGGGTTCTAATTACCTTTACTACCGGTTCACAATGGGGCCGCGTGCATGCGCAGAAGCATTTTCATGATGTCAGGGTCAG
Source organism: Coluber constrictor foxii (assembly GCA_038048745.1). NCBI lineage: Eukaryota > Metazoa > Chordata > Lepidosauria > Squamata > Colubridae > Coluber > Coluber constrictor. The sequence continues at coordinate 30,729,670 of CM075968.1, forward strand.
TGGGCGGAGCCTCCCGCTGGTTTTACTACTGGTTCTATAGAACTGGTGCAAACCGGGGGCAACCCACCATGCTCTACTTCTCAAGAGAATAAGCCAAAGAGAATTGATAGAAACCAAAGACAACGAACACAGGATCATGCTGCAACGGTCGTTAAGTGTGAAAAATGGTCACAAGTCCCTTTTTTTCAGTCACGTCGTAACTTTGAACAGTCACTAAATGAACTAAGCCGAGGACTACCCACACTTGGTTTTATGTTGCCTCCTTTCTATGTGAAGACAGAATTGATCTTGTCCAAGCTCAAGTTGTATCAAGCTTTGCCAAGCTAATTTTCTCATTCAAGGCACCAGAGGTGGTTCGGACCAGTTCGCTGGAATCGGTAGGGGAAATCACAGGCAGGCTCACCTGCCTACTCTGCTGTCCTATTTAGGCACATTTTGAAGCTGCATGCATGTGTGCAAGCTGTGCGAGCAAGCAGAGCAATGCATAGAAGGCTGCATGCTCACATTTGCAAACCGGAAGGGAAGGTAAGTGACTATCACATCTCGGTGGCACCCAGAAACAAGAGTTTGAATTCTTCTTCAGAGAACCAGAATCCATCTGTGGAGACTTCTATTTTTCTTGTTCTGTTTTGCAATACCATTTGAGTTGTTTGGCCCTGTTTTTCTTTTCTTGCTTCCTGTGAACATAGTCCGTTTCAGATATCTCTCTCTCTCTGTGTGTGTGTGTCTCTGACTCTCAGATCACTTAAACCTAGAGAATCAATTCCAAGTTACCCCCTTGTTAGGCAGATGTTCTCTGGATGATTTATGACTCTTTCAAGTCTGATATCCCCGCAGAAGATTGTTAGTGAAAAGCCGAAAGTAATCCTTTGGAGTCAGGATTTATGATGTTTAACTTAGCTGTTCTCAGCAGGCGCTCAGACGGGATAGCGGTAAGCTTAAGGGCAGGAAAAGGTCAGTCCCCCGACACTGGCCTACCGCTGTCCAAGGAGTTGGAATGCACCTCCACCTGACGGAGACGTTAAGGGACACCGGAGAAGCATCTCTGAGAAACACTAAACAGGGGAAGGCCGAAGGCTTCGTGGCAGAATCCCCAGCCTGTTCTCTGGCGTCCCAAAGGAACCGAATCTATTAATCTATTGATTCACACATAAAATATAGAATCGTAGGGTTGAAAGGAACCTCGGAGGTCTTCTAATCCAACCCTCTGCTGCTCCAGGCAGGAGTCCTTTATACCCTCCTAGGTAATGGTTGTCCGGTCTATTTTTGAAAACTTCCAGTAATGGAGCATCCACAATTTCTGGTGGCAAGCTGTCCCAGGGTTTAATTGTCCTCACTCTTAGGAAGTTTCTCCTTAATTCCAGTTTGCTGCTCTCCTTGATTAGTTTCCATCTATTGTCCTGCCCTCTTGGGGATTAGCAAAGGTGAAATAGAAACAGTCTATGAAACAAGAGACTGAGCACCATAAAATACACTCAGGTGCAACTGAGCAATTGTTGTCACCTTCAGGAAATTCCTCCTTAGTTCTAAGTTGGATCTTCCTTCCTTCCTTCCTTCCTTCCTTCCTTCCTTCCTTCCTTCCTTCCTTCCTTCCTTCCTTCCTTCCTTCCTTCCTTCCTTTTTCTTTTTTTCTTTCTTTCTTTCTTTCTCTTTCATTCATTCTTTCTTTTTCTTTCTTTCTTTCTTTCTCTTCTTTTTCTCTCTTTGCCCCTTTTCTTTTTCCTCCTCCTCCTCCTCCTCCTCCTCTCAAATCACATTCCTTTCTGGTTTTTTAAAATCATTTTTAAGGTAACGCCTTTATTCCTCAAAATAAATACCCATTCCAACTCTTTGCCCTTGAAGATGTCAAGGAATAGGGTGGCCCATCATGAATAACCACGAAGAGGCCTTCAAGATTTTTTTTTTAAAGGATCCATTAATGGCCCAGCACATTCTCTGTTGGGAAAAAAAATCACCATTTTCCTAGAGAGGATGAAAGATGTAAAAAGGAGAGTCAGGCTGCATTTTTCTGCCACGGAGAATTACTCCAGGCAATGGCTTAATACGACTTCGTCCTGACAGCAGAGTCCAAATGGAAAATTAATGAGGCAGCGTGATCTATGGATCTTTTTAAATCTCATAACTGGTTTCCTCTGGAGAATAAAAACGGCCCAATCGGATTGATAGTAGCAGAAGGAGCACAGAGCCTCTCTTCTTCCTTGGGACCGTGCAGAGATATGGAGATGCTTTTTCTTGTTGGGAGAAACATTGATCTTCTCAAGAGTGATCTTCTCCTCAGTATTTCCATTTCATTCTAAATGGATGGAACTACGACAGCACAATGGGAAAACCCAGTAACATCAACCTTGGTATCAAAACAGCTTCCATAGAGTTAAGAAGGTGTCATCTGGAAGCACAGTGTTGTTAAATTCTAGGCCCTGTCAGGCATTGGAAGCCATCTTTGTCGTTGGCCCTTCAGGCCTGCCACATTTACTGCTGTGGGAAACAGGGAGGGGGGATTGTATGAAGCCAGGGTGATATGTAGGCATAATAACATTCCTTTCTCAGGGAGTCAAGGACATCTTGCCCTGCACCTGGAAGGCTGGAACTGGGAGGCATCTCCAGTTGGGATGGTGCTTGGATTGTGCCATGTGATGGACATGTGAGTGCTGGGCAGGTGCTTGGACTTTTTTTTGATATCGGTTCACCCCGTGCGCATACACTTGCTTCGTGCATGGGCCCGGTTTGCACGTTTGCGCCAGCCTTCCATGCATCACTTTGCTAGCATGTGCGACTTCTGCGTATGCATCTGACCTCAAAAACGTGCCTAAATGGATGGCATAGAGCTAGGGTGGGTGCGATTTCCACGATTTCCGCTACCAGTTCGTCTGAACCCATTCGAACTGGCTGAATACCAGCTCTGATTATAGGCACCGTTCTTGTAGTGAAACTGCAAGGAGCTTTATGATGGTCAAGTTCCTCGCAGTTCTTTGCCTGAGAGGAAGAATCACATGGCTAACCTTGTTGCAAAGGTTGCTACTACTGAGAACAACCCACGCTGTACCACACAATTACGGAATTTCACATCAGCTTCCCCTTTATTGGCAAAAGGCTAATTGTAAATTCCTCTTTATTTCCCCCTTCGCAGCTAATTAAGTTTTGTTGGCATAAGGAGATAAAAGAAAGGTTGCATCAGTTCACCATCTCTTTGTGCCTGTCGAATTAAATTCCAGACAAAGTGAGGTTGGAAGAGGTTGAAAGAGAGATGAGAGAGAGGGAGGGAGAGAGAGAGATGGAGAGAGAAAGACGAAAGAGAGAGGGAGGAGGGAGGGAGAGAGATGGAGAGAAAGTGAGATGTAAGAAAGAGAGGGAGGGAGGGAGAGAGATGAAAGAGAGAGGGGGGGAGAGGGAGGGGGAGAGGGAGGGAGGGAGAGATGGAGTGTGAGAGAGAGAGAGATGAAAGAGAGAGAGGGAGGGAGGGAGAGAGAGGGAGAGAGCGAGGTGAAAAAGAGAGAGGGAGAGAGGGGGAGGGAGGGAAAGGGAGGGAGGGAGGGAGAGAGATGAAAGAGAGGGAGGGAGAGAGGGAGGGAGGGAGAGAGGGAGAGAGAGAGAGAGAGATGAAAGAGAGAGAGAGAAGGAGGGAGGGAGGGAGAGATGGAGAGAGAGAGATGAAAAAGAGAGAGGGAGAGAGAGGGGAGAGGGAGAGGGAGGAAGGGAGGAGGCATTAATAGACTTTAGAATAAAATCCAGACAGATTCAAATTGATTTCGCTGCCATAAGAAAATTGAGTGTTTAGGGAAATAGATTTATGCACTGTCAGCTCTAACTGCCTGGCAGTATCCATACCCAAAGCTGTTAAAATGGTAATCTTTAGAGATGTATGAAAATTGTGTGTGAACAGACCAATGAAGCATCTCAAGGAAGGTTATGTTTTGAGGATGGACCTTACAAGTCGGTGTTGTTATTATTAATAATGTATTACAAGGCAAACACTATGCATTATGGATGTAATTTAATTACAGCACTTAAACCCAGACACAGGAAGAACTCGCTCCTGGTATCTTCTCTTGCTCTCAGCTGTTGTTACAAGGCAGTGCATTTTATTTTTTTTAAGGGAAAAAGAGATTCTTGATGGTAAACTAGGATTAAGTCTCTGAAATCTAGAGCTAGCCCATGATCGGTTGCTATAATCACAGGAACTCCAAAGAACTACCGTATTTTTAATATAACGGTATAAGATGCACCAGAGTATAAGACGCACCTTAGTTTTTGGGGAGGAAAATGGGGGGGGGGGGAATTCTGCCTACCAGGTATTCATCTGGCCAGCCCCAGCACATTAGTTCACCCGCTGGTTTTGAGGTTGGGGCTGGCTGGGACTGTGCTTCTAAAGCACAGCTGATCATCGGAGGCAGCAGCAATTAGAAAAGCAGGCAAAGCACGGAAGATTGCATTGGGGCTGAAAAACAGCTTCTAAAGCACAGCTGATCGTCGGAGGGAGCAGCAATTAGAAAAGCAGGCAAAGCACAGAAGATCGCATTGGGGCTGAAAAACAGCTTCTAAAGCACAGCTGATCGTCGGAGGGAGCAGCAATTAGAAAAGCAGGCAAAGCATGGAAGATTGCATTGGGGCTGAAAAACACCTTCAAAAGCACAGCTGATCGTTGGAGGGAGCAGCAATTAGAAAAGCAGGCAAAGCACGGAAGATTGCATTGGGGCTGAAAAACACCTTCAAAAGCACAGCTGATCGTCGGAGGGAGCAGCAATTAGAAAAGCAGGCAAAGCACGGAAGATTGCATTGGGGCTGAAAAACACCTTCAAAAGCACAGCTGATCGTCAGAGGGAGCTCCAGTGACTAAAGCAGGCAAAGTGTGGAAGGGGTAAGAGAAGGCAGCAGCTGTTCCGGGTAGTCATTTTGGGTACCACGTGGGGGTTACATTCGGACTATAAGACGCACCCAAATTTTCAGCCTCTTTTAGGAGGGAAAAAAGTGTGTCTTATACTCCAAAAAATACAGTAAACCTTTTAGAAATATTGGGAAGGAGGTCTCAGCACAGAAGGGGACAACGTGCAATGGCCAACTCTACACAGGGACAATTCAACAAATGAAAGAAGCAACCAAGAACTAAGGAGAAATTTCCTAACGGTGAGAACTAGCAAGCAGTGTAACATCTTGCCTGCAGAAGTTGTGGGTACCCCATCACTGGAGTCTTTCAGGAAGAGACTGGACAGCCACTTGTCTGAAATGTTGTAGATTTTCTTTTATGTATGAAAGCCAGATGGGCGTCTTTGAGCCAATCACCAGAAGACTATGAGTTCTAATCCCACCTTAAGCATGAAAGCAAACTGGATGTCTTTGAGCCAATAATCAGGAGACTATGAGTTTTAGTCCCTCCTTAGGCATGAAAGCAGACTGGGTGTCTTTGAGCCAATCACCAGGAGACTATGAGTTCTAGTCCCACTTTAGGCATGAAAGCAGACTGGGTGTCTTTGAGCCAATCACCAGGAGACTATGAATCAGGGGTGAAATGCTCCCAGTTCAGACCAGATCACCTGATCTGGTAGCGATGGCGGTGGGTGGTTCAGAGAACCGGTAGCAAAAATCCCTGCCTGCCCCCATGCCCAGCTGAGCTGCGCGATCATCAGAGGCTTCTAAAAAAACTTTTGAAAGCATTTTTTTTCTTTGGCTGAAAAAATGCTTTTAAGAGTAAAAGCATTTATGCTAAAAGCATGTGATGATCACGTGGCTCAGCTGGGATCGTCAGAGCCGTTTAAAAGCATTTTTTAACAACCTCTTCGGCTGTAGAGGTTGTAAAACCTTCTTCGGTTGTAGAAAAAATGCTTTTAAAAGTTAAAAAAACATTACCCCCCCCCACCAAGCCACGCCCACAGAACCGGTAGTAAGAAATTCTACATTTCACCATTGCTATGAATTCTGGTCCCGCCTTAGACATAAAAGCTGGCTGGGTGACTTTGGGCCAATCAGCAGAAGACGGGGAGTTCTAGTTCCGCCTTACTCAGGAGCAATTCCATTCCATCACACCATTATGGGCTTGAAGGTACCAACCCCACCAAGAGATCTTCCAAAGCTATTTTCATTCACAGAAGTCTTGGGCAATTCACAGGAATAGCTTTCTGTACTTCCTCACAGCTGGTTGGAAAAATAAGCCACTTGATGATTTTTCTGCATTCTATTAAGCTCCAACAGATGTTTTCGGGCCCCCGCCAACTGGCTTTGGCTTAATAAGATGAAGCAGAGAAAGAAAAGGTGGAGGAAAATTTTGATTAAGAAAATCACCGGCAAACAAACTCGAGAAGCTGTTTCCCCAGAGGGGTGGGGGAGAGGGGAAGTGTTTAGGAATGCTTAGAGTTCACAAATTTTCTTGCAAAAATTAGACTTAGCAAAGCAGAGCTACACTAGGGACAGAGTTGGAAAAAGCTGCCAAAATGGATCCCGTCCTAAAAGAATTGGAATATCTTCCTTACGATAAAAGACGAAAACATCTGCGGTTTTAAAAGCCTAGAACAAAAGTTTTCATCAGACGCGGTGGGCCTTTGAAGATCCAACGTGGGTCTTTCTTCGTATTTTTTGGAGTATAAGATGCACCTTTTCCCCTCCCAAAGAGAGGGTGAAAATCTGGGTGTGTCTTATATTCCGAATGTGGCCCTGCCCAGCTTCTCAAACCGAGGTTTCAGAGGCTGAAAAAAGATCAGAAACAGAGTTTCAGAAGAGAAGCCCCCAAACAGAGCTTCAGAGGCTTTTTTTTCTGAAGCTCTGTTTTGGAGGCTTTCAGAGGCAGGAAAAAAAGTTTTTTTCTCAGAGTTTCAGAAGTTTCAGAGGCAGGAAAAAAAGCAAAAAAAAAAAAAAAAACCCAAGGCACAGAGCTCACAACCAAGGAACCTGTTGCTAAAATTCACCTCTGGGAACAGCTGATTGGGGGTATTCCAGGAGGCTGATCCACCTGCCAATCAGCTCTTTTCTTATTTTCCTCCCAAAAAATTTAAGATGCATCTTATACTCCGAAAAATATGGCATGCTTGATTCATATAGGGCTTAAAAGGGATACAATACAGAGGGATTCAATCAAGATCAAGGGTGGTACTAATACCACTCTATAAAGCCTTAGTAAGACCACACCTAAATGTGTCTAAATAGGATGGCACAGAGCTGGGGACGGGGTGGGCGGGCCCGCTATTTCCGCTATTGGTTCAGCAAACCGGTCCAAACCAGCTGAATGCCACCTGTGTGCAGTAGGATTAGAAAGTTATCTCCCCAAACTTAGCTGGAATCTAACCAGAGTTAAAGCTACATTTATTTTGCTGTTGTCAGAGCTGTGCTCTGGCGTGTTTGAAGGGAACTTCCAGTAGGTTGGAACCAAATTAGCTACCTAGCTCCCCATTCCTCATTGGCAAGCCCAACGTCAACCTTGAAACTGACCTGACCGCAGCCATTCTTGGAGCTTCAATGTTGCCGCACTGGAGCTGAGGGATAGGGAGGAGGGGATTAGAGATAGCTGGGGTTTTGTAACCAAAATAAAATATGTTCCAAGGACATTCTCACACCTGGTTAGAGGAAGGAGGAGTGATATCACTAGGCAAATAGACAGAGCCTTGGTTGGACCATGTGACTGATTGTTTGGGGGGGGGAACTGTTTACTTTTAATTACCATATTTTTTGGAGTATAAGATGCACTCCCCCCCCAAAAAAAGAAGCTGAAAATTTAGGTGCATTTTATACTCTGAATGTAACTTTTTCAAAGCTTTTTTCAGTCCTGATGAGGCCCTAGCGAGTGGAGCAATTTTCCAAGCTTCGCCTGCTTTTCTCATTACTTCTCTCTCCAAAGATCAGCTGTGCTTTAGAAGTTTTTTTTCAGCCCTAACGAGGTGTCAGCGAGTGAAGTGATCTTCTGAGCTTTGCCTGCTTTTCTCGTTGCTTCTCTCTCCAAAGATCAGCTGTGCTTTAGAAGTTTTTTTTCAGTCCTAACGAGGTGCCAGCGAGTGAAGTGATCTTCTGAGCTTTGCCTGCTTTTCTCGTTGCTTCTCTCTCCAAAGATCAGCTGTGCTTTAGAAGCGGTTTTTAATCCCCAAGCAGGGGTTAAAAAGCATACATGCATGCTCAAAACCAGCAAACTAATGTGCTGAAGCTGGCCAGACTAAGGACGATAGCCAGATGAATACCTGGTAGGCAGTTTTTATTTTTCCTATTTTCCTCCCCAAAAACTAAGCTGCATCTTATACTCTGGTACGTCTTATACTCCAAAAAATACAGTAGGTGAAAACTGCGGGAACTTTCAGAGTCAGTTTTCACCAGCCTGTGTCAATATGACATATCAAATAAAACTATTCTTTAAGGAATTAACCTGCCTCAGAGTTTTGTTTGCTGTGGGTATGTTACTTGGAACCTTGACACCCAGATGGCCATCTACTCGATCTCAGATGCCAGATGTGGAACATGATCCATTGCAGGCAAACCATGGGGAAGGGGTGTTTGATGGACTCTCGCCTTCACTCCCTTCAGCTTGCTCTGAACACGGGAGACTTCCATTGGCAATTGCTTCTCGACCTGATCAACGGGCATTACCAATATTTGACCCCATATCAAAACATCCTCCAAGGAGACCTACATTAATAAACATCCAAATGCAGCAATTTGTTTCTCTCCCCCCCCCATGTGTTTATGTGCAGACTCCTCGTTCCACTTGCTAGAGGAAAGGTTAATGGCTAACAGCTTCTCTATCAAATGAGGCACTGATGTAACCCCAGCAGTATCTCAGTCTTTAATTGTCTTTGGCCTTTAGTGAGCTGAAGGTTAACAGCTGCTTCCCATATGTTGCTCCAAGTATGCAGAGGGCTGTTGTACATTGTGTGGGTTCAGGAAAAAGCACACTTTCTCCTCGTACATGACTTCAGGAACTTGGACACACGAGCTGGATTCTCACCCAGCCACAATGGACTAGGGGTGACATGCACTGGTGCGTTGCCCCCGGTTTGGACCGGTTCGCAAGAACCGATAGTAAAACTGGCAGAAGGCTCCGCCCACTGACCCAGACATTATCAGGAAGTTTTTGCGCATGCGCAGAAGTGCTTGTACATGGACAAACAAAGCAAGCGTGCACAAACGGTCCTGTTGTGAACCGGTAGTAAAGGTAAGTAGAACCCATCCCTGGTGACATGATAGCAGTATTACAGGAACTGGGCCGGGCTAGTCTAGTGAAGAGAAGGACCAGGGGAGACAGGAGAGCAGTCTTCCAATATTTGAGGGGCTGCCACAGGGAGGAGGAAGGGGGTCAAGCTATTTTCCAATGTACCCGAAGGCCAGACATAATGGATGGAAACTACAAGGAGAGAGTCAACCTGGAGGAAGAGGAGAAGGAGTATGCTTGGTGCTTTCGGAGCTTGGTGGTTTTCTCACAGACCCAACTAGATACCATCATCAGTACTAGAAGGGAATGGGAATTACAGGAGGAGGAGGAAGAGGAGGAGGAGGAGTATGGGGTCCTTGGTGCTTTCTGAGCTTGGTGGTTTTCTCACACACATTTCATTACCCAACTAGACTCCATCATCAGTACTAAAAGGGAATGGGATTTACAGGAGGAGGAGGAGGAGGAGGAGGAGGAGGAGGAGGAGGAGGAGGAGGAGGAGGAGGAGGAGGAGGAGGAGGAAGAAGAAGAAGAAGAAGAAGAAGAAGAAGAAGAAGAAGAAGAAGAAGAAGAAGAAGAAGAAGAAGAAGAAGAAGAAGAAGAAGAAAGAGAAGGAGGAGGAGGAGGAGGAGGGGGAGGAGGAGGAGGAGGAGGAGGAGGAGGAAGAAGAAGAAGAAGAAGAAGAAGAAGAAGAAGAAGAAGAAGAAGAAGAAGAAGAAGAAGAATCCCAACATCAAAATATGACAATTCTGCTTTGCTTTCTTCCACCCACCCACTACAAACTCCATCTCTACGTGAAAATGCATCCCATCCTTCAGATACAAACTTCTTATTCCCACCGAGATCAAGGCACCCTCTGACTTGATTCTGACATGCCCCAGCGAGAACTACACCCTCTAATTGCCAGCTGGCTGGTATTGTCATATTATGAGTTCTTTTTTCCCCCCCTTCTCCCTGCGCACACACCAGTTGCTAAATAAGTTAATCACTCCTTGAACAAGGAAATCTGCAGATGCCTTTGAGGCTTTGTGAACATAGTCCCTAAGCCAGCTTTACACCACCTTCTAATCCTCTTTAAGTCAGTATGAGGCAGTGAAGTACCCTATAATCAGTTTTTAAGGTTAGAGACAATAGCCCACTCAAGCTGGTTGCCTAGAGCAACAGGGTAGGGAATGAAAAAATACTTGCATTGAGATGCCTGACTTTGCTTCTTGTTGGTACAGAGAGGGAGGGGGAGAGAAATAGAAAGAGAGAGGGAGAGGGAGGGAGGGAGGGAGGGAGAGAGAGAGAAATACAAAGAGAGAGAGGGAGGGAATGAAAGAGGGAGAGGGAGAGAAATAGAAAGAGAGGGAGGGAGGGAGAGAAAAAGAGAAAGAGAAAGAGAAATAGAAAGAGAGAGGGAGAGGGAGGGAGGGAGGGAGGGAGGATGAGAAATAGAAAGAGTGAGAGTGAGAGAAATAAGAGAGTGAGACTGGGACCAAGAGAAATAGAAAGAGAGAGAGAGGGAGGGGGAGAGAGAGAAATAGAAAGAGAGAGGGGGGAGAGGGAGTGAGAGAGAAATAGAAAGAGGGAGGGAGAGAGGGAGAGAGGGAGAGAGAAAGAGAAATAGAAAGAGAGAGAGGGAGGGAGAGAGGGAGAAATAGAAAGAGAGAGGGAGAGGGAGAGGGAAAGGGAGAGGGAGAATGAGAAATAGAAATAAAGAGTGAGAGTGAGAGAAATAAGAGAGTGAGACTGAGACTGAGAGAAACAGAAAGAGACAGTGAGAGAAATAGAGAGTGAGACTGAGAAATAGAAAGAGAGAGGGAGGGGGAGAGATAGAGAAATAGAAACAGAGAGAGAAATAGAAAGAGAAGGAGAGAGGGAGAGAGAGAGAGAAATAGAGAGGAAGGGACAGAGAGAATGAGAAAGAGAAAGAGAGAGGGGGGGAAAGAGAAATAGAAACAGAGAGAGAAATAGAAAGAGAGGGGGAGAGAGAGAAATAGAGAGGGAGGGACAGAGAAAGGGAGGGAGAGAGAGAATGAGAATGAGAAAGAGGGAGAGAGAGAGAGAGAAAAAGAGAGAGAGAGAAAGCGCTCTCTGATGGTCCAACATCAGCTACAGTGAAGATGTAAAGTCAAGGCACGATTTTTGTTCCCTTGCCAGGGTAAATCAGTTAAAATAGAACCCCAAGGGGAATTTGTGCTCCAATATTCTGGTGTCCTCGTGTGCTCCTGATAGTTCCAGAGGGCAAACGAGCCAAACAAAGAAGGAATCAAGTCCATATGATACAACTAACTAAGCCAAGAGAAGTTTGGCCTAGAGACGTGCTCCGGTGCAGTGCCCATCAGCCATGGCCAAGTTTGCAGATCAAACAACTATTTTCAGCATCTTCTCAGCTGAGGGGGTCCTGGTTGCCCTCTGAGCTTGATTTCTTGCAGACGCTTCGCGACCCAAATTTGTAAGGAACATCAGATGATGTTCTCTTGTTGAGTCACAAAACATCTGCAAGAAACTACCAAACTCAGAGAGCACCAAGGACCGCACAGTCCTCCTCCTCCTTCACCCTTCTCCACTCAGCAAATCCCATTCCTCTCTAGCATTGATGATATTACCTAGTTTGGTAAATGAAACGTCTGGACGTTGTGGTGAACTGATAAGATTTGGGTGCCATCTTGGAGGGCTTTGGACCAGACACTTGGGAAGAAGGTCTAGTTATCTTCTTGTTCACCTTAGCATCAGGGGTGGGCTTCAAAATTTTTAGCAAGGGGTTCTTTGCCCGGTTGCTGGGTGGGCCTCCTGCACCATGGTGGGGTGGGTGAGTTTGCCCTCCCCAGGCTCCAAAGGCTTTTCTTGAGCCTCCGGGATGGCAAAAACGGCCTTCCCAGGTTCCGGATGTTTTGAAGTTCTTCTCGAACTTCCGGTAGGCCTGTTTTTTGCCCTCCCTGAGCCTCTGCGTGTGCCCTGAATTTATCTGCATCAAAACCGGGCCATGTGGGGACTCCTGGGAGGGGACGGGGTCGGCAGGGCCAGCAAAGAGTGGGATTTGAGGGGTTTCTCTGAACTGCCCAGAATCTTAGCTAGAGGTTCTCCCGAATCCCTGCGAACCCCCAACAGCCCATCCCTGCCTGGCATCCTTAGAAGTCCTTCCTTCCTTCCTCTAAAGAGGCAGAAGATCAGTTTTGGAAACTGAAGATAACCAGTCCTAAAACGATTCTCCGTTGGACCTTCAGATGGCACTGTGGTAGCATCTCTCTAACCTTGCGTTCAGAAGATCCAGAAGCCTTCAACATCTGCCCACCTCGTGTAATTTTCTCTCCTAAAATAATGTTTCCCAGCCTTGCTTTCATTTCTCCCTCGCCCCTTTGATTTCCAAAGGATGATTTCTCCTCAGGAGACCCGCAGGCATACGAGAAAACATCCCACGGAGAATAAATTTGTTTATCTAAGGTATTTTATGACGGCCCCTCCTGAGGTAAAGTGAAATTATGGCTGTTCTTGGAAGGCTCTTTTTGATGAGGAAATGGTGTCTTTGAATAAACGTCCCCCAGAAGGATCCGCCAGAGGCCATTGCTTCTGTGCGAGGGCTTAGATACACAAAGGCGCTGAGAATATACATCAGTGCGGGACGGTGAATTACACTGGAGATAAATGTTCTCCAATGTACTTTTCAAAACAGCCAGAATTTATAGAGCTTCTCAGTTCCCCTCAAGGAAGTTGAACTCAACAACTCAAAGTGTCCCATAACTGAGCCTGTAAGGCTGGGAGGAGTAACTGACTCTGGAGAAGGAAAAAGGTAACATCATCAGTGCTAGAAGGGAATGGGGTCTGTGGAGAGGAGGAGTGGGGGGAGGAGGAGGAGGAACGGGATTCTGGGGTCCTTCATGCCCTCGGAGCTTGGTTGTTTTCTTGTAGGCATTTCCTTACGCACGGTCACTCATGCCCTTGCAACTTCCCGCCTGGACTACTGTAATGCTCTCTACATGGGGCTCCCCTTGAGGAACACCCGGAGGCTCCAGTTGGTTCAGAGTGCGGCCGCATGGGTGGTTATGGGAGCGACGTGGCGTTCCCATGTGACACCTCTGCTGCGTGAACTGCACTGGCTCCCGGTGGTCTTCCGGAAGCGCTTCAAGGTTTTGGTCACTACCTTTAGAGCGCTCCATGGTTTAGGACCTGGGTACTTACGGGACCGCCTTCTGCCACCAGTAGCCCCTCACCAGCCAGTACGCTCACATAGAGAGGGGCTCCTCAGGGTGCCATCGGCCAAACAATGTTGACTGGTGGCTCCCAGGGGGACAGCCTTCTCTGTGGGGGCACCTGTTATCTGGAATGAGCTCCCCCCGGAGATACGGAGGATCCTGGATTTACGCAACTTCCGTCATGCCCTCAAGACCTATTTATTTCAACAGGCTGGCCTGGCCTAACTTCCCTTTTAATTGTAACTTTTAAAATTGTATACATTAATATTCCCTTTTAGTTCTATCACTTATTCTAGCTTTTAATCATGTCACCCTTTATTAAGAAACCTTTTCTTTCTTTTCTGTCTAACTTCTAATCACGTAACCTGCCTAAAAAAAAAAAAAACAGGAGGAGGAGGAGGAGGAGGACGAAGAGAGAGAAGCAACTCAGAACAACAAAAAAGAGGAATCATCCATCCATCATCACTTGTCAGCTTCATCCAACCTATGAATTTTGATCATGTGACCATAGGGATGCTGCAGCAGTTGTAAGTGAAAGACCAGTTGTAAGTCACTTTTCAGTGTAGCTTATATCAGCCACTAAATGGAGGATACACAATGTCTGCACAGCAGCAACACTATCTGACTTCTAGAGAGTTTCGTATGAAGTTGGCTTTCGGTCAGATTCTCTTTTAACTCCCTTTTTATGACCCTGTAATCTCTTAATTTGGGGAAGAGTTCAGACAGCTAGATGGAGCTGAATGTTTACTGGCCGGATGCCCTTCCTGATGCCCATGCAGTGTTCAGAGCAGATTATATTTTTTTTTTGTGCCCTGGGAGACAAACATCTGCCGCTATCTCGGATTGAACTCTCAACCTTCCGAGTGAGAGGTGAGTGTCTTCACCACTAGGCCACTAAGCCGCTCAGATTCAGATTCTCTTCTGGAAGGTGAAAAATAATTGTCCACTCAAAATTGGTCTCGGCCCACTTTTGCCGTTAGCCATTTGGAAGCCCATTAATCTAGCAACTCTGCAAATGAGAAGAATGCTTATCTCTAGCTCTGCGCTCTTCAACATCTTGAGAACTTGGCTGGTCTTGGTTACAGTTTTAAACCCTGGAGACCGAGCTTAGCATTCCATCCTGGCAGGAGGGGAAAAACCTTTGGCAGACTCTGGAAAGGGCACCTCACCAAAACCACCCTGGTGGAACTCCTCACGAGGGAAGGAGGCCTTCGATCCACTGCCCCCGTCACCACCTCCCTCTCCTGACTTGGCCATGTATTGTCTTCTTTCCCCTCCCTGCCATTGCTTCTATGCCATCTGGGCTTCTATCCAAAGCCTTTTGACAACACTTCCTCTATTTCCTTCTTTGCAGCGAAGGGTTGCTTTGTTTAGTCTACAATAGCTTCGATGGGCTCTCCTCCAAGAGAGGGTCAGCCGGAACAAAGCGCTGACATTAAGATAAAAGCTTAAACCGCCATTTATGCAAAATAACTCGCTCTCAACAAACAGATCCTCTACTTAACAAGTTCCTACGAGAAGCACTTTCATACACAATGAACCATTTGGCTTTTTGCGCCCTCCAAGGCTGTTTTCCTACTTCCATTCGTTGCCGTGATGCGCTGAAAACTACTGTGCCTCTTTCTCTCATCGATCGCCATGATATAAAAAATAAAGACGTTGAGACTCTAGAAAGGATGTAGAGAAGAGCAACAAAGATGATTGGGGGGACTGAAAGCTAAACCATATTTATTTATTTATTTATTATATGTATTTATATGCCGCCCTTCTCCCGAAGGACTCAGGGCGGCGAACACAAGTTAAGAAACATGTACAATAAAATCGCACTTTAAATCAAATAACTAATTAATGATAAATAATAAACCCAGAATCAGAGTCAGCCTATTTGCTTGAACAGCCAACAGCCTCCCGACGAAAGGAGCGGAGATCAGGAGTCGTCCGGAGCTCGGTAGGTAATTCATTCCAGAGGGTGGGAGCACCCACAGAGAACGCCCTACCCCTGGGCTCTGCTAGATGACATTGGCTCGCCGTCGGGACCCTGAGGAGAGCGGCCCTATGTGAGCGAACAGGACAGTGGGAAGCAGGCAGGAGAAGATCCTGTAAATATCCTGGACCTAAATCATGTAGGGCCTTATAGGTGAGAACTAATACCTTGAAGCGGACCTGGAGAACCACTGGTAACCAGTGCAGCTGACGCAGGAGGGGTGTTATATGGGAGTAATGAGGGGCTCCTGTAACAACCCATGCAGCTGCATTCTGGATCAGCTGGAGTCTCCGGGTGCATCTCAGGGGCAGGCCCATGGAGAGGGAACGGTATGAAGAACGGTTGCAGCAATTGGGTATATCTAGTCAAGTAAAATGAAGGACCAGGGGTGACATGAATGATAGCAGTGTTCCAATATCTAAGAGGCTGCCACAAAGAAGAAGGGGTCAATTTATTCTCCAAAGGACCTGAGGGTAGGACAAGAAGCAATGGATGCAGCAGTGGGTTCCACATTATGTTACTACCAGTTCACCCAGCATGCGCACTCTTGCTTCGTACACGGCCAGTTCGTGCGCCCGCCTGTCTTCCGCACATGCGCCCGGTCTTCTGCGCATGTGATTTGCTCATGCATGCGCCTTCCATGTTATGCCTGGCCTCAAAAACGTGCCTAAATGGGATGGCATACAGCTGAGGCAGGTGGGCAGGCCCACCCGCAATTTCTTCTATCAGTTCGAGCGAACCGGTTCGAACCAGCTGAATATCACCTCTGAATGGATGGAAACTAATCAAGGAGAGAACCAGCCTAGAACAAAGGAGGGATTTCTTGATAATGAGGACAATCCATCACTGGAACCACTTCCAGAAGTTGTGAGTGTTTCATCACTGGAGGTTTTCAAGACGAGATTGGGCAGCCATTTGTGTGGAATCGTATAAGGGCCTCCTGCCTGAGCAAAGGATTGGACGAGAAGACCTCCAAGGTCCCTTCAATGTTTGAGTAGAACTTGACTGCTAAAAAGCGGTATAAGGAATAGTTGTTTTGGTGGTGGTGTCAAACCAGCAAGATCTGCCAGAATCACCTCTCAATTGATATGATAGGAAAGTGATCGTAAAATGTAGGTGTGAGGACTCAGAACTACTACTACTTCAAGTAAACATTTCTTTGCAATCAAAGGTTTTAGTGAAATACATATAAAATCATGAGATTCTGAGCTTGGCAGTTTTCTTGCAGGTGTTTCGTTGCCAAAGTAGGTACCATCATCAGTGCTGGCAGCCCCGCCCCAGTTCAACCCTGAGCTACAAATAGTCTCTTCTATCAAAAACATACAGCATTGTAGTGATCAGAAAACCATGGACAGAATAATGGAGTCGGAAGGGACCTTGAAAATCTTCTAGCCCAACCCCCTGCTCAAGCAGGATATGCTATACCTGTGATGGCAAACCTGTGGCATGTGTGTCAGAGGTGGCATGCAGCGCTTTCTCTGATGGCATGTTAGCCGTTGCCCCAGTTCAGCTCCACCGTGCATGCGTGCGGACCTCCCACCAGCCAACTGGTCTTCAGGTCTCTGCCACTCATGCGTGGGTGGCAGGGTGCACGCGGGGACCATGTGCATATGCATGGGGGGCGGAGGACATGTGAGGGGCCACGCACACATGTACGGGGTGTGTGCGGGGGGGAGCTGTGTGTACATGTGCAAGGGGCGTGTGCAGAGGGCACGCACATGTGGGGGTCAGGGTGCGGTGGGGGCATGCACATATGCGGGAGATGGGGGGCATGCACAGGGGCATTTGGGGGTTCAGGCACACACACACATATTTGTGCGCACACACATGAGCTTTGGGCATTCGGTCCAGAAAAGGTTATCCGTCACTGTGCTATACCATTTCAGACAACCGGTTGTACAATCTCTTCCCTTTGCTGAAATGACACAACCACAACTATCTTGAAATCCATCAGTACAATTTACCAGACTGTTAAAAGATTCGCTGGTGTTTTAGGGATCCTATTCACTAAGTCCTCGATACACCCATAGGAAGTGAGTTACATGCTTGGCCAGCTTTGGATTCATTATTATTTTCTTTTTTTAGAACACTCAGCATAAGAACAACAATCTACACCACGATTCCAGGAATATATCAAACCGTTCTTACTTTTGTATATAAGTAAAAGTGCACCAGAAGCAGTGGTGGGATTCAGCCGGTTCGGGATGGTTTGGGCCAATCGGTAGTTAAATTGCTCGTGAGTCCCGCCCCTTCCTGCCCTGCCCTTTCCAGGAGTCCCCACATGCCCCATTTTGGCTCCCAGGTAAGTGCAGGGAGACCTCCTAGGCATTCCACACCCCCCACAGCCCATTTTTGCTCATAAGGGGATGCAGGAAGCCAAGTGCTACCTGTCACACCCCCTGGCCATGCCCACAATGGCCACGCCCATCCAGCCGGTCCTTAGGGCAGAGAACCAGTTGTTCATTTATTTGAATCCCACCACTACGCCAGAAGTGTCCTAATTCAAAATGAGAACAATACATTTGCTCTCATTCGAAGTCCTCCACACAACCATCTATCTACCATATTTTCTGGAGTATAAGACGCACCGGAGTATAAGACGCACCCTAGTTTTTGGGGAGGAAAATAAGAGAAAAGCTGATTGGCAGGTGGATCGGCTTCCCGGAATACCCCCAATCAGCTGTTCCCACAGGTGAATTTTAGCAACAGGTTCATTGGTTGTGAGCTCTGTGCCTTGCTTTTTTTTCTGCCTCTGAAACTTCTGAAACTCTGTTTCAGAAAAAACTTTCCTGCCTCCGAAAGCCTTCGAAATGGAGCTTCAGAAAAAAAGCCTCTGAAGCTCTGTTTGGAGGCTTCTTTTCTGAAGCTCTGTTTCTGATGCTTTTTTCAGCCTCTGAAACTTCCCTTAGAGAATTTGGGCAGGGCTACATTTGGAGTAAAGATGCAGCCATATTTTCACCCTCTTTTTTGGGGGGGGAAAGGTGCATCTTACACTCCGAAAAATACGGTTTTTTTTTTTTTATTTTTTATTTGATTTATATGCCGCCCTTCTCCGGAGACTCAGGGCGGCTTACAATGTGTTAAGCAATAGCCTTCATACTTTTGTATATTTATACAAAGTCAGCTTATTGCCCCCAACAAACTGGGTCCTCAATTGACCTACCTTAGAAAGGATGGAAGGCTGAGTCGACCTTGAGCCTGGCGAGGATTGAACTCACAGAAATTACAGGCAGCTGGTGTTAATTGCTGCCTTTAGTAGGAGGCATTAGCCCCCTACGCTACACAGGCTCAGGTAGTCAAATAGGTCCACGTGATAAGAACTGAAAATCCAGATGCTCTGAAGGACAACTCCTTTGCTGCAGAAATATCAAAAATAAATCACAATTCAGCTTCTCTCCAAATGTATGTTTTTAAATCTTTTTGGGACCTAGCTAAGTTGCCTTGAGGTCTTCAGAAAAACCAAAAATGGACAACCAGCCATGATTTGGTAGATTGAGAAGGTCAAAAGATCAGGTTCCAGAGTTTATGAAGTTCTAACTTGTATTGTTACACCATTAGGGTCTCCCTGTCAACACCAAGGACGCACATTGCGATGGAGAGAATGTGCGTGTATAACCTGTAGATGTCAAATTTTAATCACAAGCTTAATTGCTTTTCTAAATTACGGCGCAAATGCATCTACAGGAAGCCTTCTGACAGACCAGGCTGCTCATAAAACTCTTATTATCAAAGTGATTTCAAAATAGCCATTAAGGCTGCACTAAGAGAGCTTGTTTCGGTTGACTTCTAAGAAGTAATATTTTCCCATTTTCAATGCTAGGCCATTATCTAATGGGCACCGCCAAAGCAATTAGCTCTGCTTTGGCTAGTTCAAAACAATGATGGAATAACAATGATATTCATCATCACGTATTTAATATGATGGAAAAGCAACGATGTTGACAGCTGGGCTCCTTCCCCAGTGGAGCACAGAAGGAAGGGCTCCAAAAAGAAGGCTGGAGCATGAACAATTGTCAATTTTTTCCAGCATGGACATTTTTCCGTCATGGATTAGTGCTAGAACGCCAGCTGTCTTAGACTTTGAGAAGACTGATTCAATCTTGATTAGAAAAGATCTGAAGAAACAAACAAGACTATCAGAGAAAGAACTTCAGAATCCTAGATTCCAGAATGAAGGAGAAGACTCCTGATGAAGACTATAGCATGGTGCTCCACATGGGTCTTCCTTTGAGGAGTCAACAAGACTCTCCTTTTTGATGATTCAGAAGACCCACAGATGGGTCTCTCTTTGGTGACTCAGAAGATTCTAAAAAGGATCTCTTTTGGAGGGTTTGGAACAGTGGTCACCAACTGCTGGTCCTTGGACCACTGGTGGTCCATGAGAAAATTTTGGTGGTCTGCAGAAAAATTATTTGCATTTTTAATATTGCACTAAATCAGGGGTCCTCAAACTATGGCCCCTGGGTGGATACATACAATGAACATTTGTGTTGCTGCAGAGAGTGTTCCCCTTCGGGGTCTTTTTGTGTGGGTCGGAGGGTGGCAGAAATTCCAACTTGGGGTCTGCTTCAGCCTCCTGGTGTGGGGCTTTGGGTGAAGGCTGGAGGGAAGTGCCTCTGGTGGCGAAGAGCCGGAGGACCTTGTTCCAGTGGGACAGCATCATGGCCTGGAACTGGCTGACCATCTCAGCCTGCTGAGCCTCCAGGCGCCAGTACCTGGCCTTGCACTCCCGCAGGTCTTCCCTCTGCTAGGGAAGCCTATGCTCGTAGTCCTCAGTGAGGTGCTTCTGCTGAGCCTCCTTCTCAGTTAGATCCAATTTTAACTGAGCTGTTTTGCCAACTCTTTCTCATGGTGGCTGCTTAGCTCCAACAACTGCTTCCTGTGGAGCCCTAAGGAGCCCGGGCAGGGAAATGAGGAGTTGGCCACGCCCACCCAGTCACATGACCACCTAGCCACGCCCATCCAATCGGTCATTAGGCAGATCATATTAGTGATCCGTGGGATTTAAAATTATGAACTTAGTGGTCCCTGAGGTCCGAAAGGTTGGTGACCCCTGATTGAAAGACCTTCAGAAAGTTTCTCTTGGATAACTCAGAAAGCCCTCAGAGGGGTCTCTCTTTGATGACTCAGTATACAGGGACCACACACTAACCCTACGGGAACTGCATAGCCAACTCTACCTTCCCAGTTGGGGTTCAACTTTTTAATAATGAGATTTACTTGTGTGTTTGTTTGTTTGTTTATAATTGTGGGTTCTCCATCGCTTTTCAAGAAGAGCCTGGATAGGTACTTGTCTGGAATGATATAAGGTCTCCTACTTGAACAGCAGGTTGGACTATAAGTCCTCCAAGGCAGAGGTGGGTTTCAGCAGATTCTGACCAGTTCTGGAGAACCGGTAGTGGAAATTTTGAGTAGTTCGGAGAACCGGTAGTAAAAATTCTATTTTATTTTATTTTATTTTATTTTATTTTTATTTTTAAAACATAAAACATCTTTTTGGAGCAAGAGTTTGGCCCGGTATAACATAGGAATAAATTCCCAATTTCATCTATTAACATCTTAAAACAAACAAAAAATAAGAAAAACAACAACAACAACCAAAAAACCCCCCAAATCTACACCCAATTTTTATCACTCAATCTAACATCTTATTCTAACATTTAAGTTTCTATTTTGTAGTCACCCTAACTCTTAAACTTCAAATCCAAACAGCACTTTATAGTATTCATTTGTCACCTTAACAATCAGTATTTCATATATTTTCTGTACTTCAAAGACCCAAATCAAGTCAACGTTTCTTCTAAAACACATCTAATATCCAATATAAAATATTTCATTCGTCTCTAAAAGACATTTTAAAATCAATATCCATTCTTCAAAAGTATCTCCTTCACTCCTCCTAGGTTTATTTTTAGCTGGATCGCAGCTTAGTTAGCTGGTTTCCAGGGATGTTTTCCTCCACTCCTTTATTTATTGGCTGGATCGCAGTTGGTTAGGATGCAGAGGTGGGTTTCAGCAGGTTCTGACCAGTTCTGGAGAACCGGTAGTGGAAATTTTGAGTAGTTCGGAGAACCGGTAGTAAAAATTCTGGCTGGCCCCGCCCCCATCTATTCTCTGCCTCCCAAGTCTCAGCTGATCGGGAGGAAATGGGGATTCTGCAGTAATCTTCCCCTGGAATGGGGTGGGAATGGAGATTTTACGGTATCCTTCCCCTGCCACGCCCACCAAGCCACACCCACAGAACCGGTAGCAAAAAAAAAAATTGACACCCACCACTGCTCCAAGGTCCGTCCCAGCCCTTATGAATCTATGTTTTCTGATCTGATAGGAGACTATTTCTCCCTTCCCTAGAAATCGTGACCGAGGTAGCTTTCTGTTAGATTTTTAGAGACTAAGCAATTTCTTTACTTAGGCCAGTCAGCCTGCGTAGACCAGAGGGGAAGTGTTTATGTTCTCACCAGTGTGTTACAAAAACCCGAGTGCTTTTTTTTTGTATCTGTCCCAGAGGTTCATGCATTATTCAGACCCTTTTCGCAAACAGCTAGGAAAACTGAAGGAAATTTCAGGACGCGACAAATACCCAAGCATCAGTTCAGCATGCTGATTGCCAAAGAGCTTGTTTTAATTGCAGGGATAATGTTGGCCACCTCCTGAGCCAGGAGGGGAGGGGGTAGGGGGGCGGGGAAGAAACTTTCAGCTCAGCTGCCCTTATTTAGAGCAACGGGGGGGGGGGGGGAAATCTTTGCCGTAATTTGATTTCTTCCACAGTGAATTGCCATGACCGGTTCTCAACTTGGTGGCTTTGCTAAGAAAGCAATTTCTTCCTTCTCCCATTTTGCAGCGGGTGGGTGGATGGGTGGGTGTGGGTGGGGGGCAGAAGGATATGAAATGAAATCTTGCTTTATATAAAAGGGTGGAACGTGGAAAAAAAAATGAATAAATCCATCTTGGGGTTTTTTTGCGGGAGCGAATTTCACAGCTCCGCGAGGATAAAACGACAACAGGCACTGCGGTAGTAAAACTGAATGGATCAAGGAGGCTATTTGTAGCTCAGGGTTGAAGATGAGGGGGGTCCTTGGCCTTCCTTTGAGTTTGGCTTGTTTTCTTGCAGACGTTACATTACCAAACTAGGTAACATCATCAGTGTTAGAAGGGAATGGAGTTTTTTTTTTTATTTCTCATAAACACAGGTCCCACATGGGTCACTGCCATTGTAACTCTGAACGGTCATGTTCTGACGTAGGCTTCCCAAGAGCATGAAGTCCCGACAAAACCCCCTTTTTATTCAGTTACTGTGAATTCTTCTCATTCACATCCAGCAAAGTCTTTCAAGGGAGAATTTACAGTCACAGACCTTATCTGGCTTGGAGAGCTGCCAGACCGATATCTTCAAAACTTGGCAAGGAGTCTCAGAGAATCACGAACCAATTAAGCAAACTAACTGTCTCCTTCAAACTCCACTCCCCTTTCGTTTCTCTTTATTCCCTATGGGAGGGGCCATTCACTGTCCACCTGTGCCTTTACTCCTGAGTCGACCCTGGTTCCTTAGCTGTTCCCTTCGCCTGGCAGCTCTGCTCATGCACACACTGGGAACAGGCTCCAGCTGTTCTTCTGCCCCACTGAGGTCCAACTCTGAAGGTAGCTGGCAACTGTCGGGTGTCCCTGGCCCCTTCTCTGCCTCCAACAACTGGCCCAACCTCCTCACTGTCTGAGTCTGCCATCAGCTCCGCTGGCGGGCCGCAACAGGTCACTAAACCGGTTGTTAAGCCAAGGGCTACCTGTACAACAAACATATTTAGAATATAATTGAATTCTTCATTGGCCAAGTGTGATACGCTCTCAGTGTATATAAAAGAAAAGATACATTCGTCAAGAATCATAAGGTTCAACACTTAATGATAGTCATAGGGAACAAATAAGCAATCAAATCATATTAGGAAACAAGTCAATATAAATCGTAAGGATACCAGCAACAAGGTTACAGTCATGCGGTCATAAGTGGGAGAAGATGGGTGATAGGAATGATGAGAAGATTAATAGTAATGCAGACGTAGAAAATAGTTTGACAGAGTTGAGGGAATTATTTGTTTAGCAGAGTGATGGCATTCAGGAAAAAACTGTTCTTGTGTCTTGTTGTTCTGGCGTGCAGTGCTCTATAGCCTCGTTTTGAGGGTAGGAGTTGAAACAGTTGATGTCTGTAGATATTTTCACAGCCCTCTTTTTGACTCGTGCAGTATACTGGTCCTCCATGGTAGGCAGGTTGGTAGCCATTGTTTTTTCTACAGATCTAATTATCCTCTGAAGTCTGGGTCTGTCTTGTTGGGTTGCAGAGCCTAACCAGACGGTTATAGAGGTGCAGATGACAGACTCAATTTAAAAAACAAAACAAAACACAGATTGTGATCAACTTTCCTCCACTTTACCTTAAATGAGCAAACGAATCTGACTTTTATTTAAGGCCAGATGATCCATCCGTTTCTTACTTATTTATTTATTTTCCGTCCTCCTCTGGCGTGGCAGGCAATGAAAGAACAATCACGCTTAGTACATCACCGTACATTGACATATTAGTCTCCGTGGCTCGCATAATGCCTATCCGTGGACTTTTTCCTCTTAAAAGGGATGGCGATTGACGAAGTATAATTCAGGGTTTGAAACGATCCAAACGGATCGATATTTTTTCATTCCAGGCTGCAAAACTAATCAGTTAAAACAGAACGGAGGCCCGAGAGTTATTGCAAAGGTACACATTTCCGCAAGTATCCTGATTACAGGCTATTGACTCCCCCGGACGATAAATAAAGGAAACGGAAAACCAAAAAAAGGTTCAATTGACCTAGGATGTAGAGAGGAGAAGGGGGGGGGGAGGAATTGTCAAATCAATATTCTGCCCGTTTGTGACTCAGAGCATCTTTTAAATATATATATATCTTCCACGCAGTACCAGTAAATTTACGACCACAATTGAGCACAAATTTCCATTGCTAACCAAGACCGTTGTTAAGTGGGTTTGGCTGCACCTTAGGACATTTCTTGTCTCGGTTGTTGAATGAATCATTGGCATTCTAAACTCGTAGCAATAGCAATAGCCCTTAGACTTATATACCGCTTCACAAGTGCTTTACAGGTCTCTTTAAGCGGTTTACAAAGTCAGCCTATTGCCCCCAAACAATCTGCGTCCTTATTTTACGCATCTCGGAAGGATGGAAGGATGGGTCAACCTTGAGCCAGTCAGGATCAAACTGCTGGCAGTCGGCAGAGTTAGCCTCAATACTGCATTCTAACTACTCCACCTCTACTCCACTACTTCTTCTTCTAGAAGAATAGAATAGAATAGAATAGAATAGAATAGAATAGAATAGAATAGAATAGAATAGAATAGAATAGAATAGAATAGAGTAGGGTAGGGTAGGGTAGGGTAGGGTAGGGTAGGGTAGGGTAGGGTAGGGTAGGGTAGGGTAGGGTAGGGTAGATTGGAAGGGACTTTGGAGGTCTTCTAGTCCAACCCTCTTCTCCATCAGTAGACCCTATACCTCTTCAGAAAAATGTCTGTCCAATCTCTTCTTGAAAGCCTCCTGTGATGGATTATTCAGAACTTCTGAAGGCAAGCCATTCCACAGGTTAATCGTTCTCACTCTTAAAGGAAATTTCTCCTTAATTCCAGGTTTCTTCTCTCCATAGTTAGTTTCCACCCATTGTTTCTTGCCTTGCCTTTTTTTGGTGCTTTGAAAAATAGTTTGCCTTTGTAGGAGCCCTTCAAATCTTGGAACGGTGAGCAATGGAAGAGGTAAGGCCACGTTTCCATAACTCTCTTCTTTTGTTGCTTTTAATACTTAAAAGAAGGGGGTGAGTGACAACAGCGGTGTAGGCCAAGACCTTTTGAATTCCTCCACCAGTTATTTCTGCATCACCTTGTCATCTTCAGACATCTTCCTGTATCTATGGGGCTCCCTAAAGCCCCTTAATAATGGATATTACACTGTTGCGATCATCGCACTCAAAAGCACCCCAAATTACCAGCTTTCCTCAAACGGGCTGATTTGTTATTTTAATGCTGTCAACCTGCCGAAATAGATTTATTGTTATTAATAATAGTGATTTGCCTACATTTTTTTGCTAGTTAAATTACAGGGCTGTATAGTTAGTTCAACAATACGGTGCTGGAAGCGCGCCAAGAGATCGCTCGTAGCACCGAGTGGAAAAAAGCAGTTGGCCTGCTTCCCATTAAGGCATTAAAATTTGAATCAGAAACATAACAGATGCAAAACAAAACATGAGCTTGCTCGTGGGGATTATATAAAAACAATTAAAACAAATTAATTACCAGTTATGTTAATGTGGCGCCGTGTACTGGCAAAAAAATAAAAAATAAAATAAAAATAAAAGGATTGCCAGAAAACTCATGGCTGAGATTGGGGAAGCCATGAAGGTGAGAGAAGTCTTTGGGATGCTAGGAGGACGTTGGCCAAGAATATACATGGACATCTTTGATGGACACGGGAGAAGAGCCTGCAGAAAGGAGAGGAGCCAGAGTTTTCCCACTGGAAGGCTTTTTCGAGATGAGAAAAAGTTGTAAATTAAAAGCTTGGATCCATGTTTTTCAAAATTGGCAACTTTAAGATGGCTGCAGCTCAATTCCCAGAATTCCCATAGCTCTCTCCAGAGAAGTGTTGAAGTCCGCAACTCTTGAATTGTCAACTTTGAAACACACTAGCTTGGACCTATATCGGTCTTTGATCATGATTAAGACTGATTTGAAAAGCTGTGAGGCCCTTTCTAACAGCCAAGTAAGACATGATGGGAAGAGATAACAGAATAACAGAACAATAAGAGTTGGGAAGACCTTCAAGGTCTTCTACTCCAACCCCCTAGACCCTGCCCAGAACAGTTTTCCAATGTCCTCTTAAAAACTTCCAGTGTTGGAGAATTCACAACTTCTGGAGGCAAGTTGTTCCACTGATTAATTGTTCTATTAGGAAATTTTTCCTTAGTTCTAAGTTGCTTCTCTCCTTGATTAGGTTCCACCCATTGCTTCTTGTCCTGCTTTCAGGTGCTTTGGAGAATAGCTTGACTCCCTCTTCTTTGGGGCAGCCCCTGAGATATTGGAACACTGCTCTCATATCACCCCTTGTCCTTCTTTTCATTAAACTAGACATACCCAGTTCCTGCAATTGTTCTTTGTATGTTTTAGCCTCCAGTCCCCTAATCATCTTTGTTGCTCTTCTCTGCAAGCTTTCTAGGGTCTCAACATCTTTTTTTATATCGTGGCAATCAAAACTGGATGCAATATTCCAAGTTTGTTCTTATAGGTGTACGGGTACATTTACATATACAATATGTGCATTTAAGCATAGATGTGCATGGATAGATAGTCTAGTCCAGGGATCAACAACTTGTGGCTCTGGAGTCACATGTGGCTCTTTCACCCCTCTGCTGCGGCTCCCTGTCACTCAAAATATGCGTCACAACCGCCAAAGTGCGATGCCCGCCGGCATGCGATTTATTGAGTTTTTCAACCTCCAGTAGGCCAACCATGGATAAATCCAAGAAAAGAAAAGTTTCAGAAGAAAACAGAATGTAGTTTCATTTAACTACATAGGCTAGTTTTGTAGCCACTCAAGAAATAGTCAGGCACAGGAAGGGTTTTGTAGCTCCCGGTGTTTTCTTTTCTGTGGGAAACGGGTCCAAATGGCTCTTTGAGTGTTTAAGGTTGCAGACCCCTGGTCCAGCCACATTCAACTTAGGAAGCAAGAAATGCATAGACTTCAGTAAGATGTCTTTAATGCTGGTATAACGGGTAGAAGAACTTCTTGGAGACTGTAAGAACTTCCCAGCCTCATTAATAAGAAGCTAATTAAGGCAAAGTCTTCATGGAAGACTCAAAATGTTTCTTCCCAGGTTTCTTCCCAATTGGGCTGAGTTGTCATTTGTGAGATCAGCTACTGATAAATTCCTCTTTATTGCTAATGTATGCTCATTCTGTTATTTCTTTTCTGGTGGACTATTATGCTTTCCTCTATTATATAGCTGTACTAGCTGGACGCCCGTGCTTCACTACGAAACTATGTGATTGGGTGTAATAAATTGACACTTAAAGCCTGAAACTTAATGTAGAATGTGTAACTCTGTAGCATCAGGGCGTGTTCATATAAGGCAACTGGCAGTTGGAACAGAGGGGGAAGGGAGTAGAATGTCCCAGCCCACAGGCCGGATGAGTCATGCACTGGCCACGCCCACACCCAGTTTAGCGAAGGGATAGCATGTTAATATAAGGCAAGTGGCAGTTGGAACAGAGTTCTTTTCAGGTGGGGAGGGGGGGTTGAACGTCTAACTCCTTAGCATCACAGCATGTGAATATAATACTGTATATTATATTCTAATGATCTGATGGTCATTTTGAAAAATCCTTTCTTAACGAACACCTAGAAGCCAAGAAGAACGTAAGTGCCAAATTTCAAGTTTATAGGTTTTACCGTTCTGGAGATTTCGTGATGAGTGAGTGTTATTTGGCAGATAGATAGATAGATAGATAGATAGATAGATAGATAGATAGATAGATAGATAGATAGATAGATAGATAGATAGATAGATAGACAGACAGACAGACAGACAGACAGACAGACAGACAGACAGACAGACAGGACATGCCACTAAACCAGGACTTGTTCCTTCTCTTACTACCAAGGGGGTATGTTTCAGATGACTTGTCAAGAGCCCCACTCTAAAAGTGGGGGAGATCCAGGACTTTCTTTGATGAAGACTTGGAAGAGAAGGACTAAATCCTTCTTTGCTCTGAATAACCACAAAATAGTTGCCGGTAGGATGCCCTCGTTGGCCTTCCAGGTTTATCCACAGTTGGCCTGATTCACACGACCAGATGAGCTAAAAGCAACTCTCACAATGGTCTAGCGAGTTGTGTGGAACTGAGCAGCTGCTGCCAACGTCTCCCTTCAAGGCGTATCCGCGCCCCCGCAAGCCTTCCCTCCCTTTGCTATAACCTCGGCAAGCTTTCCTCCTCCTGCTGCTCTTTCCCAATAATTACAAGAGAATTATCAGCATGAAAGAATCCAGCGGCCCCATTGGCAGTGTCGTATCTTTGGGGGAAAGACAAGCCGAGAGACAGGCCGACGCTAATTACTGAAGTGGCTTCCCTCAAACTCAGCAAAGCAAGAACTGCTGGTCGCCTCTGATTTGAAGATCACTGCAGCCTTGGGAAATGCTAACAACTCATATTAATAAACCCAGTAGTAGCTCTGAACAGCGCTGAAGAGCAGTCACCAAGACCAGAATATCTGCGTGTGTAGAGGGAAGATAATTTAATTGCCTCCGGCCGGCTGTTCTGCTGCTCTCTTGTTTTTCTACATACAGAATTCAAGAGAACATTCCATCAAAGATCCAAGAGAGCACTTAGCACTTAGACTTATATACCACTTCCCAGTTGCTTTCCAGCCCTCTCTAAGCAGATGTACAGAGTCAGCCTCTTGCCCCCAACAATCTGGATCTCCTCATTTTACCCACCTTGGAAGGATGGAAGGCTGAGTCAAGTTTAAGCTGGTCAGGGTCAAACTGCTGGCAGTGGGCAGAGTTAGCCTGCAAAACTGCATTCTAACACTGTGCACCATGGAAGGAAGGAAGGAAGGAAGGAAGGAAGGAAGGAAGGAAGGAAGGAAGGAAGGAAGGAAGGAAGGAAGGAAGGAAGGAAGGAAGGAAGGAAAGGGAAGGGAAGGAAGGGAAGGGAAGGAAAGGGAAGGAAGGAAGGAGTAAAGAAAGAACAATAGCAATAGCACATAGACTTCTATACCACTTCATAATGCTTTCCAGCCCTCTCTAAGCGATTTACAGAGTCAGCCTCTTGCTCCCAACAATCTGGGTCCTCATTTTACCCACCTCAGAAGGACGGAAGGCTGAGTCAACCTTGACCCTGGTGAGATTTGAACTGCCAAACTGCAGACAGCCGGCACTCAGCAGAAGTAGCCTGCAGTACTGCACTCTAACCAGTATGCCATCGTGGAACCAAGGCCAACCTTCTGGCTTAGAGTTTCATGGAGAAAGAGGTCACCGTTGAGTAAATCTTAGCGGTAGCATGTCCAAGAGGAAACCATGGGTGATAAATTGGGGCTTGAAAGAAGACGTAAACATCTCACATGGTGAGGTGGCCTCTCACTTCTCTCACTCTTTCTTTGAGAAGCTTTGACGATGTCCAGCCATCATGTTCTTCTGTAGCCTGCTTTCCTTTTATTTATTTATTTATTTATTGGTTCGATTTATATGTCGTCCTTCTCCGGAGACTCAGGGCAGCTTACAATGCGTTAAGCAATAGCCTTCATACTTTTGTATATACCTGCTTAGTAGGGCTTTTGCCCCCCCCCTCCCCCAAGCAGTGTTCTTTTTTATACAAAGTCAGCTTATTGCCCCCACAATCTGGCTCCTCATTTCCTTGGAAGGAGGGAAGGCTGAGTCAACCTTGAGCCTGGTGAGATTTGAACTCGCAGTAATTGCAGGCAGCTGGTGTCACTTTAACACCACTTTAATCTGCTGCGCCACCAAGGCTCTTGCTTTTATTGCTAACTCTCCCCAACATAATTGCTTTCTCCAGTAAATGGTATGGCCAAAATGGCATGGCACGCTCACGTTTGCGAACTAGTAGGGAAGGTAAGTGAATACTACCCCTGGTTGTAAGTCAAATGGCGGTGGCTTTGATAAAATTTAATTTAACTCTAATCTACCCTCCTGCATCATGTCTGCTTTCCACTTCCTGCTGTTTTCCAAATCTCTCCTAACAGAGACTTAATTTCAACATCTGATAACCAATGGAGGACCCAATGCTGAAATTCATTCAGCCAGATTTCATGCCTAAGGCAGTGCTAGAACTTACCCAGAGGTGGGTTTCAGCAGGTTCTGAGCAGTTCTGGAGAACCGGTAGTAGAAATTTTGAGTAGTTCGGAGAACCGGTAGTAAAAATTCTGACCACCCCCGCCCCCATCTAGTCTCTGCCTCCCGAGTCCCAGCTGATCAGGGAGGAAATAGGGATTCTGCAGTAACCTTCCCCTGGAATGGGGTGGGAATGGAGATTTTACAGTATTCTTCCCCTGCCATGCCCACCAAGCCACACCCACAGAACCGGTAGTAAAAAATTTTGAAACCCACCCCTGAACTCACTGACTGCTGATTGATCCAGAGTCACCCAAACTGGCTTCCGTGGCGAAGGTGGGACTAGAATTCACAATCTCCTGGTGACTGGCCCAAAGTATTGAGATACAGTTTTGTCGTTGCTTGTCAGTCACTTTTGCTGTCCAAGGAATACGCAGGAATACACAGGAGCCTTCTCCAGCACCATACCTCAAAAAAGGATCGCTTTCTTATGTTGGAGAACAGAATTCCAATCCAAAAATCTGTATGAATTGGGGGATTCCCCCCCCCCCACTTTCTCTTTTGCACAGACGCCAACACTGTGGACTCCGTCAAGAAGCGAGGCTCCCTTCCAGAGGTTGTAATAACAAAGAGGCAGGACAAGTGCTCAGCAACAGAAAACATACAGGAGGGAGATTGCATGCTTCCCCTATATACAAACTGTGAAAAGTACAGACTGTTGCTGATGTGCAACTGCCTGTACGCTGGAGTAGGCTGACAGTTAAGTACTAGGTAAGGCACTTTCGCCCAAGCAGGTAGACATTTACAAATCAAAATAACCATGATTCATGTGGTTAGAATGCAATTTTTTGAGAGCCCTTCACGTTACATTCCTATGCCTGCCTTGTTATTAAGAACTCTCTCATGCTCCTACCCAATATATGTATTTTATTTTTTTCCCCCAGTTCCTTGGTCTCTCTGTCCAGTAGATGGCACCTTCATCCAATGCTTCTTGCTTTCCACCTTGTCAACGCGCTATAAATCCTCCACTTCAATTAATCAGAAGAGAGCAGGAAGAGACCTTGGAGGTCTTCTAGTCCAACCCCGCTGTTCTGTTGTGATCCAAGCTCTCTTAGTCATTACAAGACACAATTGGTCCCAAACAAAACTGTTTGATTATAACAGCTGAGAATTACTTCATTCCCAGCTTAGTCCAAATTAATTCCAAAACCAATCCTTCAGATAAAGTCCTTTGGGCTTATCACAAACCTTTATCTTCTTTAGCACCCTGCCAAAGGCCTTTCTTGGCAAAGCCCCATGAAGTTCAGAAACAAGGGACGCCACAACATTGGGTGGGCGGAGCCTCTCTCTGCCATTACTACCGGTTCGCAAGAACCAGACCAAACCGGGAGGACCCCACCACTGGGTAGGAGGATAAAGAAGTGATGACCAGGGTGTGAACCATCTCCATTTCTCTTTAGTTCCAGGTTGCTTCTCAACAACTAATCTTCTTGATTAGTTTCCATCCATTTTTCTTGTCCTGCCTACAGGTGCTTTGGTAAATAAGTTGACCACTTTCCTCTTTGTGGCAACCAATCAAATACTAGAATACTGCTATTATGTCATTCTTTTCTCTAGACTAGCCAAACCCAAATCCTGCAGTCTAGTCTAAATCCTTCAGTGTATAAGACTAGAGTAACTGAGATTGCCTTCCAGACAAACACAAGAGAGAACAAGAGGGTATTTTTGCAGCAAAGAGTATGGTCCCCATCTCTTGTCTTCTCTCGTGTTAGTGACTGCCCAGGTCAGGCAGATGTAGTGATTCATGAAACAAGTCCTGGTCATCAGCCATTCAGTCACGTCCGACCCTCGGCCACTCTACAGATCCGCACTCTCGACGGCCCTTTGTCTCCCACTGCCTCCTTCAGATTCACTTTGGTCATCCTGATGTCATTGTGTGAAATAACTGGGCTAAGCCCAAGACAGGGGTCAAACGCATCATACATCACGAGTTCCTGCATGCCTGCAAGAGATCTAAGCCCAGCCCACCTTGAATGCCTTTCTTATCTCCCGCTCATTTCCCTTGACTGTTAGTTGGCCAGATTCTTGTAGAGAGACCTTAAGCTGGCAATAAAATTTTATACTCATTGGAACTGCTTGAATCTCCTGATTTCCTCGCTGTTTGACATCCTTTATAGCCATGGTGGCACAGTGGTTAGAGTGCAGTACTGCTGGCTACTTCTGCTGACTGCCGGCTGACTGCAATTTGTCAGTTTCAATTTCACCAGGCTCAAGGTTGACTCAGCCTTCCATCCTTCCGAGGTGGGGAAAATGAGGACCCAGATTGTTGGGGACAATCTGGCTGACTCTGTAAAGCTATTTCCGTTCCTCCCTCCCTTCCTTCCTGTTAGAATGCAGTATTGCAGGCTAATTATGTGCACTGCCAGGAGTTTGACCCTAACGGGCTAAAGGTTAACTCAGCCTCCCATCCTTCCCAGGTGGGTAAAATGAGGACCCAGATTGTTGGGGGCAAGAGGCTGACTCTGTAAACCACTTAGAGAGGGCTGGAAAGCACAGTGAAGCGGTATATAAATCTAACTGCTATTGCTATAGTGTCCAGCCAGTGGATACTAGGATGTCCCCTTCTCCTTTTTCTGATGATCACTCCTAGCATGATTGACATTTCAAGTGGGTCAGCTCTCACTACTTAACCAACGTTTGACAACTTCTCTTTGATGATCCTGGCTTCAAGTGATATTTCTAGTAAAGTTTAGTCTAGGACAGGGGTTGGCAACTTTAAACACTCCAAGAGCCATTTGGATCCATTTCCCACAGAAAAGAAAACATTGGGAGCCACAAAGGTCCTAACCAGAAGTCCCCCATTCAATTCTGGAGCTGACCAGAAGACTGAAATGGTGTGGAGTTTCCTGCCTGAGCAGGGGGTTGGACTAGAAGATCTCCAAGGTCCTCTTCAACTTTGTTGTTGTTGTTGTTGTTGTTGTTGTTGTTGTTCCAAGTGTTACATGCTGTCTGATCTCAGGGCTGCAGTCCCCACTTGAAATAAGAGACCAGCAAAAATGGGAGAGGATATTTTGTGTGTGTGTGTGTTTGTAGGGTGTGTGTGTGTAGGGTGTGTGTGTGTCAGCAGTGGCTGGCACCATGATTTTCATTCCTAGACATGCCAACCTTTGGACAGCACAAATCCTCACAGTTTGTAACTAGCACTTCTGGGGCTGTACCCAATGGTGATAAGTCTCTGTGTATCAGCTGCACAGTCTGGGACTCCGCCATCTGCTTCGTCACAACTGCTCATCTTCAGCAGCAAAGGCTAGGAGAACAGCATCCCCTTCTTGACTTTGTCAGGTTAATTGGATTAACTCCAGCTGGCTGCACGCATTGACCAAGAGACAGAACAGCTGGGGGCGGTCCTTGCGTGCCTGGAGAACATCTTTGGCAGGTGACAAGGTGCATTCTCAAGCTTGTCACTCTCCGGAAGACCTTTTAGATATTATTATTTCATGCAATTATGATCACGACATGATGAGGTGCCACGGCGAGGAGCCGCCGGGGGCTGCCGTCACTCACAAGGAGTTGATGCGGAAGGTGGAGCTGTCAGGAAAGGTACCGCAAACTGCAAAAGTTGAGGCTGCGCTTGAGGGGAGAAGACGGTGCTTAGGGAAAGCTGGCAGGTTGAACTGGGCAACCGATGAAGTCCCCTAAACAAGACCAGTGGGGGGGGGAGGGGAGGGAGGGATTTGAAAAGGTCATTTGAAACAGAGTTGCTTTTTTAAAACAAACAAACAGGTGAGCACTTCTGCTCACCTGGTTTCTAAGAAAAGGTGGTATTCAGCCGGTTCGGATCGGTTTGCCCGAACCGGTAGTGGAAATTGCCCCGCCTCTATGCCATCCTATTTAGACACTTTTTTGAGGCTGTGTGCATGCGTGGTAGGTGCGTGAGCAAGCAAAGAGCATGCACAGAAGGCTGTGAGCATGCGTGGATGGGGTGCATTGAGTCCACCATTGGTTATCACATATTTATTTATTTACTTATTTGTTTGTTTGTTTGTTTGTTTGTTTCAATTTATAAACCGCCCTTCTCCTTGCGGACTCAGGGCGGTGAACAGCCAAAGTAAAACATGGTATACAAAAATTAAAACAATTTAAAAATATTAAATATTTTCGGCCAACAATTAAAACAGTCCAATTAAAACCAGTTTCAATTTAAAACAGAGGATGTGATCAAGCCAGCCCAGCTAGATGAAACAAATGGGTTTTAAGGGACCGATGAAAGGCCCGGAGATCTGGTATCCTGTGTATCTCTGGGGGTAGGTCATTCCAAGGGCTGGTGCCGCCACAGAGAAGGCTCTCTCCCTGGGGGTCACCAGCCGATATTGTCTGACTGACGGCACCCTGAGGAGGCCCTCTCTGTGCGAGTGTATTGGCTGGTGGGAGGCTATTGGCAGCAGAAGATGATCTTGCAAATACCCAGGCCCTAAGCCATGAAGCGCTTTAAAGGTGGTCACCAACACCTTGAAGCGCACCCGGAAGACCACTGGGAGCCAGTGCAGCTCACGCAGGAGGGGTGTCACATGGGAGCACCCCGTCGCTCCCATAATTCCCCACGTGGCTGCATTCTGGACCAGTTGGAGCCTCCAGGTGCACCCCAAGGGGAGCCCCATGTTGAAATTAAGTCTCTTTTAGGGGTGGTATTTAGTTACCTTCCCTACCGGTTCACAAATGTGAGCATGCCATGATATTTTGGCCATGCCACACACTGGAGAAAGCAATTAGGTTGGGAAGAGTTGGCAGTAAAAGGAAAGCAGGCCACAGGAGAACACTGTACACCAAAGCCCACTGTAATAACATCACCAAAAAGGCATTAAGGATTGTAAACCTAACCTTGCATATCTTCTTCTTCGGTAATATTACTGTTGTGGTCTGCCCGCAGCCTGTGGAACTGGCAGCAGAGTTGGACAGTGATGAGGCTGAGGAAGAACATGGGCCAGTCTTGGAGGCTGGGAAAGGCCCAGATGAGGGCTCTGCATCAGAGGCAGAGAGGGGACCTGGGCCATTGGGGAGTGATGTGCAGACTCTGGAGCCTCCAGAGGCTGACAGTAGAGAGGCAAGGGAACAGGAGGAGCCTGTTCCTAGTGCACATATGAGAAGAGCTGACAGAAGGCAGGAGCAGATAAAGCCGAGAGGACGACTCGGGAGTAGGGCTAAGAGATGATTGGCCCCTCCCATAAGGCTTAAAAGACCAGCAACGGCTCTTGGCCTGTTGGCCGGAAAACAACGTTGAGAGAATTGCTTTTTGTTTCATTGTATTCATTTCTTGTTGGCGTCTTCTGCTTCTGAACTTTTGCCAAGAAAAGCTTTAGGCAGTTTGCCTAATTATCCCAAGATCAGTGATAAACTGAGGAATGGTGTTTTGAAGAATTTGCTTTAAGTTAGTTTGGACTATGCTGAGAATGAGTTAATTCTCAGCTGTTCTAATAAAGTCTGTTTGTTTTTGCATTTAATACTAACTACTTGGGCCTGGGTTGCAACAATTACACTACTAACCAGAGGATAGAAAACATGTGTTAGACCAGGTCTCGAATACAGCTCATCTGTCTGGAACCCGCACTGCATATCGGACATTAATACAATTGAACGTGTCCAGAAATATTTTACAAGTAGAGTCCTCCATTCCTCTGCTCACAATAAAATACCCTATGCCACCAGACTTGAAGTTTTGTGAACCGGTAGGGAAGGTAAGTGAATACCAACTCTGGTTGTAAGTCAAATAGAGGTGGCCTTTGATAGGACTTAATTTAACTCTAATCTACCCTTCTGCACCATGTCTTTCTTTCCCCTTTCTGTCCTTTTCCCCTAAAAAAGACTTGATTTCAACATGTGATAACCAATGGAGGACCCAATGCTGAAATTCACCCAGCCAGATTTCATGCCTAAGACAGTACTAGAACTCACTGTCTGCTGATTGATCTGGAGTCACCCAAGCTGGCTTTCATGGCCAAGATGGGACTAGAATTCACAGTCTCCTGGTAACTGGCCCAAAGTTACCCAGCCGGCTTTCATGACCAAGGCAGGACCAGGGCTGTCTTAATGTATGGGCCTGATGGGCACCTGCCCATGGGCCCCACGAACATAGGGCCCCCATAGTAATCTGTGTATGTTAACTCTTCAATGCACCTTGTATCATATAAATACAGCAACATATTTATTTCATTTTACTGCATTTTTAAATTAATACCAACATGCAAATATATGTTTAATTTTATCGACCATTTGCATTTTTATTCCTGTGAGTAGTTGTCGTAGGGGCCCCAGGAGGCTGCTTTGCCCAGGGCCCATAATGCTGTTAAGATGGCCCTGGGCAGGACTAGAACTCACAGGCTCTTGGGGATTGTCCCAGGGTTACCCAGCCGGCTTTCATGCCTAAAGCGGAACTCGAACTCCCAGTTTCTTGGTGATTGGCTCAGAGTCACCCAGATGGCTTTTATGCCTAAAGTGGAACTACAACTCCCAGTCTCTTGGTGATTGGCTCAGAGTCGCCCGGATAGCTTTTATGCCTAAAGTGGAACTAGAACTCCCAGTTTCTTGGTGATTGGCTCAGAGTCACCCGGATGGCTTTCATGCCTAAAGTGGAACTAGAACTCCCAGTCTCTTGGTGACTGGCTCAGAGTCACCCGGATGGCTTTCATTCACCTGGAACTGGAATTCACAGACTCCTGGTTTCTAGCCAGGTGCCTTAATTGACTGCTGGAATTCTTGTAAGCATTCCCCTTCCACCTGAATAAATCTTATTGAAAAACACTCTGTGAGATTTGTACTTGAAAAAGAACCAAATTTAGTTTTAGGCACCTATCAAAACAGTTTGACAAATGGTCCTTCATTCACACCTCTCCAGAATCTCCTTCTCTTAAGCACCCGCTCTCTAGAACTTAATCTGGGACTGAGGATATCAATCTTTGAGGAGCAGGTCTCAAACTCAGCCTCCACACTCTGCTAAGTGGAAGTCTTTTTTCTGACAGCTTCTTCTTCCTAGAACGTTAGCTTTTCCTTTGCATTTTGGGGGGCTGTATATACAGTTGATGATACTTTTTGTGACATATTACAGATCTGTCTTTCCTAGGGGGAGTTGGCAACATCTGCCAACTGTACGAGTCTGGCTTAGGAGCCTCAAACATCTGTCTTTCTCCAACAAGCAGCAACCTTCCCCCTCGCCTCACTGTTTTCTCCTCTGTTTTTTGTCATCTTTCTGAGGGATTAAAGGATCCTGCTGTCTCAGAAGCACAGGGATTGTCTCTTTCTCCGAAGACTACAACTCCCAGCTTTCTTTTGTCCATGAAGCATCCATCAGTCATGTCTCACGTTATTATTATTATTTTTTTCCAGAGCAATTCAAGACGTGATACACTGCAATTCTGGAACTAATTTCGGCTGAGTCTTAGCGTGAAATCATAAGCTAGTGGTAAGGGTT
The DNA here is from genome assembly GCA_038048745.1 of Coluber constrictor foxii. Lineage (NCBI taxonomy): Eukaryota > Metazoa > Chordata > Lepidosauria > Squamata > Colubridae > Coluber > Coluber constrictor. The sequence continues at coordinate 30,767,277 of CM075968.1, forward strand.
TGTTGACTTTGGCTGATCTCAAGCCAAAGCCAAAATCCCTTCTAGCGCTGAGGATTTATCTAGTTGGATCATGAAACCGCCAAGTTCAGAGAACACCAAGGGCCCCTAGGTCAAAATAACAGAGTTGGATTGGATCTTGGAGGTCTTCTAGTCCAACTCTCTGCTCTGGCTGGAGACCCTACACCTGTGATGGTGAACCAATGGCACATGTGCCACAGGTGGCCTGCTTAGCCATATTGGTGGGCATGCAAGCGCACCGGCCAGCTGATTTTCAGTCCTTCTGGGCCCACCAGAAGTAGGGAAACAGGCTGTTTCCTGCCTCCAGAGGACCTCGGGGGAGTGGTGGGGAAGGCCCATTTTTCTCTCTCCCCAGCCTCCAGAGCCTTTCTAGGAATCTGGGGAGGACAAAAATGGCCTTCTCCACCCCACCCCTGGAGGTCCTCAGGAGGACAGAAACGGCCTGTTTGCCAACTTCTGGTGGGACCTACGCGGGGGCAGGGTGCATAGAATTATGGGTGTGGGCAGGCGCTTGACCCCTTTCCCCCTCCCCCGCTCCTGGCACGCGATGGCAAAAAAGTTATCCATCACCGCCCTATACCATTCCAGACAAGAGGTTGTCTAATCTCTTCTTTAAAAATTTCAATGTTGGAGCATTCACAACTTCTGGAGACAAGTTGTTCCACTTGTTAATAGTTTTAACTGTCAGGAAATTCCTCCTGAGTTCTAAGTTGCTTCTCCCCTTGATTAGTTTCCACCCGTTGCTTCTTCTCCTGCCCTCAGGTGCTTTGGAGAATAGCTTGACTCCCTCTTCTTTGGGGCAGCCCCCGAGATATCAGAACACTGCTATCATGTCTCCCCTAGTCCTTCTTTTCATCAGACTAGCCATGCCCAGTTCCTGCAACCGTTCTTCATATGTTTTAGCTTCCAGACCCCTAATCACCTTCATTGCTCTTCTCTGCACTCTTTTTAGAGTCTCAACTTCTTTTTTATATCGTGGGGACCAAAACTGGATGCCATATTCCAAGTGTGGCCTTACAAAGTGGCATTAACCCTTCAGGTGATCTTGATTCTATCCCTCTGTTAATGCAGCCTAGAACTGTGTTGGCTTTTTTGGCAGCTGCAGCACACGGCTGGCTCCTATTTAAATGGTTGCCCACTAGGACTCCAAGATCCCTCTCACAGTTACTACTATTCAGTGAGGTACCCAGTGGTGGGCTCTCCTGGTTCGCACCAGTTCTATAGAACCAGTAGTAAAACTGGCGGGAGGCTCCACCCACTGATCCCAACGTCATCAAAATGCTTCTGTGCATGCGCAGAAGAGCATGTGCGTGCATGCGCAAATCAACCACTCATGCGCAGCCCAGTTGCAAACCGGTAGTAAAGGTAAGTAGAACCCACCCCTGCTACCGTCCCTCTCCTAATATTCCTTTTTACTTACTCTTTTCATGCATTCAAATTATGTTTATACTTTTACCTGTTATCATATATATGCTTGACAAATAAAACTTATGACTTATGACTTAGAATTCCTTTGTTTCCAAGCCTGGGTCAGTTCAGACAGATTTTGGAGTTAGTTGTCATGCTGATGGATCAACCTCTCTCCTTGCATTTGAACCAAGTCATGGGGACCTTTTTGGAACGTGTATTTTTCAGTGTCCTTTGCATCGTGGTGTGTTTTTTTTTTTTTTGAACATCTACCAAGAGGCAAATGGTAATTAAAAGAACTAAGGTCTATTTAATTACTTTCCAAGACAAGATTGTTTGGCAAATTGAACTAATGGCAGTCAAAAAGTAGCTAGGGATTTGCTATCCCATTAACACAGGAGAACAGCTTCAAAACAGATTCTTGGATCTAATTAGCTTGGGATCCTGCCAGTTTTAAATTTGAAATGGAGTTACCCATTCAGAGATATGTAGTAGCATTTTACTATTAATTAGGAAGGAAGGAAGTTTTCCACCGTATATATATTTCTCCACTCCCTGGAAAATAGTTTGGGGGTGCAGACCTTCACTATGCATTTATTCAGGTTGGAAAATCCATTTCTACATATCTGTATTGTGACTAGTATTTACGAGCGGCGTGGTGGCCTACTGGTGAAGCCACTTGCCTCCTAGTTGGAAGGTTGAGAGTTCAATTCTAGGTAGCAGCAGATATTTCTCTCCTAGTGCGCAAAGAGAAAATATCTGCTGTGAACACTGCCTATATATCAGGAAGGGCATCCGGCCAGAAAATGCCCAACTCCAATCAGTCACCCCAATTCTACTTGAATTAAGGGATTACAAGGTTGTAAAAAAGGAGTTATAGAGATGGATGGATGGACCTAGTGGTGGACCTATCTCGCTTCCCACGTGGAAGGTTGAGAGTTTAATCCTAGGTAGCAGCATATGTTTCTCTCCTAGGGAGCAAAGAAAAAAAATATCTGCTGTGTACTCCGCATGGCATCAGGAAGGGCATCCGGTCAGTAAATGCTCAGCTTCATTCAGTTACCCCGACTCAACCCTGAATTAAGGCATTACGGGATCATAAAAAGGGAGTTGTATTGTGACCAGTATTTAAATATCCTCATCTTCTCCAGCATGATGTTTTCCAGATGCTACAGTTCCCATCATGACTAATGATCAGAGATGATAGAAATTGTATTTCTATATAGAGGACATCTTATTCAGGAGGACCATCTTAGACTATAAGAACTTTGACTATGGATTGTAAGTAGTGGTGAAATCCTACTGGTTCGGGAGAACCAGTAGTGATAAAATCTACTGGTTCAGCAAACAGGTAGTACAAAAAAGCTACCGGTTGGTCCAAACCGGTATTTCTGATGATCAGCTGTGCCGTGTGATTTATATTCTATATCTAATATTTATATTCTATAATCTAAATCACGAGGCACAGCTGTTCTCCCCCCGTTGCTGTTCTACTTGCCTTCAAATGGCTCCTTTTCCCACAGGGAGCATGTTTGGTGTGCTCTGTGCATGTCTGCATGCATAGCATGCATTTGGTGTGTACTGTGAATGCATGTGTGAACAGTGTATGTTTGGTGCGCATGCATGCGTGCACAGCACGCATTTTGTGCATTTTGTGTTTGGTGTTCATTGCACATGTGTGCACAACATGCATCTGGCATGCACTGTGCATGTGTGGGCAGCGAACCAGTAATGACCCGCGGAGGTTTTCACCACTGATTGTAAGTACCTGTTTTGGGGTACATCAGAACTTCAAATTGGGGAATTCTGGATCCTAAGGTCACACATCTGAAAATCTGGGTTGTAAGTACATATTTGGGTCCATCATAACTTCAAACAAAGCAACTGGTTGTAAGTCAAAGATTACCTGGATGGATTTCAACTCCCAGGATTCTTAGCCATAGCCATGCTGGCTAGGGGATTCTGGGTGCTGAAGGTCACGCATCTGGAAATCTGGGTTGTAAGTACCTTTTGGGGGGGTCCATCATAATTTCAAACTGAACGACTGGTTGTAAATGAAGGTCTATCTACATGAACTTCAACTCCCAGAATTCTTAGCCATAGCCACGTTGACTGGGGGATTCTGGATGTGGAAGGCCGCACATCTGGCAACTATCAAAATGGAGATACCTTGTTCTAAAGCAGTGGTGGCGAACATTTTACTCACCGAGTGCCGAACAGGTACGCACTTTGTGCGTGTTCCATCTGCGCTAATGCACAGCTCATCCCCCATGCAGTATGTGTTCAACCGCTCTATCTGTGCATGCACACAGCTTTCGTGCATATCCCCATCTTGGACCGCGCATGCAATCCCACCATCTGTGCATGCACACAGGTTTCACTTGGCTCCCCCATGCTCTGTGCGTGCAATCACACCATCTGCACATGCGTGTGGTTTTCACATGCATAATACACACATGTGAATGCTGTCTGCACATGCGTGCACTATGCACCAGTACTCTCACAGGCATGAGCAAACATGTGCTCATGCGCAGGACAGCTCTGAAGACCAGCTGGATCCCGTGAATTGCACACATGCGCACCGGAGGCTCGAACAGCAGCTGGGGCGTGCACACATGTGAAGCTGCAGGTGAGTTGGGCAACAATGCCCATGCCCGGAAAAATGGCTCCGTGTGCCACTTCCGGCATGCGTGCCATAGGTTCACCATCACGGTTGTAATGTAAAACGGAAAGATTTGCCCAGTGAAAACAGTGAGACAACTCAACAACACTGATTTTGATGTCACCTGTGCCGGCTCAGCAGACGACTGAATTGTAAGAGGAGTGTGGGTCGCACTGGACATCTCTGCCTTCCAAGCCCCCACATGGGCCCACCCCGAGCCACGAAGCTCTGGTTCCACGAGTGACATCTGCAACTCTTCCACCTCATTTTGTGTATTTCTCTCTCTCTCCCCCCCCCCCCCCATTCCATAATTGAGAAAATCACCAGCAATCAGAGGAAGTCAGCTGTGCAGCGCCCGTAATGAAAGAGGGCTGGAGCAGCTGTGCACCATCTTGAGGTGATTATTCTCCTCTCTGGCTTGCAAACTAATCACGATTCCCGGGGAAAAAGGCGTGGGGGGGAAGAAATCACCATGCACGAATTATCTCCAGAACTAAGGGTTGATTCCCTGCTGGGCTGGTTTGTAGGCGGTGGGGAGCATTAAAGCAGAGAGTCCAGGCACCTGGAGACTCATTCACCAGGAAAGAGATCCGAGCTTTTTCCAAGACTGCCTTCCCCGTGAATAAAAATAAATAAATAAAAATAGTATGATGGAGGGGTGCCACAGCTTAGGCTGTGATCTGCCTAAGGCTGTGATGGCGAACCTATGGCACAGGTGCCACAGGTGGCATGCGGAGCCATATCTGTGGGCACGCGAGCATTGCCCTACTCAGCTCCAGCGCGCATATGCACACCTGTCAGCTAATTTTCGGGCCTTCCGGGCCCACCTGAAGTCGGGAAATGGGCTGTTTCCGGCCTCTGGAGGGCCTCCCAGGTGGGGGAGGGAAGGCCGTTTTCACCCTCCCCAGGCTCCAAGAAAGCTTCTGGAGTCTGGGGGGGGGGTGGAAAACAGGCCTACAAGGCCCACCATGCCGTTGCTTGCCAAAAGTGGGGGTAGCGCAGGGGAGGTCACACACGCATGTGCGGTGGGTGGGGTGCATTGAATGATGGGTACGGGCACACACATGCGTGACCCGCCCACATGATCCCCACTTTTGGCAGACGACAACAAAAAGGTTAGCCATCACTGGCCTAAGGAATCCATTTTTACAAAAGGGTTGGGAGAAGTAATAGAGTTCTACTTCTTTGTAGCTCCCCAGCTGGGTCTCCCTTTGCTCAATTAAAGAAAATTTGCACCTGAGTTCCAATGTCGCACCGCCGTCTCAGGTCACGTGACTATATTTTGGGCACTTGGCAATAGCGCTTAAGACTTCTATACTGCTTCACAGTGCTTTCCAGCCCTCTCTAAGTGGTTTACAGAGTCAGCCTCTTGCCCCCAACAATCTGGGTCCTCATTTTACCAAACCTCGGAAGGAGGGAAGGTTGAGTCAATCTTGAGGTGGCCAGAATTGAACTGCTGGCAGCGGATAGAGTTAACCTGGAATACTGCATTCTAACACTGCGCACCATGGAAGGGAGGGAGGGAGGGAGGGAGGGAGGGAGGAAGGAAGGAAGGAAGGAAGGAAGGAAGGAAGGAAGGAAGGAAGGAAGGAAGGAAGGAAGGAAGGAAGGGCAATAACAATAGCCCTTAGACTTCTATACCACAGTGCTTTCCAGCCCTCTCTAAGTGGATTACAGAGTCAGCCTATTGTCCCTGATAATCTGGGTCTTCATTTTACTGACTTCGGAAGGAAGGGAGGTAGGCCGAGTCAACCTTGAGATGGTCAGGATCGAACTGCCGAACTGCAGGCAGCCGGCAGTCAGCAGAAGTAGCCTGCAATGCTGCATTCTAACCACAGTGTGGCTCAACCCACATTTTTAGTACCCCGTGATCATATGACCTCGATTTATGATGGTTTTGCTAGAAACTGGTATTTACTTCCAGGAAACAATGGGTTTGCTTAACAACCGCAATGTTTGCTTAACGACCGTGGCGTCCACTTTATAACCACTGCAAAAAAAAAGTCATAAAATAGGATTCAGTCATGAGGTGACCCATTTGACAACTGTCATCATGTAGGACTATAATTTTGGGATCCGTTAGGGTCGTAAGTCGAGGAACAGTGGTATTGCTATAGTTGGCGTCTTCTGAATGCAGCAAATAGAGCAATGGAACAAGCCTGAGTTTCAAAAATGGGTTAGTTGTCAGCGGCTTTCAGACATGCTATGTTAGTTGGCGAAATTAATAACTGCCTGCCTTCTCTGTGCTCAGGTTAGCAAAACAGGTAATCATTTTCATGAGTCTTGAATGTCACACCTGAATACTTATACTGTGCAGCAGCAACTGTGAGAGGGATCTTGGAGTCTTAGTGGACAACCAATTAAACATGAGCCGGCAGTATGCGACAGCAGTTGGAAGGGAGCTTGTAGGTCATCTAAAACAATCCCCCACCCAAACAGAAGACCCTACACCATTTCTGACAGATGGCAGTCCAGTCCCTTCTTGAAAGCCTCCAGGGATGAAGCTCCCACAACTTCTGAAGGCAACTTCTGTTCCATGGGTTGATGGTTCTCACTGTCAGGAAATTCCTCCTTATTTCCAGGTTGAATCTCTCCTTGATCAGTTTCCTTCCATTGTTCCTTCTCTGGCCTTCAGGTGCCTTGGGAAACAGGTTGACCCCCTCCTCCTTTCTGTGGCAGCCCCTTCAATATTGGAAGACTGCTATCCTGTCTCCCCTGGTCCTTCTCTTCACCAGACTAGCCATGCCCAGTTCCTGTAACCGTTCTTCATATGTTTTAGCCTCCAGTCCCCTAATCATCATTCTTGCTCTTCTCTGCACTCTTTCTAGAGTATCAACATCTTTTTTATAGTGTGGTGATCAAAACTGGATGCAGTACTCTAGGTGTGGCCTTACTAAGGCTTTATAGAGTGGTATGAGTACCTCCCTTGATCTTGATTGTATCCCCCTGTTAATGCAATTTAGGATTGTGTTTGCTTTTTTGGCTGCCGCCACACACTAAGACTCTAAGATCTCTCTCACAGTTACTGCTATTAAGCAGTAACTTACCCATATATGTGTAATTTTTGGTTGTTCTTGCCTAAGTGCAAGACTTTACTTTTCTCTACATTGAATTTCAGTTTGTGAGACAGGGCCCAGGGTTCAAGTCTGTCAAGATCCATCTGTGATTCACTTAACCTCTGTGGCAAGAAAGGTCGTAAAATGGGGCAAAAACTCACTTAATAACTGTCTCGCTTAGCAACAGAAATGTTGGGCTCAGATGCGGTCATAACTCAACGGCTCCTTGTACCCATCATGGAATGAAAGAAGAATCTGAGAGCTGATTAGCAAGTTGTTACGGGGGGATGAGTACGCTCCGTCAACATAGTTTTAATGTTTGGCATGCTGTTTCCCGGTAGATACTCGCCTGCTCAACTACCGGTTCTGTAGGAGTGGCTTGGTGGACATGGTGTGACTTGGTGGGTGTGGCAGGGGAAGGATACTGCAAAATCTCCATTCCCACCCCACTTTAGGGGGAAGGATTCTGCAAAATCCCCATTCCCTCCCTACTCCTGGGGGAAGGATATTGCAAAATCTCCATTCTCACCCCACTCTGGGGCCAGCCAGAGGTGGTATTTGTGAGTTCTCCGAAACTACTCAAAATTTCCGCTACCAGTTCTCCAGAACCTATCAGAACCTGCTGAATTTCACCCCTGACTTGGAAGCTCTTGAAAATAATCTCTTATAGCAAGTACCCACTGCTCCCCAGAAGAGGATGGACCCAGCACGCTGCCACTGGTGTAATTTGCCAAGCTAAGAAATTTTGTTGACTGTTATGTATTGAGTGTATAAAGTTGGGTTAAAGTGAAACTAACCTTTAGATGACCCCAACTGTTTTAGAGGGAAATTTAGATCATTTATATTTGGGTGAATTTTTTCTAGTTCTATGATTGGTTAAGGCCCTGTGGGCCTTCAGTATAAATAACAGGCATTTGTCTGCAGTTCCTCAGTTCCATTTTTGAGTCAATAAATGCTGTTACAGCTATGCTGGTATGGTTCTTGCCTATTGAAGCCCACTACACAATACTCCCAAATGGCATTTTAATGCTTCTTCAGTTCCAACCTCTGTTTTCTCCAAGGAGATCCTTCTACGGCCCCAGAGACAAAGTAGGGATGGAGCCTCTGAATGTCGGTGCTGTTATCGAGAGTCAAATTAGCACCCCCCACCCCCTTGCTGACAGCCTCCATCACTCATTCCTTCTCTAATCTCTATCACCGGGAGGATTTACAAGCGATTGATGGAAAGAGAGGCCGGATCGAAAAGTATTCACCGGTGGAATCAAAACTTAGATAACTGAAGTATTTGAAGAATGCGGGGCAACGAGGAGAGAGCGAAGTTGATGAACCAACAAGGAAAGGAGCACTATCATGTCCTCAGCAAGAGGCAATCCGAAAGAATACAGAATAATCGAAGGGGCCTTGGAGGTCTTCTAGTCCAACCCCTTCTCAAGCAGGAGACTTTATTCAAATGGCTGTGCAATCACTTCTTGAAATCCTCTGGTGATGGAGCACCCACGGATTCTGGAGGCAAGCCGTTCTACTGATCAATTTTTCTCATTGTCAGGAAGTTTTTCCTTAGTTTTAGGTTGCTTCTCTCCTTGATGAGTTTCCACCCATTGCTTCTTGTCCTGCCTTCAGGGGCTTTGGAGAATAGTTTGACTCCCTCTTCTTTGGGGCAGCCCCTGAGATGTTGGAAGACTGCTATCATGTCTCCACTAGTCCTTCTTTTCATTAAACTAAACATACCCAGTTCCTGCAACCGTTCTTCATATGTTTTAGCCTCCAGCCCCCTAATCATTTTTGTAATGGTAGATTCATGATCAAGACTGATATGAAAAGATGAGAGTCCCTTTCTGATAGCCAAGTTAGATGGGATGGGAAGAGGTAACAGTAACAGTAAGAGTTGGAAGATACCTTGGAGACTATCTAGTCCAACCCCCTGCTCACGCAGGATACTAGGGATTCGAACCGCCCACCTTTCTGATCGACAAGCTCAACATCTTAGCTGTTGTGACTCCGTTGCCTGAGCCTGCGTCATCAGCAGGGGAGGACTCTGAGAGTGAGGGAGAGGAGTTGGCAAGGCCTCCTTCTCCAGGACTCTCCTCTCTGGCAATGCCTCCGGAGGACTCCGAAGGGCAGGAGATAGGCCCAGAGCCAAGCTCGTCCCCGCAGCCACAGGAGGACATTGACGAGGGAAGCGAGTTTTGGTTGGACCCTCGCCAGCGTCGGAGAGACAGGAGAGCCCAGCAGAGGAAAAGGCGTGGTCGTGATTAGCTAGTGGACCATGCCTCTTACTAGACTATATAAGTGAGGGATCGTAGGCATATCTTTGTGACGAACAAAAACAAAGATACGTGGATCCCGGTGTTGAATCGGCCCGGAGTCTTAGCTGTGGTGTGTATGTGACAGACTGTTTAATAAACACGTTGGCAAGCAACTGCGGAGTGCTGCCGACGTTTTGTTATCATTTCACTTGGTTGCCTGCCAGTTCCTTAGCCTCTGGGTGTCTGAGGGGGGGTTCTTTCTGGGCACGGGACCAGAACATTAGCCAATTGAAAAGAACCTTGGAGGTCCTCTAGTCCTGTGATGGCAAATCTATGGCATGGGTGCCACAGGTGGCACCCAGAGCCATATCTGTGGGTCACGCGAGCGTTGCCCTACCTCAGTCCAGCATGCATGTGTGCACTGGCCAGCTGATTTTCAGGCCTTCCTGGCCTACCAGAAGTCAGGAAATGGGCTGTTTCTGGGCTTCCGGGGGGCCTCCAGGGGAGTGGGGAAGGCTGTTTTTGCCCTCTCCAGGCTCCTAGTAAGGCTCTGGACCCTGGGAAGGACAAAAAAATGGGCCTACTGGGCCCACTGTGCCATCGTGTGCCAAAAGCGGGGGGAAAGTGGGGGGGTCACACGCTCATGTGTGGGGGCACGGGGTGCATTGAATGATGGGTGTGGGCACGAGTGCACACAATCCCCCCCCCCACTACCCCCGCTTTTGGCACATGACGGCAAAAAAGGTTAGCCATCACTGCTCTAGTCCAACCCTGTAGTCAAGCAGGAGACCGTACACCATTACGGGCAAATAGCTGTTCAACCTCTTCTTAAAAGCCTCCGGTAATGGAGCACCCACAACTTCCGGAGACAAACGGTTCCGCTGATTAATTGTTCTCACTGTCAGGAAATCTCTCCTTAATTCTAGGTTTAAATAGATAAATTAGTAATTACAACTTCTAAGGATAACCATTCATGGTGGTTTGGAGATTTGGTTCACTTCCCACCCGCTGATTTTTTTTTGCAAACATTTGCAATTATTGACCGGAGGAGAAACCCAGGGAGAAAGTGCAGAGTTTTCAGCTTTGAGATTCCAGCAGTTGCTGCCAAGGTGATGGCTCCCCGCCCCCCCGCCCCCCCCCCACATCTCCTACCTCCTCCGAGCGGACTTGACTTCCCAACCTTGAGATGCCACCTGCCTTTAAGAAGACGGCAGTTCCGGCTGGTGTACGAAAACTCTGCCAAGCGTTTGTCATACGCAAACAAAAGGGCTAATTACACAGCCGGAGAATCCAAGAGGCCTCCTCATTTTTCTCACAGTTGCAAGTCTAACCTCTGCCAAAGAAGATGCGGAGGAACACAAAAAGGATGTAGGCATCTCCACCGACTCTGTTCCTTCCTTCCCGCCCCCCTCCCCTCCTGCTTACGGGGGTGATGAATGGAGACACTTCCAACAAGCAGCATCTTCCCAAAGCCGTTGAAAAATTAGACAGGGAAGCTGCAAGAGGCGGCATTGGACCATCCATCATTCTCCTTTTCTCTCCCAACCATCTCCAGAGGGTTCGCTTAATAGTCACATCTTTTACCAAGATTTAAACAAAAGTCATTTCTGCCAGAGATGGGGAGAGCTGACAAGCTGCCATAAAAAGTACTTTTTTTTTTTTTAAAGGGGAAAATAACGGCGGTCCGCTCCAGAAGAATCTGGATGGGGTGTCACCACAGCAGAGTGAACATTGTAATTCAAGACTAACCATTTTGATGGTTTCGGGGACCTGTTGGGAGAATAAAACGTTGTGTTTTCTTTCTTTTTTTTTTCCCTGAAGGTGGAGGTGATGCGATTGTGATTTTTGAAGCGTTAGCAAAAGGGAAGGTCTTCTCTGAAAAAGTGGAATGCGCTCATCAAAAAAGAGGAGAGGAAGTGATGGGCTAGACCCATTTTTTTTTTAATTTGATTTATATGCCGCCCTTCTCCGGAGACTCAGGGCGGCTTACAATGCGTTAAGCAATAGCCTTCATACTTTTGTATATTTATACAAAGTCAGCTTATTGCCCTCACAAACTGGGTCCTCAATTGACCTACCTTAGAAAGGATGGAAGGCTGAGTCAACCTTCAGCCTGGCGAGATTCGAACGTACAGTAATACAGGCAGCTGAATGTTCTTCTTTCTTTCTTTCTTTCTTTCTTTCTTTCTTTCTTTCTTTCTTTCTTTCTTTCTTTCTTTCTTTCTTTCTTTCTTTCTTTCTTTCTTTCTTCCTTCCTTCCTTCCTTCCTTCCTTCCTTCCTTCCTTCCTTCCTTCCTTCCTTCCTTCCTTCCTTCCTTCTTTTTTTTAAATTAGATTTCTATGCCGCCCTTCTCCAGAGACTCAGGGCGGCTTACAATGCGTTAAGCAAGAGCCTTCATACTTTTGTATATTTATACAAAGTCATCTTATTGCCCCCACAAACTGGGTCCTCGATTTACCCACCTTAGAAAGGATGGAAGGCTGAGTCGACCTTGAGCCTGGCTAGGATTGAACTCACAGAAATTACAGGCAGCTGGTGTTAATTGCTGCCTTTAGTAGGAGGCATTAGCCCCCTACGCTACACAGGCTCCTCGCCATACCATGATGGCGAACCTGTGGCACACGTAGGCATATCAGTCGCATGCCGGCCAACTGATTTTCGGGGCTTCTGGGCCCACCAGAAGTGGGGAAACAGGCTGTTTCCTGCCTCCGGAGGGCCTGTGGCGGGTGGGGAAGGCCTGTTTTTCTTTCTCACCTGGCTCCAGATCCTCTCAATGCATCTGGGGAGGGTGAAAACAGCCTTCCCCACCCCCTCAGAGGCCCTCCCGAGGCCTGAAATGGACCATTTCCAACTTTTTTGCTATCCCCAGCCTCCAGAGACTCCTAGAGAGGCCGTTTCAGGTCTCAGGAGGGCCTCCGAAGGGGTGGGGAAGGCTGTTTTCGCCCTCCCCAGATGCATAGAGAGGATCTGGGGCCAGGTGAGAAAGAAAAATGGGCCTACCGGGCCACTGCGTGCCAGGAGCGGTGTGTGTGTGTGTATGTGCATGCACAAGGTGGGGCACATAGAATTATGGGTGTGAGCATGCACAGTGCGAACCTCCCCCGCCCCCTCCCCCTTCCTGGCACATGATGGCAAAAACGTTAGCCATCACTGGGCTAGACCTAACAAAAGCCTGAATTAAAAAGGAACACTAAACTGCATGAGGATGCATCTAGTTTTGGTCACCACATTACAAAAAAAAAAAAAAAGATGTTGAGACTTTGGAATAAGTGCAAAGAAGAGCAACCAGGATGATTAAAGGCCTGGAAGACAAAAACATATGAAGAACGGTTGCAGGAGTTGGGTTTGGCTGGTCTAGAAAAAAGGACTGGGGAGACAGGATAGCAGGATTCCAATATTTGAGGGGCTGCCACAAAGAGGCGGGATCAACTTGCTCTCCAAAGCACCTGAAGGCAGCACAAGAAGAAATGGATCAACTAATCAAGAAGAGAAGCAACCTGGAACTAAGAGAAATTCCCTCACAGTGAGAATAATTAACCATTGGAACGGCTGGCCTCCAGAATTTGTAGGTGCTTCATCACTGGACGTTTTTAAGAAGAGACTGGACAGTCACTTGTCTGAAATGGCATACTGCAGTGATGGCAAACCTCTTGCGTGGAAATGTTGTGTGCGTGTGCACACGCTCACCAGGACCACACTCTGGAAAAGTCAAACTTCCGGGATCTGGTGCGCATGTACACCTGATGATCAGCTGACTGGCGCAGATATGCAGGCCGGTTTTTGGAACTGCTCTGTGTATAAAGGGTTCACACTCTGGAAAAGCCTAACTTCCAGGCTCTGGCGTGCATGCGCGCCCTATAATCAGCTGGCTGGTGCACATGCGCAGGCAGTTTTTGGCACTGCCGTGTACACGAAGGTATCGCGCTCCAGAGGAACTGAATTTCTGGGTTCTGGTGCGCATGCACACCCAACAATCAGCTGGCCAGCATACAGTGCACACGTTTTCGGCACTGCCGCGAGCATGAAGGACAGCTGATTGTCGTGAGCACATGCATGCCAGAAACCTGGAAGGCCGTGCATGCTGGGCAACATGGCTTCGGGTGCCACTTTGGGCATGTGTGCCATAGGTTTGCCATCACAGGCTGTTGTGGTCTGCCCGCAGCCTGCGGAGGTGGCAGTGGAGTCGAAGAGCGATGAGGCTGAGGAAGAACATGGGCCAGTCCTGGAGGCTGGGGAAGGCCCGGATGAAGGCTCTGTGTTGGAAGCAGAGATGGGGCCAGGGCCATCGGGGAGTGGTGTGCGGACTCCAGAGCCTCCAGAGGCTGACAGTAGAGAGGCAGAGGAACAGAGGAGTCTGTTCCTAGTGCACATAGGAGAAGAGCTGTCAGAAGCCAGGAGCAGATAAAGCAGAGAGGACAACTCGGGAGTAGGGCTAAGAGATGACTGGCCACTCCCATAAGGCTTAAAAGACCAGCAACAGCTCTTGGCCTCTTGGCCGGAAAACAATGTTGAGAGAATTGTTTTTTGTTTCATTGTATTCATTTCTTGTCGGCGTCTTCTGCTTCTGAACTTTTGCCAAGAAAAGCCTTTGGCAGTTTGCCTAATTATCCCAAGGTCGGTGATAAACTGAGGAATGGTGTTTTGAAGAATTTGCTTTCATTTAGTTTAGACTACGCTGAGAATGAGTTAATTCTCAGCTGTTCTAATAAAGTCTGTTTGTTTTCAAACTGTTTGTATTTAATTCTAACTACTTGGGCCTGGGCATAGGGCCCAACATGGGCATAGGGTCTCCTGCCTGAGCAGAGGTTTAGATTAGAAGACCTCCAAGGTCCCTTCCTGTCCTCTACCATCCTCTGGAGTCCATTTAAGCCTGGATAGCTCAGCAGACTAATGCATTGTTTGAATTAAGCTTCCATGCAGGTGTTCTCCTTTTAGATAAAAAGGCACATCCATAAAACAAAGCTGTCAAAGATATAAGGTATAAAAATATGAGGCCCAGAATTCAACTCTATGGATTTATCCCTTTTTTACAAGTAAATCCTTGACTTACAAAAATAGAACCCAGAAAGTTTCTGTCCAATCTTTGCAGCGGCTGGTTAAGTAGTCTATCGTATGAGGTCATTCCTGGTCATCTTCTACCAACTCCCTAGCATGCTGACTCTGGGATGGTAGCAGATGGAGTCAATTCTGCCTATGTGGAAGGACAGCTGTCTGGTTTGATGCCCTAAGGCCAGCAATAACCCACTTTCAAGAAAAAAAAGGGGGGGCGGAATGATGTTTTACAAAGATGGGAAGAAAGCAATTGCAGAGTCATCCACAAAAGCAAAAGAAGTCCCTTCTCCAAGTCAAGCAGAGCAGTCCAAGGTTCTCAAAGCAAGATAATTTGGGGGTCTGAGTCGGGGAAGAAACCCTTACATAGGTTGAACAAGATGACTTCTTCAATGATAGCATAGCTGTCAACGTTATTCATCTTCAAAATGCATCTTGTGGGGACTCTGGTATAAATGAACATTGTAACTCCAAGATGGATTTCACTTGGGAAAACATGTAGGGTCCATCCTGTCCACTAAGGTAAGTTGTTCTACTCCCAGCAGGACCCAATTCAGTTGGAGTAGAAGAAGAGCAGGTAGAACTGAGGGGCGGAATTAAGCAAGTCATTAGCCTAGAATCATTACATTGCCACAAACAGTCCAAGTCCAACCCTGTCAGAGTGTTTACAGCGTGACTACTATTTTGAGATAACCCACGAGCAAAATACAGGACACCGAGGTTTTATCATTACAAACAGTGGTTTATATACATGACTTCTATATACAGGCATACACGTGGTAGGCACATACTAGGCAAGCAATCAATCTTCTTCAACTCTACATGGAGAACTACAATGCAGCCGAGGTGGCGCAGTGGTTAGAGTGCAGTACTGCAGCTACTTCAGCTGACTGCTAGTTCAGCAGATCAGCAGATCAAATCTCACCAGCTCAAGGTTGACTCAGCCTTCCATCCTTCCGAGGTGGGTAAAATGAGGACCCAGATTTTTGGGGGCAATATGCTAATGCTAATGCAATATGCTAACTTTGTAAACTGCTTAGAGAGGGCTGTAAAGCACTATGAAGCGGTGTAGAAGTCTAAATAAAAAAAATGCAGATAGAACACGACGAGGAGAGAGATAGACGAGGAGAGAGATAGACGAGGAGAGATAATACATGGAGGAGAGCACAGACAAGTGTCTGCAACTGTCCAGCTGTCCAGACGATGTAACGCTGTAAACTGAGATGATGAAATGAGAATGAGTCAGCAGGGTTATTGCCCCTTTAAGACTGAGAATGAGTCAGCAGAGTTATTGCCACTTTAAGAAGCTGTCTATATACGGAAGTCCATTAGAGGGTGTCTCTCTCTCTCTCTCCTTGTGGATCTCTCTCCTCGTGTTCTATCTGCACTGTAGTTCTCTGTGTAGAGTTGAAGATTGATTGCTTGGCCTCTTATGTGCCTCCCAAATGTATGTCTGTATATAGAAGTCTTGTATATAAACCACTGTTTGTAATGACAAAACCTTCGTTTCCTGTATTTTGCTCCTGAGTTGTCTCAAAATAGTAGTCACATTTTAAACACTCTGACAAACCCCTCTTGAATTCCTCTGACCCTTACCTGGCACCACTTTCAAACTGAACTTTAGTTGACTGGATTCCTGTCTATCTTCTTCTTCTTGTGCCATATCCATCATCAGAGGTTGGCAATCATGTTGGTGATCCTATTTTTATCAACAGCCTCACGAAAAAGTTTTATCCAAACCAGTCCCTTAGATTTTAAAGCCATGATGTTCTTTTTCTGCCTGGATCTCGTTTGCCTTCAATCTTTCCTTAGAGGATTAAATGAAGTATGGCCTATTTTTCCGGGTGTCACGTCACATGTCCAAAATATTCTAACTTTCACTTTTTTTATGGTTTTGATTATTTCTCTTGGCTTTTCCCAGGCGGCTTTCCCAATTCTTGTCTATATGCTTGAGCAATCAATCTTGAACAGCAACTTAACGTATGGTCCTGATCCCTTTGTGACTGACAGTTGGAAAATGTAAATCTGCAGAAAATTCCTGGACCTGATCCTCTATCTCATCTTCCCTTTTGAAGAGACTTGAACATTGGGCGCTATCTAACAAAATGAAATTCAATAGTGAAAAAAGTAAGGTTCTACATTTAGGCAAGAAAAACCAAATGCACAGGTACAGTATATGTGGTACCTTGCTCAACAGTAGTAGCTGTAATGGGATCTTGGAGTCCTAGTGGACAATCACTTAAATAGGAGCCAGCCATGTGCAGCAGCTGCCAAAAAAGCCAACACAATCGTAGGCTGCATAAATAGAGGGATAGAATCAAGATCACCTGAAGTGTTAATACCACTTTATAAGGCCTTAGTAAGGCCTCACTTGGAATACTGCATCCAGTTTTGGTCGCCACGATGTAAAAAAAGATGCGGAGACTCTAGAAAGAGTGCAGAGAAGAGCAACAAAGATGATTAAGGGATTGGAGATTAAAACATATAAAGAACGGTTGCTGGAACTGGGTATGTCTAGTTTGCTGAAAAGAAGGACTAGGGGTGACATGATAGCAGTGTTCCAATATCTCGGGGACTGCCCCAAAGAAGAGGGGGTCAAGCTATTCTCCAAAGCACTTGAGGATAGAACAAGAAGCAATGGTGGAAACTCATCAAAGAGAGAAGCAACCTAGAACTAAGGAGAAATTTCCTGGCAGTTAGAACCATTAATCAGTGGAACAACTTGCCTGCAGAAGTTATGAATGCTCCAACACTGGAAGTTTTTAAGAAGAGTTTCCTGCCTAAGCAGGGGGTTGGACTAGAAGACCTCCAAGGTCCCTTCCAACTCTGTTATTCTAGTCTAAGAATTTGGGGACTTGCAATCCACACATCTTTATTATTATTTATTAAATTTATACGCTGCCCACCTCGTCATTGAAGCGACTCTTAATGCCGCCGAGGCTGAGAAAAACCCTGCTCTAAAACATCTCAAAGCGTTTCGGGGGCCAAGACGGGAACGCAAATTTCCAGCCGGAAACTGTGATCAACTCTTAATATAATTAACAAACCCTAACCAACTAAGCCAATGACAGCTCTTTGTCAGCCTATAATAACCTGCAGGGCGGAAGAGGAGCTGCTTTTAATTGTCCTTAATGTTTCATTAGGCACAATTAGATGTAAAAATGTCAACTGCACCATTTGTTGTGGTTTTAATTACACAACGGGCATGATAAAAGAAAATTTGATTAACCTGCTTCTTTGTTTAACATGGGGTGGGGGGGAAGCTGGGGAGATGCCCCTGTTAAGCAATGGGGCGAATTTTCAGGCTGGCCAATCCAGGAAAAATGGCTTGGCTATAACATTCGTCATTTCATTGACAATTAAAGGAGCAGCTTTGTGGCCCCTTAATGTTTTTAACAAGACCATTGAGGTAGGGCTCTGTTTTATTCAAGTTATACTAAAAGAAAGGAGGAGGAGGAGGAGGAGGAGGAGGAGGAGGAGGAGGAGGAGGAGAATAACAATGACAACTATAAGATAAAATATCTTATTATACATATCCTAACAGCTGCACGCACAGCATACGCTCAAAATTGGAACTCAGAACTATTACCAACAGAAGAAAAAAATAATTGCAAAAATAACAGAATGTGCAGAAATGGACAGACTCACAAAAGAGTTACAAGAGAAAGAGGACACTGATTACTACCTAGTTTGGCAAAAACGGTATTCATGGTTAGAGGGAAAGATAGGATTAACAAAATAATACCCATGGAGAATTTAATCGAGAAGTACAGATATTTATATATGAGGGAGTGTATGTATAAACAGTTAGAACGCTTCATAGAAAGTTATATAAAGGTAATAGACCTTTTTATATAGAAGAAAACTGGAAAAAAATAGAGCATTAACCTAAGTCTTGGTTATATATAACAGTGTAAATAATTAAGCACATAAAATAGATGTGTAATGTGTAATGGAGGAACAATGACAACTGTGGATTCCTTGGTGCTCTCTGAGTTTGGTTGTTTTTTTGTGGACATTTCATTACCCAACTAGGTAACATTATCAGTGCTAGAATTAAGTGGGGTTGGAGGAGGAGGAGGAGGACTGTGGGGTCCTTGGTGCTCTTACTTGCAGACATTTTATTACCCGATTAGGTAATTTCATCAGGACTAGAAGGGAATGAAGTTTGCCCTTTTTAAATATCCTAGTGACTTGTCCTGTCCGTGTTGGTGGAAATGTTCTTGGTGGCTCCTTAATTAGACTATTGTTTACGGTTGGATTGCTACTCAGAGCTGGTAATCCCACCAGTACGAACAGGCAGGGCAAACCATCTGATCAATAGTAACACGACACCGAAATCCACCTTTACAATTTCTTGTGAGTTTTCCTTTCCTGCCAAGGAGCTTCTAAGGGTTTCAACCTTATTCTCTGATGCTGGAGAATTCTTTGCGATGTCTCTTGGTGGTGGTGTTGAGCTTCCTTGAATGTAGCGTGTGGTAGAAAGGTTATATTCTTTAACCACTCTGAGGTTTCCCTGGTTGCTTCCATTTTTTAAAAAAATTATTATTATTATTATTATGCAAGGATCCCATGGGATCTTCTTCTCTTCAGATGTCACAGAGGAGGGGGAGGCAGAATCCTGAAAGATTCTAGAGAGGCGCTTGCACTGGATATTTTTGCTAAGCAAATGTAACTCCCATCACACTTCATTTTTGAGAAGTGGGTATTGGCATCCAGCATCTAAATTTGTTGTTGTCAGTTGTGAAGTTGTGTCCGACCCATCGCGACCTCATGGACAATTTTCCTCCAGGCCTTCCTGTCCTCTACCATCCTCTGGAGTCCATTTAAGCCTGGATAGCTCAGCAAACTAATGCATTGCGCACTGTGATTAACTCCAGCTGTCTGCAATTACTGTAAATTCGAATCTCACCAGGCTCAAGGTTGACTCAGCCTTCCATCATTTCTAAGGTAGGTAAATTGAGGACCCAGTTTGTGGGGGCAATAAGCTGACTTTGTATAAAATATACAAAAGTATGAAGGCTATTGCTTAACGCATTGTAAGCCACCCTGAGTCTCCGTAGACAGGCGGCATATAAATCAAGTTTAAAAAAAAAAGCTCACGGCGACTGCTTCAGTGACTCCATCCAGCCACCTCGTTCTCTGCCGTCCCCTTCTTCTTTTGCCCTCCATCATTCCCAGCATTAGGCTCTTCTCCAAGGAGTCCTTCCTTCTCATTAGGTGGCCATAGTATTTGAGTTTCATCTTCAGGATCTGGCCTTCTAAAGAGCAGTCAGGGTTGATCTCCTCTAGGACTGACCGGTTGGATCATCTTGCAGTCCAAGGGACTCGCAGGAGTCTTCTCCAGCACCAGAGTTCAAAGGCCTCCATTCTTTGGCGCTCAGCCTTCCTTATGGTCCAACTTTCACAGCCATACATTACAACTGGGAAAACCATCGCCTTGACTATATGCACTTTTGGCAGGGTGATGTCTCTGCTTTTTAGAATGCTGTCTAACTTTGCCATGGCTTTCCTCCCCAGGACCAAGCATCTTTTAATATTTTGGCTGCAGTCCAGAGGTGGGTTTCAGCAGGTTCTGACCAATTCTGGAGAACCGGTAGCGGAAATTTTGAGTCGTTTGGAGAACCAGTAGTAAAAATTCTGACTGCCCCCCCCCCATCTATTCTCTTCCTCCCAAATCCTAGCTGATCGGGAGGGAATGGTTATTTTACAGTATCCTTCCCCTGCCATGCCCACCAAGCCACCCCCACCAAGCCATGCCACTCCCACCAAGCCACATCCACAGAACCGGTAGTAAAAAAATTTGAAACCCATCTCTGCTGAAGTCCCCATGTGCGGTGATGTTGGAGGCCTAGGAAAATTAAATCTGTCACTACCTCCATTTCTTCCCCATCTATTTGCCATTTGGAATTGAGAAGGCCGGATGCCATGATCTTAGTTTTCTTAATGTTGAATTTCAAGCCAACTTTTGCACTCTCCTTCTTCACCCGCCTCAAGAGGCATCTAGATTACGGACAGGCAAGCTGGTGGCATCAGGGCTCTTATATCAATTGCACCAAGCTGAGTTAACTGCAGATCTATTCTAGACCTTGAGAAGATTGTGAAACAAGTGACAATCCAAGAGGAAGTTGTGAGATAAATCTTTGTCTAGACTGTTGCTTGCTCAACCATAAGAGAGCAGAATTACCTTGGGTTGTCTACCCTTCATCCTAATCCTTTAAGTTGTCTGGAATTAACTAATTAACAACTATTTCAGCAGGTAGTAGCATCTAGTAGACCTTGTTGGAACTTGGATGCTAAGCACATGTGAGCTACCCTGTTTCTCCCAAAATAAGACATCCCCTGATAATAAGCCCAATCGGGCTTTTGACTGCATGGCCATAAGACCAAGCGCTTATTTCAGGGTTCAAAAAAATATAAGACAGGGTCTAATTTTTGGGGAAACATGGTAGATAGAAGTTGGAAAGGAGGATTTGTTCTCTATGCCACCAATCTATGGCCAGGCCAGCTTGTCTTTTAACAATCAACAACCCAAGAGGGCCCAGGAAAGTTCCACAACCAATTGCACCCTGATTCAGGTGGCCCTGAGGGCACAAATAAACCTCCAAGTGGCCTCAATGACTCTCAGAAAGAATACTAATGACCAGATGATTGCAAGGAGTATAAATCCTTCCATCCTCCACCATTCAGTCAGAACTGAAGAAGCTTCTTGAATAAGAAGTGAAATGTTTTCAAGGGGAAAAAAAAACCAAGGAAGTCCCATTGCCTTTGGAAAAATCACCTTTGGGACAACCATGACCTGGATGACTGAGAATCTCCCTAGACAATCCATCATTCAATTCTTTATTATGCTCATAAGGTAAAGGTTCCCCTTTGTTCTGCCCCAGCTATGGACCCCAAAGAATGCAGCCCACATAAACGCTATACAAAGCTTATTTTACTCAAATAACTTAGTCTTTATCAACCAAAGGCTGTTAATAAACTGTCTTAACAGCCAATCAGAATTCTAAGATATGGTAATCACAGTCTTAACTAGAGTTGGCAGAAAGCTCCGAAACAATTTTGCAGAGAATCCAGACGCGAAGGGGAGTGAACTAAAGTTGTTCCTTACAGCTTGCTGCAAGTGGCATTCCTCCTTAAATAGGCTAAGGGAGTGGCCAATTAGCCCCAAACCTTACTCTCAAGGAGACCTCCTCCTGAGGAGCCACTCCTGCCTTTTGGCAGCTCTGCGCGCCCGTGCATTGAAAAAAGGCTCCTCCTCTTCATCCCCTTCACTTAAAGGAGCTTCTGGAGGTTCTGAAGGCCCTGGCTGAATCCCTGCCTCTGGTACCACGTCTTCTCCAGCCTCCTCATTGTCCGACTCGAGCGCCAGCTGCACAGGCTGCTGGCGCAGCACCCCACCAGCCTCCTCGTTGTCGGAATCAGTTACAATCTGCACAGGCCACTGATGGGCCACAACACCCTTGCACATATGTGCTAGTCGTTCCTGACTCTAGGGGGCAGCGTTTCAAAGCCGAAGAGCCAGTGCTGTCCAAAGACGTCTCCGTGGTCATGTGGCCGGCATGACTAAATGCCAAAGGCGCACAGAATGCTGTTACCTTCCTATCAAAGGTGGTCCCTATTTTTCAACTTGCATTTTTTTATGTGCTTTCAAACTGCTAGGTTGGCAGAAGCTGGGACAAGTCACGGGAGCTCACCCCATTACACAACACTAGGAGATTTGAACCACTGAACTGCTTATGTTCATAGGCCAGCATTAAACCAGGGGATGATATTCCTTCAGCATTCGTTTTGGCATCCATCCACCAAGAAGAAACATCTTCAAGCACTACTGGTGGTCCCGAGGGACTTTTCTTCTTTCAAAACACAAACCAGGTGCACAACTGTTAGTTTCATCTTTTGGCTTGAATCAAAGAGACAACTGACAACGAACAAATCGTCGGTGATCGTCGGAGCTTGTTCCCTTGACAAAGGGATAATGGGAGGAGGGAAGAACCAGGAGGCATCTGATTTCTGCCATAAAACACTGCGTTTGTGTCATGTCCATTGTTAATCACAATTTCCCATTCCCCAGAGAAGGTACTTTCTGTTTTGAAGTGGAGGCATCAAAATGAGAACAGTCTCCCGGCTTGATAGATTTAAACGTGGCCGAGGACTAAAGAGGCCCACTGTGGTACAGATTACTAATGTTTATACAGCTTTATAGAGGAAACCGTAAAGTGCTCTTTAGATGAAATCAGTACATATTTGCACATTAACGTAATTTAATCATAACACTCGAATTATCACTTTGTTCTGAGCGGGAGGTTGGGAGGGGGTAAGGGATCGACAAATGCTTGTTCCCATTTTGAGGGGATCAAGAGCGTGTTTCCCCAATGCCATGGTGTTGTGACTTGGGCCCAAGTAGTTATTACCAGACACAATCAGTCCTAGAGAAATATATTTTATTAGAACAGCTGAGAATTACTTCATTCTCATCTTAGTCCAGAGTAATTCCAAGCAGGCCTTCTGCCTTATCACCAACCTTTGTCTTCTTTGGCACTCTGCCAAAGGCTTTTCTTGGCAAAACTCATTGAAGTTCAGAAGCAAGAGATGCCGACAAGAAACAAATGTAGCAACGTTGCTTTCCTACAAAGATCCCAAGAGCTGTTGCTGCTCTTTTAAGCCTTCTGGGAGGGGCCAATCATGTTCTGGCCTTACTCCTGAGTCGTCCTTTTTGCTTTAGCTGCTCTTGCCTTCTGGCAGCTCTGCGCATGCATGCACTAGGAACAGACTCCTCCTGTTCCTCTACCTCTCTGCAATCTGCCTCTGGAGGCTCCGTAGTCCACCCACCACTCCCAGATGACCCTGGCCCCATCTCTGCCTCCAATGCAGAGCCCTCGTCTGGGCCTTCCCCAGACTCCAGGACTGGCCCATGTTCCTCCCCAGCCTCCTCACTGTCCAACTCCGCTGCCAGCTCCACAGGCTGTTGGTGGACCACAACACCCGCTGCCCAAGGCAGGAGACCTCATATCATCTCAGATAAAGGGCAGCAGAGGGGTTGGAGGCCTGCTGAGACTATGAAGCTTCCTCAAGATTGGAAAAGGAGAGTACAGAGCTATTTTGGAGAACAGAAACCTGAGGGGAAGGGAGGGGAAAAACCAATTTTCTGGGAGGGGTCAATCATGTTCTGGCGTTACTCCTGAGTCGTCCTTTTTGCTTTAGCTGCTCTTGCCTTCTGGCAGCTCTGCGCATGCGTGCACTAGCAATGGGCTCCTCCTGTTCCTCTGCCTCTCTGCTAACTGCCTCTGGAGCAGTGGTGGGTTCTAATCACTTTTAGCACCGGTTTGTATCGTGCACGGCTTTGCCCGTGATCAATTATACTTTTATGCTTTACATGTTTAAAAATATCCTCAACGTGATTTACCAAATTATGGGTAGAGGTAGGGATGAAATCCAGCAGGTTCTGACAGCTTCTGGAGAACCGGTAATGGAAATTTGGAGTAGTTCAGAAAACAGGCAAATACCATCTCTGGCTGGCCCCAGAATGGGGTGGGAATGAAGATTTTGCAATATCCTTCCCCCAGGAGTGGGGAGGGAAAGGGGATTTTGCAATATCCTTCCCCCAGGAGTGAGGTGGGAATGGAGATTTTGCAATATCCTTCCCTCAGGAGTGGGGAGGGAATGGGGATTTTGCAATATCCTTCCCCCAGGAGTGGGGAGGGAATGGAGATTTTGCAATATCCTTCCCCCAGGAGTGGGGAGGGAATGGGGATTTTGCAATATCCTTCCCCTAGGAGTGAAGTGGGAATGGAGATTTTGCAATATCCTTCCCCCAGGAGTGGGGAGGGAATGGGGATTTTGCAATATCCTTCCCCCAGGAGTGAGGTGGGAATGGAGATTTTGCAATATCCTTCCCCCAGGAGTGGGGAGGGAATGGGGATTTTGCAGTATCCTTCCCCTGCTACACCCACCAAGCCATGCCCACAGAACCAGTAGTAAAAAAAATTGGATTCCACCACTGGGTAGAGGTGAGAAATATAAAGGAATGAGAGATCTTAACAATCTTTCCTCTACCTGTGTTGCAAGTCCTGGTTTGGTTCTCAGATATCGGAGGGTTTTCCGAAAAAGTTCTTCCACATGTTTGCAATTTGTAAAGAGAGAGGAAAAATCAGATCTGCTTACTGTCATAAATCCTTGGGAGGAAAAAATGCTCTGGCTGTTGGTTTTCTATTTTTGCCACCGCCTTCTGTAGCCCGGTGTCGTCTTGCTTTTTTTTTAAACAGTGAAAGGCAGAGGGACAGAGGTAAAATACTAACCACTTTAGTCTTTCAAGGGCCTGGAAATCGAATTTGTCCTTTCATTCATTGGGTTCCATAAATTCCCCAAATACAAGGACAGGAAAATCAATGCTCAGGAGAGATAAACCAGTCCCCTCCCTACTCTCTGGAAGGAAAAGCTTGAGTTGTATCAGATCTATCAATAAGATCTGGCGTAGCATGTCAAATTGTGTTTTTCAAGAAGACTTATGTCTGTTGGGGGAAGGGCTGGGCAATGAGAAGGTTTTGAAATAGCTGACATAGGGGAGGGGAGGGGAGGAGAGGAGGGGAGGAACAGAAGAGAGGGAAGGGGAGAGGAGGGGTGGGGAGGGGAAGGGAAGGGAGGGGAGAGGAGAGGAGAGGGAAAAGGAGAGGGGAAAGGAGAGGAGGGAAGGGAAGGGAAGGGAAGAGGAGCTCTCAGTTTCTGATTAAGGATGGATAAGTCTATTTCAGATTCTTTTTTCAGTTCCATCACAATTGGCAAAAATTATCTTTAACCATCTGTAATATATTTGGGGCTTTTTAGTATTCATTTATCCCAGCTGCAATTCCATTTGCAATGTTCCTCCTAATGCATAGATTTATCCATTTCTCCAAATTCTTTTCATGAATATAAGAACTGTTGTTCTATAATGTCTCTCTTTCTCTTTCTTTCTCTTTCTCTTTCTCTTTCTCTCTCTCATCTCTCTCTTTCTCATCTCTCCCTCTCTCCCTCTTTCTTTCTCTCTCTCTCTCATCTCTCTCTTTGTCTCACCTCTCCCTCCCTCTCCCTCTTTCTCCCTTTTTTTCTCTCTCTCTCTCTTTCTCTCTCTCTCATAACCAGCATTGCAAAATTTAGAGGACAGTGCTGTTTCAGATGATAAATATTGTATACTGCCCAGAGTCACTTGATGGTGAGATGGGTGGCTCTCTAAATACGATTTACAAATATAAAAAAGAAATAAATAAATACATTTCGGGTGGTACAGTGGCTGAACTCTGCCAACTTAGAACATGTTCAGAGAAAAACTGAACTTGCCCTCCATCCTCCATCTTCATGCCTATCCTTTGGAGAAGAATCTGCCCAATGAAGGAACAGTCTTGCCTTTGTTTCTGGAATGCCAGAAGTTGGCAATCAAAGTTAACAACCACCGAGGGATCTCACAACCAGAGAAAGACTGTAGTTGAGAGAGGGGTGGGGATGGGGGAGGTGGGGGGGGGAGAAAGAGAGTAGATACATATGTATGGAGCAAGACACATTGTGTTGCTCATGCTTGAAGGAAGGAATGAAGGAAAGAAAGCAAGGCAGAGCTTTTGAAATAAGCCACCCATTCTATACAACACACGCTCGTCTCTTTGCGGCGACATGAAATTCAGATGAAAACATTGCTAGTCTTTTCCACAAGTTGCTTCTGATCTCATCCAGGGCTATTGTTCCAGCATGCTCACCTTTGATATGCAAATTTTTTTTTTTAGTTCTTCCCTTCCCAACTAGAGTAAAGGGGATGTAACTCACAATATGATAAACCAGGGAATTAGCCAAGGCAGCACAAGGAATGCAAAAAATGCAAATCGACAGCTCTGAAATGGATAGGCATGGACGGCGGCCACTTATGAAAAATCTACGTTTTTGTCCTTTAAGGGTTGCCCTCAACTTACAACTGTCATTGGGGCCAGAATTTTCATGGCTAAACAAGGTGGTTACTAAAGGTGTGGGGGGGGACGCTCAGGCCTGATTTTACCACCTTTCGTGCCATGGTTAAGAGATTCATTGAGGTTGTTCAGTGAATCCTGTGGTTCCAGGGATAGGCTGCTAGGGGTTCGGGAGAACCTCTAGCTAAGATTCTATGCAGTTCAGAGAACTCTCAAATCCCACTGCTGGTTGGCCTCGTCCATCCTGCCCCTCCCCTCCCAGGAGTCCCCACACGGCCCGTTTTGGATGCAGGTAAGTGCAGGATGCACATGGAGACTCAGGGAAGGCTGGAAACAGGCCTCCAGAGGGCCTCCGGAACCTGGGGAGGCCGTTTTTGCCCACCCAGAGGCTCAAGAAAAACCACCGGAGCCCAGGGAGGGCAAAAGGTCTCCCCTGCCATGGTGCAGGAGGCCATCTAGGCCATGCCCACCATGGCCACGCCCACCCAGCAACCGGGCAGAGAACCCCTTGCTAAAATTTTTGAAGCCCGCCCCTGGGTGGTTCTTAAGCAAATCCACCTTCCACCCTTTGACTTTGCTTGTTGGAAACTGGCTGGGCCTCAACCCTGAAGCTGACCTGACAGGCGCCATCTTGTAGCTTCAGTGTTACCACACTGGAGCTGAGGGATAGGGAGGGAGGGATTAAAGATGGGATGGTGTAGTCATAATAAAATACTTCCTCTTGGGAACCAAGGACATTCTCCCACCTGGCTCGAGGAAGGAGGAGTGATGTCACCAGGCAACCAGTCTGTGCCTTGATTGGACCATGTGACTGATTGTTTGGGGTGGGGGGAAAAACTCTTACTTTTAATTAGGTGAAAACCGCAGGAACCTTCAGAGTCGGTTTTCACCAGATCTGTGCCAATATCATAAATCCAATAAAGGTGTTCTTTGAGGAATCTACCTGCCTCGGAGTTTTGCTTGCTATGGGTCTATTACTTGGAACCCTGACATTAGGAAGGTCTCAAATGACTATCACAGGACCCTGGGATGCTGCAACTGTTGAAAATACAGGCCCGGTTGCCAAGCAACGAAATCTTGACCATGTGACTGTAGGGAATGCTGCGATGGTTGTAAATGTGAGGACCAGTGGTAAGTCAGGTTTTTTTCAGTGCCATTGTAACCTTGAATGGTGGCTAAATGAATGATTGTGAGTTGAGGATGATCTGAATTGTTCTTGGTGGCCAAGTGATTAAAGAGAGGGCTAAGAATGGGCATCCTTTAAAAAAAATTCCATTTCATTCTTTGGGATGTTCTTCCAGTTTGAACAGACATGTTTCCTGGGCAACACTTGTGTTACATTAAAACCCTCTGGACATCTCCCACTTCAAGAGTGTCCCATGGAGAAGAATCTCTGCTGAGAAAAATCCAGCTGAGATATTAGGCATTTAGATTCTGGTTGTAGGCTGCCTGTCAAACTACCAATTGGAATCTTGAAAAGCTGAAGTGATTTTTCAATAGATCGCCAAAGTGTTGGAGATGCAATCATGAACAAGGGACATTCTATCACATGTGGTGGACTTGCCCGAAAGCCCAGAAATATTGGAAGAAAATTAAAACATGGTTAGAAGAAATTACAGAACAAAAAACTGAAATGAAACCAGAGTTGTTCTTATTGGGCATTATAAAAGGAAATAAGTAAAGAAGTCTCAACATACTATACTACATATTATAACAGCAGCAAGAATTACATTCGCCCAGAATTGGAAACAGGAAAACATGCCATCAAGCGCAATGAAAAAGGTGCTCGATTGTGCAGAAATGGATAAATTAACCATGGAGTTAAAAGATAGAGAGGAAACAGAGTATTACAAAAGTTGGAATATGTGGTATCACTGGCTAGAAACTAGATGTAAAATCAATGCATAAAGATGATATAGAAAGTATGTTAATTTGAAAATTGTATATACTTATGAAAAAACAGGTTAAAGGGTAAAAGGAATATATAAATATGATAGATAGATAGATAGATAGATAGATAGATAGATAGATAGATAGATAGATAGATAGATAGATAGATAGATAGATAGATAGATAGATAGATGATAGATAGATAGATAGATAGATAGATATAGATAGATAGATAGATAGATAGATAGATAGATAGGCAGACAGATAGATTAGATAGATAGATAGATAGATAGATAGATAGATAGATAGATAGATAGATAGATAGATAGATAGATAGATAGATACAGTAGATAGATAGATTAGAAGGATAGATTAGATGATAGATAGATAGATAGATGATAGATAGATAGATAGATAGATAGATAGATAGATAGATAGATAGATAGATAGATAGATAGATAGATAGATGATAGATAGATAGATAGAATCTAAATAATAGTAGATAATAGTATACTAAATTGATGTTTAAAGAAGAACAAATGTAGAAGATAGGAAAAGATATCATGTATTTAAGGGTGAACATAATGTATAAAATGATAGGCCACAAATTGGAATTATGAAATTTGAATTGTTACCGATTATTGAAAGCTGTAAAAGTGGAAATGTAGAAAAGTGGAAATGTAGTTGAGTAAGGATTATTTTAAAAAAGAAAGAAAGAAAAAGAAAGAAAAGCTGAAGTGATTCCAAGTGGACAGTCACTGAAATATGAGCCAGGCGTGTGTTACAGCTGCCAAAAAAGCCAACACAGTTCTAGGCTGCATCAACAGAGGGACAGAATCAAGATCACGTGAAGTGTTAATGCTGCTTTATAAGGCCTTGGTAAGACCTCATTTGGAATCTTGCATCCAGTTTTGGTCGCCACGATGTAAAAAAGATGTGGAGACTCTAGAAAGAATGCAGAGAAAAGCAAGAAAGAGGATTAGGGAACCGGAGGCTAAAACATATGAAGAACGGTTGCAGGAACTCGGTATGTCTAGTTTAATGAAAAGAAGGACTAGGGGAGACATGATAGCAGTCTTCCAATATCTCAGGGGCTGCCACTAAGAAGAGGGAGTCAAGCTATTCTCCAAAGCACCTGAAGGCAGGACAAGAAGCAATGGATGGAAACTCATCAAGGAGAGAAGCAACCTGGAACTAAGGAATAATGTCCTGACAATGAGAACAAGTAAGTTGCCTCCAGAAGTTATGAATGTTCCAACACTGGACATTTTTAAGAAGAGATTGGACAACCATTTGTCTGAAGTGGTAAAGGGTTTCCTGCCTATGCAGGGGGTTGGACTAGAAGACCTCTAAGGTCCCTTCCAACTCGGTTATTCTGGAATGAAAAACGGATAAGTTAAAAACGTACGGCATTTTATGCAGGATGATTCCAACATTCCCGGTCTCTGTGTGCGTTGACTCTGATTGAGTTTGCTCATTTGAATTCCATTTGCCTACCTTCGCCCTCAATTGCTGTCTCTTATTCTCAGGGGTAGTTCCTTGTCACCAAATCTGATTAACAATGCAGCCTACCTACATTATCCTTTTGCTACAAAGATTCCTGATGAGGTGAAATGGGATAGCCCTCCCGAGTCATTCAAGAAGGTCAAAACAATGGTGAAGGAGGATAAGACAGAAAGCTTAGCAGCCAGAGGGAAAACTAAGACTCTTTTTGGCCCCAAATGAACCTGGTAAGCCAAAGAATCAGAAAATTGAGAATAATTAGTCTGGAAACAAGTGCTATTACAACAGGTTTGGGGGGCATACAACGTTACAACCTGCTAATCTGTTTCTAGAGTTTATTATTACATCCCCTTTCATTAATCAAGTTTTAGCCACAATTGCCAAGTTTCCACAATATGTTAAGCTATAGAGTTGCACAGGTAAGACCACACCTAGAATACTGCATCCAGTTTTGGTTCCCACACTATAAAAAAGTTGTTGAGACTCTAGAAAGAGTGCAGAGAAGAGCAACCAGGATGATGAGAGGACTGGAGGCTAAAACATACGATGAACGGTTGGAGGAACTGAGCATGGCTAGTCTAGTGAAGAGAAGGACCAGGGGAGACAGGATAGCAGTCTTCCAATATTTGAGGGGCTGCCACAGAGAGGAGGAAGGGGGTCAAGCTATTTTCCAAAGCACCTGAAGGCCAGACAAGGAATAATGGATGGAAACCGATCAAGGAGAGATTCAACTTAGAAATAAGGAGAAATTTTATGACAGGGAGAACAATCAACCGATGGAACAGAAGCTGCCTTCAGAAGTTGTGGGAGCTTCATCACTGGAAGCTTTCAAGAACAGGCTGGACTGCCATCTGTCAGCAATGGTGTAGGGCCGTGATGGGGAACCTATGGCACAGGTGGCACGCAGCATCCTCTCTGTGGGCAAGCAAGCCGTCACCCCAGTTCAGCTCTACTGCGCGTGTACAGGCACCTCCCGCCGGCCAGCTAGTCGTCAAGTTTTTGCCGTGCTTGTGTGGAGGGCATGGACATGCAGGGGGGTTGCGCACACATGCGTGGGTGGGTCAAGGCATGTGCGGGGGGGGTTGCACGTCTGTGCGGGGGGTAAGAGTGCTTTGCTTTTTGGGACTTTGGCCACGCACATGTGCATTCATGTGCGTGCACACATGCTTTGGGCACTCCGTCCGGAAAAGATTAGCCATCACGGGTGTAGGGTCTCCTGCTTGGACGGGGGGTTGGACTAGATGACCTACAAAGTCCCTTCCAGTTCTGTTAATCTGTAAATTACAATGACTGGGTTCCTAAAATTCACTGGATATTATGTCTTCATGGGCTGCGTGAATTCGTATTTAAAGCATGGGGATGACTGAAAACGGGAGAGTTCGGAGTGCAAACCACCACAATCACTCCCATCACGATCATCTTCCCCCCCCCTTAGGCTCACAGGCTACCTTGTACGTTGAACAGACAACCCTTCGTTGGTACATCTGTGCGTGCAAAGTTAATTATCTCCAAATAGCTTCCAGAAGCCTCAAATCAATTTATGAAAACAAAAATTAACTTTCCATATAAACATAATTACACGGAAACACCAGTATCCCAGGCTGGTACGAACATTGTTTTGTAAACTGGGAAAGGAGCCAACTGAGTTTATTAGACGATATAATTAATGACACTTTCTCCCCCCCCCCTCCCCTCCCTGCACTCCCTCCTTGCTTCAGAAAACTGTTTACAGCCCTCCAAGTAGGAGGCAGTTCAAAAGAGACACAGGTGCACCTGTACTCACAATAACACCTGACAGTTTTGGAAGGCGCTTGGATGTGGAGGAACTAGGAGGACGCCAACCGGGTCTCAGAAGTTGAGGAGCGAAAAAAGTAGAATGTCATGCTGACAACTTACTGTACTGTAGAAGTTCTCTCAACATCTTCTCCACCTTGCAGCGAACGAAGACTACGTAGCTCAGGGGTAGATCTGCTGGATTCCAGAAAGAGGGTCCCATATTCATCCCCCGACAGGAAACCCATCTAACGTCCTCACAGAAACTTCTTCCATCTGATCCGCCAGCTTGCTCAAGATGTAAGATGTAGCCCGACCATCGATGGGAGTTCTTGGCTTCCCAACACTTCCTGTAAACAATCCAACCGAACAGGACATTCAGAATCTGCTTCTCTCTGGCTCCAAGCACAGCTGCACATCAAGGTTCCTTTATCAAACTCTTGATCACACGTCCCAGGAAAGCATTTGTTAATTACCACTTTCATTTTGTGGCCTGGCCTACCGCTCCTGTGGAATGCCCTCAATTAATTCCCTGCACCACCGGAATTGGATTTGCCAGTGACGGACACACTGAGCGAATATTTAAGCAGCCTGTGATGGAAAGCAGGCAATGCCACCACCGCCGTGGGGTGGGAGAGATTCCCCTCCTCCTCCTCCTCCTCCTCCTCCCTTTCTCCCCACACAAAGCAAGAGAGTGAATTAGTGTGTTCGTGAATGGACAGCGGAAGGCAGAGATCAAATATCAAGCTCCTAATTCAATCAGGAAGGATGTGCTGTTTCTTTCCCGCGACACGCACACACAGTCCTGCCAGAGTGATAGGTAGGATGTTGCTTGGATTTAATGCCCCTTCCTGCTGTCCTTTTTGTTAATTTGTGTGTTGTCTCCGTTTCTTGCTGACATTGGAGCTCTGAGCCTCGGACGTCCATCTGCAAATCAGGCGGGGGAACTATACTGTGGAACAGTATCGATGATCCACATGGATCACACAGATGCACAACCTGCATCTGAACATCACCATCTCCTTTGAGATGGTGTTAGTCTTCTGAAAGAAGAGAAAGGAGCCTGTCCCACTCTACATTGAGCGGGGGCTGTGTGGAGAGAGTTTCTTCCAGTGATGAAATCCAATTTTTTTTTACTGCCGGTTCTGTGGGTGTGGCTTGATGGGTCTGGTGTAGCTTGGTGGGCATGGCTTGGTGGACGTGGCAGGGGAAGGATACTGCAAAGTCTCCATTCCCACCCCACTCTGGGGCCAGCCAGAGGTGGTATTTGCCAGTTCTCCGAACTACTCAAAATTTCCGCTACCGGTTCACCGAACTGCTCAAAATTTCCGCTACCGGTTCTCCAGAACCTGCTGGATTTCACCCCGGATTTTCTCCTTTAAATTCCTGGGAGCCTACCTCAGCGAAGATCTCACCTGGAAAATCAACATGACCAAGTGGCCAGAAAGGCCCAACAGAGACTGCACTTCCTTAGAGTCTTGTGAAAAAACAAAGTGGAACCTGATAACCGGTTCACGGTCCACGATAGAAAGCGTCCTCACTCATTGCATTATGGCAGGGGTCTCCAAACTTGGCAACTTTTAAGACTTGTGAACTTCATGGCTGGCTAAGGAATTCTGGGAGTTGAAGTCCACAAGTCTTAAAATTGCCAAGGTTGGAGACCCCTGCATTACGGTTTGGTATGCTGGCTTGACAGCCGCAGAAATAAAGACATTACAGAAGGTGGTGAGTACAGCACAAAACATTGTGGGCTGTCCCCTGATATCACTGGGCACAGGACTGGGTTCTATTTACCTTTACTACCGGTTCGCAATGGGAGCATGCACGCTTCTGCACATGCGCATGGGTACTTGCGGGACTGCCTACTACCACCAATAGCCTCCCACCAGCCAGTATGCTCTCACAGAGAGGGGCTCCTCCGGGTGCCGTCCACCAAACAATGTCGACTGGCGGCCCCCAAGGGGAGAGCCTTCTCTGTGGGGATACCTACCATCTGGAACAAGCTCCCCCCGGAGATATGGAGGATCCTGGATCTGCGCACCTTCCACCGCGCTCTTAAGACCTTTTTATTCCACCAGGCGGGCGTGGCCTAACTTTCTCCCTTTTAAAAATATTTTTAATATCTTTTAATACTTCAATATTTAAAGTTTGATTTGTTTTAAATTGCTTGGGATTTTAATTTGTCTGGGCCAAACCATTTAATTCGATTTTATTTCTGCTTTTAAATTGCGTATGTATGTATTTTATTGTTGCCTGTTCACCGCCCTGAGTCCTTCAGGAGTAGGGCGCTATATAAATCAAATAAAATCAAAAATCAAATCAGATCACCCATGATGATGGCGTGGCGGATGGGCAGAGCCTCCCGCCGGTTTTACTACCGGTTCTATAGAACCGGACAGAAACGGGAGCAACCCACCACAGACTGGACGATATCGCTAGGGTTCGCTGCCTTAGAAGAGTGAGGAAAATCCTCAGGGATGACTCACACCCTAATCAGCACTTCTTTATTCTCCGGCCATCGGGAAGGAGATATAGAAGCATAGGCAGCCGCACAAATAGGCTGAGGAACGGATTTTATCTGTGAGCCATCAGGCTTCTGAATGGGAAATAACTTTGCAACAGCATAGTACAGTGGACTTGCAGGGCCAGCGCGATGTGCAATAAGTTCACATTGTGGGATTGTAGGATTGTGTGTTTGTTAGTCGGACTCACTGGGTCAGGGATTTTTCTTTTCTTTTACTGTCTTTCACTGTGAGTCGTATTGGGTTGAGGGTGTGTGTGTGCACGAAGGGAGGCTCAGCCAATCTCATTGTACACATGTACTCTGACAATAAAGGTTTTGAATTGAATTGAATTGAATTGAATTGAACAGAAGAAACCTACAAGGGAAGATCAGCTGATCACACATCTCTGGGACACTACCAGGGATGGGTTGTACTTACCTTTACTACTGGTTTGCAACGGGGCCGCGCAACCCTGTGCATCCTTTCTTTTTGGGGTTCCTGTTTTCACACGTGGAAACCCCACGATTAATATGGACCCAATTGGCTCCATTGGATTAGCCTCAGCTCCTGGGTGCTTTACCCTGTCAATATTCTAATACACTTCTCATTATTGTCTTGTTATTGGGGAAATTGAGTTTCTGCTGAAATCTGCAGGAGTGACTGGCGTGAGTCACTGCGTGCCACGGAAACCTTGGTGGCTGGCCCAGCACCCCACGAATCAGGCAACTCCAGATGGCATTTATCAGGATATTGACCATAAATCTTGTGGATGGAAAGCTGGAGAAGAAAACGGAAGTTATAATGACCCATTAGGCTTCTACCAGGCCCTGCTTTGTGTTTAGAAATTAGGCCAGCTGCCCGTCAGCATTTATTTTCATTAACGGTCGAGTCTCCAAAAAAGAAATAATAAAATAAAATAAAATAAAATAAAATAAAATAAAATAAAATAATAAAATAAAATAAAATAAAATAAAATAAAATAATAAAATAAAATAAAATAAAATAAAATAAAATAAAATAAAATAAAATAAAATAAAATAAAATAAAATAAAAATAGTAAAATAAAATAAATAATAAATAATAATAAATAGTAAAATAAAATAAATAATAAAAATAGTAAAAATAGTAAAATAAAATAAAATAATAAAATAAAATAAAATAAATAAAATAATAAAATAATAAAATAAAATAAAATAAACCAACATCGCCCCTCCCAGCTCACTGTTCTCTGTGGGGTCCGTGCTAGTTAGAATCCCAAAGATACTACACTTGATCTTAGCCAAAATGCTGAGAAAAGTCTGATTGGGGTAGATTGCAGGGGTGATAAAAGAAATATAATGTTATGATGTTTTACATCTTTATGTATTAAATTATTGTATTTTATCCTATAATAATTGTATTTTACCCTATTCTAATTTTAAATTGTTTAGAATTTTATTGGTAATATGTGTTTGAACCTGTACATTGATATGGCCTACAGGCTAATCAATCAATCAATATATATATATACAGAATGCCAAAGCAAGCAAGCAATGGATTTACATTGAGATAAGGCACCGGAGCAGAGGCAGTTATGCTTCAATTCATGTTCATCAGCTTGAAATGCTCTCTGTACATGCCAACTGTGCTATTGAACCAGAGCTTTTAAAAAAAAAATCCCTACCCTGATAAATGAGTATCCTAATTTGCCCTAATTTTTCCTGCTGTCTTTCTAATTTCTTTCCCTCCAGGCTCTCTCTCTCTCCCCACCTCTTTTTAAAGATCCCTGCTTCTTACCATAAAGATAGCAGTGTTAGTCCTTGATCTACAACAGTTCATTTTGTGACCAAAGTTAGAACAGCACTGAACGAAATGATTTACAGGCGTTTTTCACGCTCGTGACCGTTGCAGCATCCCCATACCACCTGACCAAAATTTGGATGCTTGGCAACTGGTTCATATTTACAACGGTCGCTATGTCCTGGGGTCATGGCACAGAAGAGGCTGGACTTCCTGAGAATCCTCAAGAAGATAAATCTATCTCAACATCTACTTCTGTCTTACTATCGCAGCACCATTGAGAGTGTCCTGACATATGGCATTCTTGCATAGTGTGGGAGCAGCTCTGTAGCGGATAAAAAAGCTCTACAGAGAATCATTAAAACTGCCCAGAATATCATCGGACTCCAGCTACCAGCCCTGGACGACATCTTCCAATCTCGCTGTTGGAGGAAGTTGCCTAACATTCTCAGAGACTCTTCCCATCCTGCTTACAATCTTTTTGGACTGTTGCCTTCTGGCAGAAGATACAGAACCATTAAAACTCGGACCACACGTCTTCTGAATAGTTTTTATCCTAGAGCTATAATTGAACTCAACAATGAACTAAAGGGCCACCATCAGTGAGCTGTTGGACAGCATTACGTGGTCTGTTGTGGGGATGTTTGGGTGGTTTAGGGGCGGGAAATTTGTGGTGGGTGGGAGTACGTTTGGGGTTTATTATGTGTGTTGGACCTGGTCTCAGGGTGTTCAGTGAATTTCGTTGTATGGGTATCCTGTGTATACCCGTACAGTGACAATAAAGTTATTATTATGTGATCCCCCTTTGCGACATTCTGAAAAGCAGTCAATGGAAAAGCCAGGCTCACTTAACAACATTGTTACTAACTTCACAACTGCAGGGATTCACTTAACAGCTGTGGCAAGAAAAGTCACAAAATGGGGTGACTGACCAGTTAGTAGACTTAGCTTCAGCTCAGGTCCAGTTGCCATGACTCAGTCGTGTGATGTGCCGGGGTGGAGGGTGGGGTTTGTGGAGTTTTTGCCAAGAAAAGCCTTTGGCAGGTTGCCAAAGACATCAAACGTTGGTGATCAGGCCGACGGATTGGTTACAAAGAATTTTGTTTCGGACTAAGCTGAGAATTCATTCATTCTCAGCTTAATCCAAAACAAAATTCTTAATAACCAGTCAGTTATTAATTCATTCATTCTCAGCTGTTTTAATAAAATAAGTTTCTTGAGGGCTGAATGGTGCTTGGTAATGACTACTTATACATGTTTTCAACCAATAAGGTCCTGAGTTTTCTTTTGCCAATTGGGCTTGCCGTACTTGCTGATGTCATCGATCCATCTTTTGTGGATGCTTTTGATCAAGGAGGATCCAGTGCAGGGGTGAAATCTAAAATTTGTTACTACTGGTTCTGTGGGCGTGGCTTGGTGGGTGGGGGGAGGTAATGTGCCTGGGTGAGCATGGACAACATTTTTTTTAACTTTTAAAACTTTTTTTCTACAAATGCAGAAAAAAATGTTTTTAAAAGCCTCTGACGATCAGGCAAATCAGTTGGGATCGCCAGAGGCTTTTCAAGGCATTTTTTTTCTACAATCTCTTCAGCTGAAGAGGTTGCAGGAAAAAATGCTTTTAGAAGCCTCTGATGATCAGGCAACTCAGCTGGGATCGCCAGAGGCTTTTAAAAGCATTTTTTCTACAACCTCTTTGGCCAAAGGGGTTGCAGGAAAAATGCTTTTAGAAGCCTCTGACGATCAGGGAAGTCAGCTGGGATTGTCAGAGGCTTTTAAAAGCATTTTTTCTACAACCTCTTCGGCCAGCTCCCAAACAAACAGAACTGGTTTGGTGATGTCATATCATCACCGCTACTGGCTCGGCCAAACCAGCCTGAACCGGGAGGAACCCACCACTGATGTATAACCAAATATATATTGTCTTTAACCCCTTGACATCAGTTCTTCATGCTATGTGACCAGTCCATTTCCATTTCAATTCTCTGACTCTCTTGATGGCATCATATGCTTTCGTTTGTTCCCTAATCCATGTGCAAGTCTTTCTATCTTGTCTTGTAATGCTGAGCATGCAGCTTTCCATGGCTCTTTGCACCACTTGTAGCTTTTGTATTGATTGTGAGGTTAGTGTCCATGTATCACTGGCATATGTTAGAGCAGGTAGCACACATTGATCGACAACTTTTCTCTTCAAGCCTAAGGGGGGGGGGCAGGTTGTTCTTGAAAATTATGCTTCGCTTGCCGAATGCCTGACAATCACATTTAGCATGGTGTTCATTTTTCCTTTATGGTATCACCTTCCATTGAGATCTGACATACCGTATGCTCTGTATATACATATATATACCTACATGGACGGACGGACACACGGACACCCAAAAAACATTTAGAATACATAGCAGAAAAAAGAGTTAACAAGGTTGATACTATAAGGTACAAAGTTATTATAGAATCCAGTTGTTCTGCTTCGGATACCATGAAATAGAGGGATACAATCAGGATCACATGAGGTAGTAATACCACTCTATAAAGCCTTAGTAAGAGCACACCTAGAGTACTGCATCCAGTTTTGGTCACCACATTATAAAAAAAGATGTGGAGTCTCTAGAAAGAGTGCCGAGAAGTGCAACCAGGATGATGAGGGGACTGGAGGCTCAAACATACGACGAACGGTTGCAGGAAGTGGGCATGGCTAGTCTAGTGAAGAGAAGAACCGGGGAGACATGATAGCAGTCTTCCAATATTTGAGGGGCTGCCACAGAGAGAGGGGGTCAAGCTATTTTCCAAAGCACCTGAAGGCCAGGCAAGGAACAATGGATGGAAACGGATCAAGGAGAGATTCAA
The DNA here is from genome assembly GCA_038048745.1 of Coluber constrictor foxii. Taxonomy (NCBI): domain Eukaryota; kingdom Metazoa; phylum Chordata; class Lepidosauria; order Squamata; family Colubridae; genus Coluber; species Coluber constrictor. The sequence continues at coordinate 30,805,936 of CM075968.1, forward strand.
CCTGGAAATAAGGAGAAATTTTCTGACAGTGAGAACATTCAACCCATGGAACAGAAGCTGCCTTCAGAAGTTGTGGGAGCTTCATCATTGGAAGCTTTCAAGAAGAGACTGGACTGCCATCTGTCAAGAATGGTGTAGGTTCTGCTTGGGTGAGGGATTGGACTAGATGACCTACAAGGTCCCTTCCAACTCTGTTAACCTGTATCTGTATCTATCTGTATCCTCCCAGAAGGTAACAAAGGAAAACAGGTCATGGAGAGGATGTGTAGGGTCCCAGACAATCCTGCAGAGCCTGTTCAAGCATCACTTATATGCCATGTCCTGGATAGAAAGAAGTGAACTTCCAATAACCTTTTCTGCCGTCCTCACCACTCTCGGCACGGCCTTATCAGCCCAACGTCTTAAGGATGGGGGAATGGAGGAAGCCTCTCAATGATATCTGTCTCTTATGGAGCAGAGTCATGCGCTATTTCAATGTTCTAGAACAGTCTCCAACCTTGGCAACTTTACGACTTGTGGACTCCCAGAATTCCTCAGCCAGCATGGAATTCTGGGAGTTGAAGTCCACAAATCGTAAAGTTGCCAAGGTTGGAGACCCCTTTTCTAGAGTTGACCCAGCTCTTTCCACCAAGTCGGACCTCAAAACTTCTAAGGAGCCAGGAACTTGCACAATAGCAGTAGCTACAGAGGTTTTAGTTCGGTGCTGTTACCAGGGAAACCACTTGCTTGGCTCTTGCATTTCCAACATGTCACTTTGGATCTGGCATTGATCCAGAAATACACAATAATCTCTCTCCAGATAAATGTTTTTAGAAAATACAACATGCTACAGACGTCTCTCTCCCCCCCCACACTTTTTTTTTCATTGAAATAAAAGGGAAAAAAACTGTCGAGAAAGAAGTGATGGAACAGCAGGTTTCCTTTTTCAAGATTTACTCATTCTTAACAGGTGTCAAAGTGTTTATTACATTTTTCTGATTTAGCCTGCTGGGTTTGGGCTGGTTAAATCCACTTTGAACAGGGGGGGGGGGAAACATGTTACTCTGGTTCTAAGCCATTGAAAAGACCAGATGCAAAAGATCGCAATGGAGGGCACCCATCAGACCCCTTGATCAGTATTGCATACCGTCCTAAGAGATGGAATAATCTGTGCTAAAATTAAAGATGGCCATCAAAACAAATTCCCACAAAAGATTGTAAGTTGGGGATCTCTGTGAATCAATTGGATAGTAGGATTTTAAAGCAGGCTTCTGAGAGAAGGAAGGAAGGAAGGAAGGAAGGAAGGAAGGAAGGAAGGAAGGAAGGAAGGAAGGAAGGAAGGAAGGAAGGAAGGAAGGAAGGAAGGAAGGAAGGAAGGAAGGAGCAAGGATGGAAGGAAAATGGGTGGGAGGAAGGAAGGAAAATAGGAGGGTGAGAGAGGAAAATGGGAGGGAGGGAGAGAGGGAAGGAGGGAGGGAGGGAAGGAAGGATTATGGGAAGGAGGGAGCAAGGAAGGAAGGGGAATGGGTGGGAGGAAGGAAGGAAAATAGGAGGGTGAGAGGGAGGAATATGGGAGGGAGGGAGAGAGGGAAGGAGGGAGGGAGGGAAGGAGGGATTATGGGAAGGAGGGAGCAAGGAAGGAAGGGGAATGGGTGGGAGGAAGGAAGGAAGGAAGGAAGGAAGGAAGGAAGGAAGGAAAGAAAATGGGAAGGAGGGAGCAAGGAAGGAAGGAAAATGAGTGGGAGGAAGGAAGGAAAATAGGAGGGTGGGAGGGAGGAAAATGGGAGGGAGGGAGACAGGGAAGGAGAGAGGGAAGGAAGGAAGGATTATGGGAAGGAGGGAGCAAGGAAGGAAGGAGAATGGGTGGGAGGGAGGGAGGGAGGGAGGGAGGGAGGGAGGGAGGAAGGAAGGAAGGAAGGAAGGAAGGAAGGAAGGAAGGAAGGAAGGAAGGAAGGAAGGAAGATTGTATATAACAGGAGTTACATCTATGTAAATGGGCGCTGTAAGATTCAGAACCAACGCAAAGATAGTTCAAAGATAGAAATCTATGAGAATTAATGGAGATTTGGAGCCAGACTACATAGGAAAGTGAAAATAGAATAACTGAGGTAATGGGGGGAAATGAAAGGAGATTAGAATGATCTTAAAAACAGACATGTTATGTGAAGACTTATCTTTCTGGGGAAGACTCTCATGGTGGGAAAGGTGGAAGGAAAGAGAAGAAGAAAGAGAGATGGACTCGGTTAAAGATTTGGGTTCGGATATTTTTCCTTGCTCAGCTTAGTTCTAAAAATACAACTCATTTGGAATGCTTGGACTACTTCCCAGCAGAACAAAAGTGGTTTCAGATATTGCCAAAAACTCTCTGAGAGGAAAAGAAACGGAGGGTGCAGCCCTGTGAAATTTGCAAGTTAGAAAAGCCTCATTTTATCACATGGCAAGGCTATGAAAAACAAAAAACAACCCCCCCAAAAACCTCGGAAGCTTTCCTGTTCATTCCATAATTAATCACATTTTATTATAATTACATTTCAACTTCAAATATAATTACGTTTTCAACCCATCGGTGCCCTCAACCTAAGGAAACCGAATACCCTGTTAAGTGCCAACCCTTTTCCAGGGGAGAAATAAACTGGAAATTTTCCAGGCTGGGACCAAATAAAACATTACGTAGCCAGTCACTGTTCAATTTCCAGCTGTTTTGTATCTCCCTCAGCTAATGGGGGAAGTTATGTCTCCATCAAACTCAAACATGCCTTTTTCCTCCCCTTTTTGATTTGAGAAACCGTAGAGGTTTGGGGATGGTGCAGAAATTAGCTGGGGGAGGGGGGGAAAGAGTATTTGAATAGGGCAGGAAGCAGGGTAAAGTCAACAGAAGAGGAGAGATTACTGAATATAATTTGCTTCGGGGCCCAAGGGAATTTTTTCTTTTTGCCCGCTTTCATGCCATTTAGCCGTTCACCCTGAACTCTGTCCAATATCGAATTGTACAAAACCACTGTTTGAACAGTGGCTAATTAGCTCTCTTTATCATCATCTCCCAGGAGTTTGGGGAAAGGAGGGGAGAAGAGAGAAATGTCTGCTTGTTTTAATGGATCTAAGGATGTGATGTTGCACAGAGCTTATAGTAATGTGTGTGTGTGTGTGCGTGTGTGTGTGTTTGAAAGTGTGTGGGTTTCTTTTGTTTTGGGTGGGACATGCCTTGGAATGTGAGAACAAGGACTAAAGAATATCTCTGGTTTTCAGGGAGAATAGAAGCTTTAGCTGTGGACTAACTTTCCTGACCTTTCCTGACACAGGAATCCCACTGAATCCAAAGGGGATTGACTCTCAGGTCAATTGGTAGGAGACAGTAGGCCACCCAGATTTACATGCTGGTGCTAAGACTTCCAACTGAATTGTGTAGAATCTTCCCTTCCAACTGAATTTTGTAGAATCTTTCCTCCCAACTGAATTTTGTAGAATCTTCTCTTCCAACTGAATTTTGTAAAATCTTATTTTCCAATTGAATTGTGTAGAATCTTCTCCAACTGAATTCTGCAGAATCTTCCCTTCCAACCGAATTGTGTAGAATCTTTTCTTCCAACTGAATTGTATAGAATCTTCCCTCCCAACTGAACTGTGCAGAATCTTCTCTTCCAACTGAATTGTATAGAATCTTCCCTCCCAACTGAACTGTGCAGAATCTTCTCTTCCAACTGAATAGTGCAAAATCTTCCCTTCCAACTGAATTGTGCAGAATCTTCTTTTCCAACTGAATTGTGCAGAATCTTCCCTTCCAACTGAATTGTGTACAATCTTCTCTTCCAACTGAATTGTGCAGGATCTTCCCTTCCAACTGAATTGTGTAGAATCTTGTTTTCCAACTGAATTGTATAGAATCTTCCCTCCCAACTGAACTGTGCAGAATCTTCTCTTCCAACTGAATTGTATAGAATCTTCCCTCCCAACTGAACTGTGCAGAATCTTCTCTTCCAACTGAATTGTGTAGAATCTTCTTTTCCAACTGAATTGTGCAGAATCTTCCCTTCCAACTGAATTGTGTAGAATCTTCTTTTCCAACTGAATTGTGCAGAATCTTCCCTTCCAACTGAATTGTGTACAATCTTCTCTTCCAACTGAATTGTGCAGAATCTTCCCTTCCAACTGAATTGTGCAGAATCTTCCCTTCCAACTGAATTGTGCAGAATCTTCCCTTCCAACTGAATTGTGTACAATCTTCTTTTCCAACTGAATTGTGCAGAATCTTCCCTTCCAACTGAATTGTGCAGAATCTTTCCTTCCAACTGAATTGTGTAGAATCTTCTTTTCCAACTGAATTGTGCAGAATCTTCCCTTCCAACTGAATTGTGTACAATCTTCTCTTCCAACTGAATTGTGCAGGATCTTCCCTTCCAACTGAATTGTTGAGAAACTTGGAAAAGTTGATTTTCTAAAAATCTTTGACTCTTTAATGAATTGCACCAAAGCATCTAAAGACATGGCAAGAAGCAATGGATGGAAACTAATCAAGGAGAGAAGCAACCTTGAATTAAGGAGAAACTTCCTAACAGTAAGAACAGTTAACCAATGGAAAAGCTTGTCAACCAGAAGTTGTGGATGCTTCATCACTGGAGGCTTTTAAGAAAAGACTGGACAGCCATTTTTCTGATTTGGTATAGAGTCTCCTGCTGGAGCAGGGGGTTGGACTAGAAGACCTCCACGGTCCCTTCCAGATCTATTCTGAATGATGTTCTAGTTTTAATCCTATTTATTTTACATGCCTTTTATACATGCTCTATTTTTACAACTATTTTCTTTGTTCAGCATTGAAGATTATACGTCTGTAATTTGAAGGTGCTTCTGACACGAACAAGGAACAACTGTTATCCCACATCAAGTTAAGCCTGGAAACAGATCTTCCATGTTGTCTGAACCAATTTCAACGGCCTTTGAGGCAGAAAGAATAGCATTACTAGACAGATTTGATTTCCATTTCACGCCTTCTTTTCTGAGAGCATCTCTTCCTCAACCAAATCTTACTCCCAAGTTAAACATACATTGAATTGCATGCACTTCAGTGTTTAGCACCACTCCTCTGGAGAGTATATACTGGGGAAAAGATTAGCATAGTAGCTTAAACTCTCCGACTCAGAGTTCTGGGTTGATATATAATTCATTTTTTGGCACGTTTATTGCACTGCTAAATACACACAGTTGCCTTTGGAGCTGAACAAGGCTTCACATTTGGTGCTATAAAGCAAATTCTTCTCAACGTCCCCAAAAGGGGGTTTGTTTCGTTGGTTAACTGAATTACAATTAATTTTACATCCAGGGGAGAAAGGAGGGAGCCAGAGTTCAAGAGACTGCCGTTGAGTTGTTCTCTCAACAGCTTTATGACCTGAAAGTCCACCCTAAGAAAGCAGTATTTTGACATTTTACTGTCAAAAAAAAAAAAGGACTCTTGTGAACACACAACTGCTAGAAGGGCAGGAACGGAGCCCCTCTTCTGTTCCACTCATAAAAGTGCGATGGGACAATGGCTGAATTCGGTAGTTTCTTTATACTAAAAATAAGACAACATTCCCTGTTGTATGTAAAATAATAATAAAGATGGGATGATGAGCTGAGTAGTGAAATATTGTATTCTTGAATTTAGAGGACTTCTACCCAAATCTAGGCTAGCCGCTAGTATAGGACTTTGGGGCAGACACAGTTGTATTGTTGATTGATCACACTTTCAAGAAAAGTTGTTAGAAAGTGAAGATGTCCTGCAATGTTATTCATTACTGAGATGGTTTGTGGGAGGACAGACCTTGGAGACAGGGGGAAGAGACACTACCAAGGCAATAGGTAGATAACAGACAGCTTAGTCCACAGCTATAAAATGGGTGGGATAAGAGACCCAGAAAAGACCCTCCCAAGTTTCTCAGGCTGTAAAGGAGATGGAGGAGAATTGCAAGATTCTGCAAATGTAGCTTTACATTAAAATAGAATTAGCTTATCTGGCAGGGGGACACGGTGGATCAGTTGCTAAGATGCTGAGCTTGTTGATCAAAAGGTTGGCAGTTCAGTAGTTCGGATCCCTAGTGCCGTGTAATGGAATGAGCTCCCGTGACTTGCCCCAGCTTCTGCCAACCTAGCAGTTTGAAAGCAAGTAGAAAAATGCAAGTAGAAAAATAGGGACCACCTTTAGTGGGAAGGTAACAGTGTTCCATGCGCCTTTGGCATTTAGTCATGCTGACCACATAACCACGGAGATGTCTTTGGACAGCGCTGGCTCTTCGGCTTTGAAACGGAGATGAGCACCACCCCCTAGACTCAGGAACGACTAGCACATGTGTGCGAGGGGAACCTTTACCTTTACCTAGTTTATCTGGTCATATTTTCCTCTCTGGTCTACCAGGTAAGGCTGACAATTCTTGAAAGCCGATAATACGATCAGCTTAATTAGTTTAGTATTACTGCAACTCCTTGAGAGGTATCACACATTTTGTAAGACAGAAGAACATTCTTGTGGAATTCTAAAAGCTACAGATTTTGTCCCCAAAGTGCTTTTTCAGGAGGCAACTGGACTTTCTGGTTTTTCTTTGAAGATGTTTTGCTTCTCATCTAAGAAGCTTCTTCAGCTCTGACTTGGATGGTGGGGGAAGGAAGGATTGATACTCCTTGCAGAGAGCTGGTCATTTGCATCCTTTGAGAGGGTCATTGAAGCCCTTGGAGGCTTATCTGTGTCCTCAGGGTCACCTGAGTGGTACAAATGGTTCCTGTAGTCTGCAAATTTTCTCTCTGGAAATCCATTGCTACTCTCACGCTATTCAAAAAGTGTCCATCCCAAATTATATAGCTAAAACTTTGTAGAGATTCTCAGTCATCAAAGCCATGACTGTTTCTTTGAAGATGTTTCACTTCTCATCCAAGAAGCTTCTTCAGCAGAAGAAGTGAAACGTCTTCAAAGAAAAACTAGAAAGTCCACTTGCCTCTTGAAAAAGCACCTTTGGGACAACCATGACCTGGATGACTGAGAATCTCCATAGACATAGAGATTTTGATTTTCATCTCTATGCATCATTCTTCAAGATCAAGGAGAAGGAACTTTGTCCATTAGATAATTCTGAGCTAGAAGTCTCAGCAGCTCCAACCAGCCTGGCCAATATCTGAAGATACTCAAGGAACATCTGGTGGACCAGAAGCTTGTACTAGAGAAGAATCCCCAACACAGATAATTAAAACTTGATGTTTTTTATGTAGAGGTACACAACATTTTGGGACCTATTTTGAGTAGACACGCTTAGGAGTGCCCTGTAAAACATCACCCCAAAATTGAAATATTGTACTGTTAATAGTTTTAAATATCACATCAATTGAAGAGCAAGCACGGCAGATTTGACTCTTTTTCATATCAAGGAGAAAAACTGAATTCAGCAACAATGAATTGAATTTAATGCTACTCATCAATCTGACCTAAATACAGAGTCAAGCATGCTCTCACATTCAATTAAATCAAAGTCAGGCAAATTAAAAATGATTGCTAATTAAAGACCCTGCTCTCAAAGGGTCACGAAGGGAAATTTAAATAAATAAAGCTTGAAGTTCTCCTTTGCAATTTATTTAAATATTTAGCTCTTGGCTAGGCTAAGAATGGGGAGCAGAATACCTCCTGGCCTTAAGGTTTGATCCCCCCTCAAAATACTTCCTGCTAAGAATCCGGGAAAGCTGGACATGCCAAAAGTAGAGTTAAAACAGGAAAATTGACCGCTTCATGTGGTATGATTTGTTGAGATGGAGCTATTAAGTCTGGTTTCACCCAGTCTATATGTGTACTTAATAACTTAACAGTTAGTGGCTGTCCACTAAGACTAATCCTAATGGGGATAGTAATTGAAAGGCCAAGATCCAATTCCCCATAGTGAGCAGAAAATTGATTCCATTTTGGAATTTAACAGAATAAAAAGCAGGGTAGGAAGGGACCTTGGAGGTCTTCTAGTCCAACCCTTGCTGAAGCAGAAGACCGTATACCATTTCAAACAAATGCTTGTCCGATCCTTGGGATCAGCAGCTAAATGTGTTTCTGCAATTTGTGCCAATCTTAAAAGTAAGAGCCTGGGTGGGAGCGGTGTCTTGTCACTCACTCATTCATGAATAAATAAGTAAATAAAATTCAGCAATACGTGCCAGGCATCTCAATTGAGAAGTCTTGGGTTTCATGTACAGTTTCTTCCCTTCAATTAACCGCTTTGGTGTTAAGGAAGAAAGGGGTCAGACATCTGTTGAAAATCCACGCTTGGCTTCAAAAAGACAGCAACGTTCATTTGAAGCCAACTCTTGTTTGGGGGTAACCCTTGGCCAAGAGGTCTTGCCAAGTTCTTGTCATGAGATGCGTTACTGACGGGGAAGGCAAACGGAAGAAGCTCTGTTAAGACAGTGAGTCAAAGAAACTTCGGTAGGCTTGAAAGAACTTCAATCAAGAATTGTTTTGCCCCTTTGCCCAGTTTGAGAACTGGAACATATCCTGTTTTCTCCGAAAATAAGACCCGGTCTTATTTTTTGGAACTCCCGAAATAAGCGCTTGACCTTATTTGGGGGGAGGTCTTATTATTTTGGGGTGAATGTAACAAGATGGGGCTATTCTTGCCATCTGATTTCCAGCTCCGTTACGTTTGTTTGTTTGTTTGTTTTTGTTAGATTTATATGCCGCCTTTCTCCGGAGACTCAGGGCGGCTTACAATGCGTTAAGCAATAGCCTTCATACTTTTATATATACCTGCATAGTAGGGCTTTTGGCCCCCACGAGCGGTGTTCTTTTTTATACAAAGTCAGCTTATTGCCCCCACAATCCGGGCCCTCATTTCACCTAGCTCGAAAGGATGGAAGGCTGAGTCAACCTTGAGCCTGGTGAGATTTGAACTTGCAATAATTGCAGGCAGCTGGCAACTAAGTGCTTCTTTAACAGCACTTAGTCCCCTGCGCCACCAGGATCTTTATGACGTTTCTCGCCACTGTGTGCAGGGAAACAAGTTGTACCATAAAAAAAAACACTTCTTGTGAGTTCAATCAATTCATTCCAACTTCTTGAATGCCACCCCTTCACTAGGTCTTATTTTCAGGGAGCGGACTTATTTTTGGGAGGGGGGGTATTTTAGTACATTCACTCAAAAGCCCAATTGGGCTTATTATCCAGGGAAGTCTTAAACAGGGTATGTTCCAGTTCTCAAACCGGGCACCTTACAAAAAAAGATCCCTTGCTCACCCACAATTAAACTCAACGTGAATGATATCCATCTCTAGTGTAATTATATGTCAAGGTGCAATGGCAATCAGGAAGAGCTGTAATTGCAAATCGCAAACCACGCAAAACAAATGACTCAAGCAATCTGTAATACCATGGAAGTAAAATGGGAACAGGGCAACAGATGGATAGGTTACAGCAATAGTCTGATATACTTTGGCCATGCCATGGATGCAGATCCGTTGGAAAAGTCAATGAGGCTAGGAATAGTTAGTGGAAGAAAAAGAAGAAGGGGCAAGCAAAGAATGTGCCGGCTTGGTAACATCAAAACTGATACAAAGATGAACATTTAACGTGAAAGAGCATGGAGAGCACTTGCCTATGAAGTTGCCAAGAGTTGAACATGCCTAACTGGTTAAAAGAACAATAACAAAATAGGAATAAGATGCAAAAAAAAATAGGTGTGTCCCAATGGAGCATTACTTGGAATCCTGCATCCAGTTTCGGTCGCCACGATGTAAAAAAGATGTGGAGACTCTAGAAAGAGTGCAGAGAAGAGCAGTCAGGATGATGAGGGGACTGGAGGACAAAACATATGAAGAACGGTTGCAGAACAGGGTATGTCTAGTTTGATGAAAAGAAGGACTAGGGGAGATAGGATAGCAGTGTTCAGATATCTCAGGGGCTGCCACCAAGAAGAGGGAATCAAGCTATTCTCCAAAGCACCTGAAGGCAGGAGAAGAAGCAATGGGTGGAAACTCATCAAGGAGAGAAGCAATCTAGAACTAAGGAGAAATTTCCTGACAGTGAAAACAACTGATCAGTGGAACAGCTTGCCTCCAGAAGTTGTGAATGCTCCAACACTGGAAGTTTTTAAGAAGATGTTGGATAACCATTTGTCTGAAGTGGTGTAGGGTTTCCTGCCTAAGCAGGGGGTTGGACTAGAAGACCTCCAAGGTCCCTTCCAACTCTGTTATTCTGTTCCGTTAGTAAGTCTGAAGGCAGAACTGAAGAAGCTTCTTGGGTGAGAAGCAAAATGCCTTGAAGGAAAGACAAGGCCCAACTGCCTTTTGAAAAAGCACCTTTGGCTCAACCACGACCTGGATGACTGAGAATCTCCACAGACAATTATAACAGTATTGAAAAAAGGGACTGGCCACTGCTCCCCACACTTATGACAGCTGCAGCATCCCTCCCCAGTCATGTGATCTAAAATTCGGGTGCTTGGCAACTGGCCTGTATTTATTCATCCCTGAGTAACACATGATATATCTCCAAAAGTTTTTTTAAAAATCCAGTTTATGGCACGTTTAGAAGGAGAAAATCTGTTGTGGTATGCTGCAAAGAGAGGTGACAGCAGCACCTTAATGCAATTCTACTATGCAGTAGTACCAGGCATGCTATTCAACAGGAATCTCGACTCTATCAAATGCTATCTGGTGGCAGACATTTGTAAAGGTAAATGTAAAGGTTCCCCTCGCACATATTGTTCCCGACTCTAGGGGGCAGTGCTCATCTCTGTTTGAAAACTGAAGAGCCAGGGCTATCCAAAGACATCTCCGTGGTCATGTGGCCGGCATGACTCAATGCCAAAGGAGCACGGAATGCTGTTCCCTTCCCACCAAAGGGGGTCCCTATTTTTCTACTTGCATTTTTTTTACCTGCTTTCAAACTGCTAGGTTGGCAGAAGCTGGGACACCTCGTTATGCAGTGCTAGGGATTCGAACTGTTGATCTGCCGGTCTTTCAATCGACAAGCTCAGCGTCTTAGCCGCTGAGCCACCGCATCCCTTTACCTTTAGACATTTGTGGCCTTAATCAAATGTGCTGGTACTTAGCTTTCAAAATCCCAAGGGGAAGAATTCAACCTTGAAAACTAAGTCATCGCCAAACGATTAACAACAGCAAAAAATATGAAGAAGGAATCGGGGAACAGAGGGGGTTTATGATAAACAGGGACAGCTGAAATTCCGAGGAGGGGGTGGAGGATGCCGTACAATCAGACTTGCAAGATCTGTTTATCTTTTTTTAAAAAGTTTTTTATTAGTAATTCAAATTAAAAAAGCAATGGACATGGTTTAACATCTCTGGTTTTAACCATTATCATCAAATTTAAGCTAATACATAACATACTTCTTTATCTTTGTACAAATTTACATTACTTCTTGCCTGTCGAGTATATAAATGAATTCCTTCTAAACAGCTACATCTGTAATCATATCTTACGTACAAGTTTAACATACATACCCATTTTCTAGACATTCACTACACCTTCATCTTAGCATTCTTCCTCCTGTTCAACCATTCGTAAAATTTAGTCCAGATTTTGCAAGATCCGTTTATCGTAGCCACTCTTGATAAATACTACTACTAATAATAATCTTATTCCTCTTGTGAAGTTGATTTTGTAATCTGTCTACCCGTTGGTATTCTGGTTAAGAAAGAAGAGTAGAATGATAACTGTAAAATTAAAAAAACAAACATATTCTCAAAAGGAATTTACAGCGAGTGCCCGGTCATTCCTTAATTCCGCTGATCCTCGTGGAAACGGCATCGATCACAAGAGAAGGTGCTGCCAAAGCATAGTGACTGTAATCCTCTTTTAGAGGGCCAAGCTGTTTATGGAAAGGGAATGAAGGGGAGGGGGGGGGGAAAGCTTCCAAATACTGCAATCAGCTAATGGCCTGGTTTTGCAGAGGCAGAGAGATAATTGCTCCTGGAATCCACTGGGGCCATAAAATGTGAGATATCCGGTGTCTCGCTTAGATCATCTGGATGGAAGACACGGAGCGGTCTAAAAACGCAGTCCCTAGGGAGTTAAGGGTATCTCCGCTGCTTCGAAAGCTGCAGGGGTTAACTGTGGACTTCTGGGTGAGAGTCAAGGTTCTTTTAAAAGCCTGTGCGGCTTTGGTATCTGGATGTCTGAGGAGCCACCTTCTTCCAAGGGTTTCTACCCATTCAAGAAGATCTTAGTAATAGCTGGGGCATTTTCCTTTTGAAGGATGGTTGTGATCAGGAACCACAAGGTTCCATTTTGTGGGTTCAAGGAGGAAGGGGGAGAAGGGAGAGGAAGGAGGAGGAGGAGGAGAGAAGGGGAAGAAGAGGAAGAAGAGGAGGAGGAAGAAAGAGGAGGAGGAGGAGAAGAAGAAGAAGGAGAAGGGGAGAGGAGGAGGAGAAGGGGGAGAGGAGGAGGAGGAGGTGGTTTTCAGATAATCCAATATCCTTGTCTGATAGCAGGAGGAGGAGGAGGAGGAGGAGGAGGAGGAGGAGGAGGAGGAGGAGGAGGAGGAGGAGGAGGAGGAAGAAGAAGAAGAAGAAGAAGAAGAAGAAGAAGAAGAAGAAGAAGAAGAAGAAGAAGAAGAAGAAGAAGAAGAAGAAGAAGAAGAAGAAGAAGAAGAAGAAGAAGAAAGAGTAGTGAAATTTTCTTACCAAGCAAATATTTTCTGCTTGCTAGATTTCTCTTGGCACTCCCAGTGGGAAGTCAATGATCTAATCTTTGCTAGTTACTTGACCCTCTGGCCTGTAGTTCAAGTAGCAAAGTGTCTGCAGAGTGAGATTTAAAAATGATAAAATGATGTTCAGGAAGATCTGAATAAAAAGTCAAAAATCCATTAAAAACAAGGAAGATGAAAAATATGCTTAAATAGGCATTTTCTAGCCAATATGTGAGGCATGTTTAAAATAATCAGCAATAGCAAGCTTTTTAAAAATTATTTTTAAAGCACCTGTTTAGTTCCTAAGCGAGGCAGCTGTTAAGCAAGTCATCACATGACCAGACCCAGTTTTACGACAACTTGTCCTACAGTCATAATGACTCATTAAGCCAATCTGGCTTCTCTGTTGACTTTGTTGATTGGAAGCTGCCTGGGAAGTTTCCAACTTCTTCCTCCTCCCCTCTCTCTCCTCTTCCTCTTCCTCTTCCTCCTCCTCTTCTCCTTCTTCTTTCTTCTTTCTCTTCCTCTTCTTCCTCTTCTCCTCCTCCTCCTTCTTCTTCCTCTTCCTCTCCTCCTATTCTTCCTCTTCCTCCCCTCTTCTTCTTCCTCTTCTTCTTCTCTTCTTCTTCCTCTTCCTCCCCTCTTCTTCTTCCTCCTCTTCTTCCTCTTCTTCCCCTTCTCCTCCCTCTTCCTTGCCTTCTTCCTCATCCTCTTCTCCTATTCTTCCTCCTCTTCCCCTCCTCCTCCTATTCTTCCTCCTCTTCCCCTCCTCCTCCTATTCTTCCTCTTCCTCTTCTTCCCCTCCTCCTCCTCCTCCCTCTCCTCTTCTTCCTGTTGGAGATGACCAGGTGGAGCCAAAAGGCGGGGTCAAATACCTCATCTGTCTGGAGTCTTTATGCCCCCATAAGATTCCTAATTCCAGCTCCTGTGACGTGTGTTGACTCTTATCTGGTTCCAGTTCACCTTAGACTATTAGTAGTTCAGATTCTCGTGTATAGGTAGCACAAAATAAAGTTATAGGACTTTTGAACTCTATCTTGGTTCCTGACTTCTTATACCTGACAACACCCTAATTTGGTATTACGTGGTGCAACATGACAGTCATAATTTAAAGGATAGGTCAAAGTGGCGCAGTAGATAGAATGCAGTATTGCAGGCTGACTCATTGCCCACAACCAGCAGTTCGATCCTGACTGGCTCAAGGTTGACTCAGCCTTCCATCCTCACAAAGTCAGTAAAATGAGGAGCTATATTGTTGGGGGCAAGAGGCTGACTCCGTAAACTCCTTAGAGATGGCTGGAAAGCACTATGAAGTGGCATATAAGTCTAAGGCAGGAATCAGCAACCCGTGGCTCTGGAGCCACATGTGGCTCTTTCATCTCTCTGCTGCGGCTACCTGTCGCTGGTCAGTGCCACAATTTTGAGAGGAGCTTCCAGTTGGGAGGGGGGGGGGAAGCCTGGCGTGCCAGGAGGAGACTCTATGGCAAGGAGCGGGTTTTCCAGTTGGCTCCACAATTGATAGGGCTTTTGGTTAGGACAGGTAGAGGAAAAAGGACACCACACTAGGAAGAAACTCTATGGTGGGGGAACCAGACTTGCAGTCGGCTCCAGAATATGAACAGGGGGCTTCTGGTTTGGATCTTTGTGGCTCTTTGAGGGTTTAAGGTTGCAATAGTCTAAGGGCTATTGCTTTCTTCAGCAGCATTATAACTCATGCATTGCAAACAAATGGCCATAAGTCGAGGACCAGGCTGTAGGAAAGTTGCAATCAAATCAGTGTTGTAGAAACTGCTGAATGATGCTGAGTTTTCCCTGGGGTTTTAACGGGATAGGAAAGATACGTTTTGCTGCTTTAATGCCACTTCACTGAATTCTGCGTGATGAATAACAAAGCGAGGACGCTCCCCAGAATGGCTGCACAATTGCTGAAAGGGCGGTAGATCAATTCAGTTCAAACGGAAGCTATAATGCGGTAGGGCTGATTTCAGGTTTACGGGAGGAAGTTTAAAAAACGGCAACTGAAATCTGCCAGTCGGATCAGAAAATATCAAATTGCCGCGTTTATCTATTCAGCCGAAATAGCTCAGCTCAGATAATCTACGGAGAAAACAGCTATTGATTTCTCTCTCTCTCTCTTTTACACCCCGCCCCACACAACCAAACACGTACAAACAAACAGCTGTTGGGTGAATAAACAACCATTCCCAGACTGTTTTTGGAAAGCGGGAATCTCCCAAGGCCATGGCATAGGTCAGCAGTTCTTCTAAGCAGCAGCTACAGTACAGAGAGCTCTATTTTTAAAACTAAAAGTGAATCGAGCAAATGTTTGAAGTCTTACGAGACTGCCAATTCTTGCAAGACTGAAATGTTCTTGCAAGAGATTTTGTGGGAGCTCAAATGCACAAATGCTCCTCTTCTGTTTTGATCATTTGCTGCCATATGTCATTTAATAAGGTTCCTCTTCCTCCTCCTCCATCTCCTTCTCCACCTCCTCCTCCTCCTCCTGCTGTATAACAAGGATATTGGATTATCTGAAAACCACCTCCTCCTCCTCCTCCTCCTCCTCCTTCTTCCTCCTTCTCCTCCTCCTAGCAAGGATATTGGATTATCTGAAAACCTTCTTCTTCTTCTTCTTCTTCTTCTTCTTCTTCTTCTTCTTCTTCTTCTTCTTCTTCTTCTTCTTCTTCTTCTTCTTCTTCCTCCTCCTCCTCCTCCTCCTCCTCCTCCTCCTCCTCCTCCTCCTCCTCCTCCTCTTCTCCTCCTCCTTCTCCACCTCCTCCTCCTGCTGCTGCTATATAACAAGGATATTGGTTTATCTGAAAACCTTCTTCTTCTTCTTCTTCTTCTTCTTCTTCTTCTTCTTCTTCTTCTTCTTCTTCTTCTTCTTCCTCTTCCTCTTCCTCTTCCTCTTCCTCTTCTTCTTTTCCCTCATCTTGCTCCTCCTCCTCTTCTTCTTCTCCTCTATCCTCCTCCTCTTCCTCCTCTTCCCTCTCCTCCTCTTCTCCCCCCATAGCATAATACTGTGATGCCAAATGATAACCAGGGTTACATACATGCTTAATAACAGCATTTCCCTCAAAGTAGAGAAAAGCTACATAGCGCTCATCCTGTTTCCCTGCCATTCCTTAACCGTTAAGGGATTTTTCTTCTTCTCCTGCCCTGGAAAGCATAATAAAAGTCTTGACCCATTTTGCCTGTTGGCAAACAGGAGACATGATTGATGTGTAGCTCCAGCCAGGAATTTTGCCTGCAAATCAAATGCAGCCATCGCTGAAATAGAATTCTGGATGTCTATTAACCTAAAGAGGTAGCTGGTTTTTCCTGAACTAATTATAATAATGATTATAACACAGGATTGGCCATCCATCATATTAACTCCAGGATAAATATGACAGATCTCCACTTCTGTATTTAATCAATCCTCATCTATCCCATTAAATAGGTATCATTTGGTAATTAGGGGGAGGAGCTTTGAAGATCTCAAACCACAGATGATCCTGGAGCAACAGTAGTGTCAGAGTGGGTTTCACATTATGTTACTACTGGTTTGCTGCTCATGCGTGTGCTCACTTCATGAATGTGGGCCCGGTTCATGCACGCACCTGCCTTCCATGCATGCTCTCTGCTCACGCACGCACCTTCCCCACATGCGCCCAGCCTCAAAAATGTGTCTAAATAGGAGGGCATAGAGCCAGGGTGGGTGAGCAGACCCACCCGTGATTTCCACTACCGGTTCGGGTGAATTGGGCCGAACCGGCTGATACCACCTTTCAGGAGTGTATAGTTTGCCAATTGCACTGTGGCAGATAGGACAGCACTACAGAGGGTTAAAGTCATTGCCCAGAGGATCATTGGTTGCCCTCTCCCCTCTTTGGAAGAGCTTTATAGCCCCCGCTGCCTTAAGAAAGTTCAAAACATTCTTAAGGATCCATCTCATCCTGGGCAAACCCCCCCCCCTTTTTTTGAACTATTACCATCTGGCAGACGGTACAGGATAATAAAAACAAGGACAAATAGGCTGAAAAACAGTTTCTATCCCAAACCAGTAACTATATTGAATTCTACTGTATAGTGCAATATTAATGCAATATCAGGAGTTTTCAATTCAGCTGTATAGACGGTGAAGGATATGTGTTTGTGTTTTTATTTTTATAGTTATAATGTACAGGGAAGATGACATTTAATTTTTTTGTACGAGGTGCAACGACAATTCTTCTTTTTCTAAAAATTAGATTTATATGCCGCCCTTCTCCGGAGACTCAGGGCGACTTACAATGCGTTAAGCAATAGCCTTCATACTTTTGTATATTTTTTTTATACAAAGTCAGCTTATTGCCCCCACAAACTGGGTCCTCAATTTACCTACCTTAGAAAGGATGGAAGGCTGAGTCAACCTTGAGCCTCGAACTTGCAATAAAGTAAACTAAACTAAACTAAAAGGCAACTGGACTTTCTTGGGAATGTCCCTAAAATAAGACATCTCCTGATAATAAGCCCAATCGGGCTTTTGAGAGCATGTGCTAAAATAAGCCCCACCCCCTGAAAATTATCCCTCCCTGAAAATATTTAAACACATGCGCAGCTAGTCCCTGCCATTTCCTCTGGTTAGGGTTAGGGAGACAGAGCGGGAAATCAGGTAAGATGGAAAGAAGAGCCCCGCCTTGCTCCATGTGCCCCAAAATAATAAGACCTCCCTGAAAATAAGGCCAAGCGCTTATTTTGGGGTTCAAAAAATTATAAGACAGGGTCTTATTTTCGGGGAAACACGGTACTCACCTGAGAAGCTTCTTCCATTCTAATTAAAGAACAGAAAGAATTGCTTAATGCATTGTAAGCTACCCTGAGTCTCCAGAGAAGGGCGGCATATATGAATGAAAGAAAGAAAGAAAGAAAGAAAGAAAGAAAGAAAGAAAGAAAGAAAGAAAGAAAGAAAGAAAGAAAGAAAGAAGAGAGAAAGAGAGAGAGAGAGAGAGAGAGAGAGAAAGAAAGAAAGAAAGAAAGAAAGAAAGAAAGAAAGAAAGAATCCTAGACTCCCCACCATTCCATTAGAATGGAAGAAGCTTCTCGGATGAGAAGCAAAAAGTTTTCACGGGCAAATTCAAGAAAATCTAGTTGCCTTTTGGGAAAAATACTCTTGAGACAACCATGCCCCAGATGATAGAGAATCTTCATAGACATGTAGCATAAATGCAGGTGTCCAGGTTCTCCTGTGCTTCCTCAAAGTAGAAAATCTTTGCATGTTTGGATTCCTCCCCCCTCCCCCTGAGGAATATAAACAATCTCTATCTCCAAATGATGTATGGCTTTCCTCTTTTTCCAAAAAAGGAGGAGAAACATTCAGGTGCAATGTTCTTCACAGCAAGTAGACATGAAGCCTACCAAATTAATCTTCTGGATCATGAAAAAAAGGAAGGTTCTACATTTAGGCAAGAAAAACCAAATGCACAGATACAGTATATGTGATACTGTAGGAAGTTAGCACCCACCCCTTTTCTAGAAGAATGAAATATTTTAGGAAATATTAAAAAGGCAGAATATTAGGTTTCCCTGGATGAGAAATGGAGAAGCATGTTTTAAAGACAAAGCAGCTCCCATCTTCCTGCCCCCACCCTTTGTCAATGGGCCAGAGGCAGAAACTCAATCTTTTGTCAAAGGATCATCATCTGCAACACAATAGGACCCATCTAGCAGCAGAAACTCACCCCATGGCACCTGGGAAGATTACATCAGCCAGCAAGGCTTGCTAAGACCCCCACCCCCTGGAAGTCTGACAACCAATCAGGATACTCTTTCGGGACCCCAGGAAGTTCAAAGCCAGAGAGAGCATAAAACCCGGGGACTTGCTGTATCTCGCCCTTTTTCTGTTCAGGAACTCAAACCATGTGTTCCTGTCTAAGCCGTCTTTCCAAGCCATCTCCATGTTTCCAGTGTCTTTTTCCTCACTTGGAGCTGAACCCAGAAGGATATTTCTTCCTACTATACCTTGCTCAATAGTAGTAACTGAGAGGGATCTTGGAGTCCTAGTGGACAACCATTTAAATATGAGCCAACCGTGTGCAGTAGCTACCAAAAAAGCCAACACAGTTCTAGGCTGCGTCAACAGAGGGATAGAATCAAGATCACCTGAAGTGTTAATACCACTTTATAATGCCTTGGTAAGGCCACACTTGGAACACTGCATCCAGTTTTGGTCACCGTGATGTGAAAAAGATGTGGAGACTCTAGAAAGAGTGCAGAGAAGAGCAAGAAAGAGGATTAGGGGACTGGAGGCTAAAACATTAGAAGAACAGTTGCAGGAATTAGGTAGGTCTAGTTTAATGAAAAGAAGTCTTGGAAGATAGGATTCACTCTTCGCCTAGAAAAAGGAAAAGAAACTAAAAAAAATATTAAAAGAGCAGGGAAATTCCCCTAAAAGAAAATAGAAGCAGAAACCCAGGCAGAGTTTCAGCCCCCACCTTTGTCAATGAGCCATTAAGGAGCTGAAGCCACACTATTTTCCACAACAAAGGAAGGACAAAATTACAGGGGCCGGCAACATCCAAACAGGTATGGGACACAGAAAAAAGCAAACACCCAAAAAGGAAAAGAAATCAAGCCAAAGTAATTAGAATTTTTAACACATGAGAAAAGGAGACATTCACTGAAACACAGTAATAGCAAACTGATTCATTATAGGGACTGAACAACTACAAAGGGCTAGGAAAAACAGAGATTGGACTATAATACAATTACTTATTTGCCAGATCCAGGATGGAAGAACCCAATCACAAAAAAGCAGGATTTAAACACCATAAAACAATCACACGCACAAATCAAAGGATTCACATGCCAAATCAAAAGAATATCAAAAGACTTTAAAGGATCACATAGAAAAAAAAATCAAAAGACCTTTTAGGATATAAAAAAGGGTTTTTCTTACAGCTCAAACAGGTTAGACTCGGAAGGCTGTGCCTGTATTTTTTCTTGCCTGCTTTCCTATAAACAATAAACTAATTCTGCTCTCAAGCAGCTGACCTCCAATCATTTCGAAGTAATCTCCCAGCTGGGAGTTTTGAATTCAAGAAGGGAAAGCTTTGCCTTCCAACAATCCTTAAAGGGAGAGGCTTCTTTTTTCTTCCAACAGAAGGACCAGGGGAGACATGATAGCAGTCTTCCAACATCTCAGGGGCTGCCACAAAGAAGAGGGAGTCAAGCTATTCTCCAAAGCACCAGAAGGCAGGACAAGAAGCAATGGGTGGAAACTCATCAAGGAGAGAAGCAACCGAGAACTAAGGAGATTCCTGACAGTGAGAACAATTAACCAGTGGAACAACCTGCCTCCAGAAGTTGTGAATGCTCCAACACTGGAAGTTTTGAAGATGTTGGATAACCATTTGACTGAAGTGGTGTAGGGTTTCCTGCCTAAGCAGGGGGTTGGACTAGAAGACCTCCAAGGTCCCTTCCAACTCTCTTATTCTGTTCTAAGTTCCTCAGGGCTTAATTGGCTTCTGTTTATCCAAATGCCCAGCTCTTGGCCTTCTTCTTAAGATGAGTAAACATTTCCATCTTCTGATTCTGGGCAAGAGCTGAAAATGCATCTCCCAGCTGTTCAGCATCCAGATTTCATATTGGCCACTTCTTCCTCTTCAGTTTGATGGTTGCCAATTGCCCAGCACCTGAATGTTGATCTCGGGACCGTAGGGATGCTACGACAGTCGTAAATGTGAGTACCAGCTTTTAAGTCACTTTTTTTTAGTGCCGCTGTAACTATGAAAACAGAATGAGAAAACCAGGGAGAACTCTACGAGGTCCCTGGTCAATTTCAAAGACGGAGTCATTCTTCTTCATGGTAAAGACTGCTGAGTCCTTCAAATTCCTGGAGCTGCCTAACAGATGAAGACTATCTTGTCAAATTCCAGGCCAGGTTTACAAATGAAAGGATGCAACTAAATTATCCTCAGAACTATTATCAGTCTGTTTTGGGTTAAATAATTCTTTCTGCTGAGATCATCACTTTTTTTGTAAGTTGGTTGCCCTTAGAAGAGAATTGTAATGTAAAGTTGAAATGTGCTTCCTTACAGAAGGACCCTGATTATATACTGTCCTTACACATGTTCCTCCTCCTCCTCCTCCTCCTCTTCTTCTTCTCCTCCTCCTCCTCCTCCTGCTTTCAGACAAGGATATTGGATTATCTGAAAACCACCACCTCCTCCTCCTCTTTTTTTCCTCCTCCTCCTCCTCTTCTTCCTGTTCCTCCTTCTCTTCTTCTCCTCCTCCTCCTCCTCCTCTTCCTCCTCCAGCTGTCAGACAAGGATTATCTGAAAACCACCTCCACTTCCACTTCCCTCCTCCTCTTTTTCCTCCTCCTCCTTCCTCTCCTTCTTCCTCAAAAAACAGTCCAGCTTAGTAGCCATCCAGGAAACTGAGCCCAAACCAGCGAGAAGGTCCTGATGGATATAGAGGGAGCAAGCTTGAGATGGTCTCCAACGCAGTCAGTGTTCCTTTAGCGAGTGCAGGTAAGTCTAAAGCATTGCACAAAGTGATCCTTTCCTTCGGTTGACTGAGAAACACGATGACTTGCAGAATGAAAACCCCTGAAGTGATGACAGCCAGGTTTATTTTAATTCCAGAGTGCCAACTCTCTCACATACACTCGCTTGAGGTGCTAAGAGGCGAGCATTCCCAACTGGGGACTGCGAAATTCTTTCTTCCTGTCCTTCCGGTGACCTTACATTTAGCTGGGGTTTTTTTCTCCCCCGTGACCTTTTATATTCTCAGGAGCCAAAAACTGGCTGGCGAAACTGCAGAAGGACAACTGAATTCAGATGTCAGCAATAGAGGTAGGTAGGTAGGTAGGTAGGTAGGTAGAGAGAGAGAGAGAGAGAGAGAGAGAGAGAGAGAGATAAACAGAGAGAGAGACAGATAGATAGATATAGATATATATAGGTAGATAGAGATAGATAGATAGATAGATAGATAGATAGATAGATAGATAGATAGATAGATAGATAGATGGATAGATGGATAGAGATAGAGTGACATACATATATATCTATATATAGATATATATGTTTGTTTGTTTGTTTGTTTGTTTTCTGAGGTTTTCGCGGGTTTGTATGTAGGTCTTTGGTTATTCGGGTCTTCTCCCACGTAGAATTGGAAGCAATGCTCCTGGAAGCACGAAGCCGAGAACACCAGCCTGAAGATGACAAATGAGACTTCATCGAAACATCACCAAGATACTTCCAATTCTACACGGGAGAAGACCCGAATAACCAAAGACCTACATATATATATATATATATATATATATAGAGAGAGAGAGAGAGAGAGAGAGAGAGAGAGAGAGAGAGAGAGAGAGAGAGAGAGAGAGAGAGAGAGAGAGAGAGAGAGAGAGAGAGAGAGAGAGAGAGAGAGAGAGAGAGAGAGAGAGAGAGGGAGGAAATGTGTGAAATTTATCACAGAATAGAGGGGCAGCTCTTCAGTCTCAAAGGTGCTTTTATTTTTTTATTTATTTATTTATTTATTTATTTATTTATTTATTTATTTATTTATTTATTTATTTATTTATTTATTTATTTATTTATTTATTTATTTATTTATTTATTTATTTTTCGTATTTCTCTGCCGCCCAACTCTCCAAGGACTCTGGGCGGCTTACAACAAAGACAGTATGAACAATATACAATAAAAGACGTTAAAAACCCATACACATCGTTCATGGCCGGATCTCACAAGATTGCAATGGTGAGATCAACGGCCCCAAGCCTGACAGAAAAGTCAGGTTTTCACCATTTTCCGGAAGGCCAGCAAGGTGGGAGTGGTCCTGGCCTCTGGAGGTAGCTGATTCCAGAGAGCTGGGGCACCACATAGAAGGCCCTCCCCCGCGGACCCGCCAGGTGACATTGTTTAGCTGATGGGACCCAGAGGAGGCCAACTCTGTAGGATCTTACCCGCTTTTCCAATAGGTTACTGGACATTCTTGTTGTTGTTGTTTCCTGGAAAACATTTCGCTTCTCATCCAAGAAGCTTCCTCGGTTCTTCTTGGATGAGAAGAGAAACGTTTTTTCAAGGAAGAAGTAAAAACCAAGCGAGTCCAGTCTTGCCAATTTGAAAAGCACTTTTGTGGCAACCATGACCTGGACAATCGAGAATTTCCATATCTACATCGTTAGTCCCACCATCCATTTATCTCAGGGGTATCATTTAAGTAAGGGCCACATCAGAGTTGCGTTTGACCTCGAGGGGCTGGGGTGGTCATGGCCAGCTCAACGTAATTCATGTTGGGGGTGTCTTTGATGGCCCAAGACTCTGCCAGCAAAAATGGGTTCTCGAGCTCCGTTTCCCGCTGCAATGGCCTCCTGCAACCCTCTGCCAGTGAAAGCAGAGCCCAAGAGGGCCAGACACAGCCCTCGTGAGCTCCGTTTCCAGCTGCAATGGCCTCCTGCAATTCTCTGCCAGTGAAAGCAGAGCCCAAGAGGGCCGTACACAGCCCTCATGAGCTCCGTTTCCAGCTGCAATGGCCTCCTGCAATTCTCTGCCAGTGAAAGCAGAGCCCAAGAGGGCCATACACAGCCCTCGTGAGCTCTGTTTCCAGCTGCAATGGCCTCCTGCAATTCTCTGCCAGTGAAAGCAGAGCCCAAGAGTGCCGTACGCAGCCCTCGTGAGCTCCGTTTCCAGCTGCAATGGCCTCCTGCAATTCTCTGCCAGTGAAAGCAGAGCCCAAGAGGGCCGTACGCAGCCCTCGTGAGCTCCGTTTTTGTTGGCAGAGGCACCATGGTCCAGTCCTTTGCTGTTTCTAGAGTGGCCCCTCGGGCCAGATCTAAACACCCCGTGGGTCAGATCCGTCCTGGGGGCCTTGAGTTTAACATCCCTGATCTATCTCAATGGACTAAAAGCATTAGTCAATTTCTCCAAGTTTTTAAGGCAGGATGAAATTGAGCCCCCCTGCATGACATATGAGGAAACATATAGAGAACGGTTGCAGGAACTGGGTACATCTAGTTTGATGAAAAGACTGACTAGGGGAGACATGATAGCAGCGTTCCAATATCTCAGGGGCTGCTACAAAGAAGAGGGAGTCAAGCTATTCTCCAAAGCTCCTAAGGGCAGGACAAGAAGCAATGGATGGAAACTAATCAAGGAGAGAAGCAACTTTGAGCTAAGGAGGAATTTTGTGACAATGAGAACAATTAATCCCCTGGGAGTTGGGCGGTATAGAAATATGATAAATTAAATAAATTAAATTAAATTAAATTAATCAGTGGAACAACTTGCCTCCAGAAGTTGTGAATGCTCCAACACTGGAAGTTTTTAAGAAGAGGTTGGATGACCATTTGTCTGAAGTGGTGTAGGGTTTCCTGCCTAAGCAGGAGGTTGGACTAGAAGACCTCCAAGGTCCCTTCCAACTCTGTTATTCTATGAAAAGGAGACGTCCTTGTCTTGAGGTTCATCTCGGAAGGACCCAGATCCTTATTCAAGGCCAGCTCTTTCTCCAAGCCCCATTTGTATAACCGGGGGTTGAACCCAAGTTCTACTTGCCTTTACTACTGGTTTGCAATGGGAAGCTTCTGCACATACACAGATTGTCCATTATGATATCCAGGTGGGTGGGTGGAGCCTCCCACCGATTTTACTACCGGTTTGCAAGAACCGGACAGAACTGGGAGCAACCCACCACTGGTTGAACCTTTTTACATGGTAAGTGCATGCTCTTCCACTCTACAACTCAGCTGTGCTCTGTGGGGTTCCACATCTGGAAACCAGGAAACCAGGAGTGGATGCATCCTAGCTTTGCATCCACACCCCTGCAGATGTGATAAAAGGCAAAAAGCATTCTTCATCCAGCTGCGTGGAAGGCCAGCGAGATGCCCATCCCCATCTTACAGGCCAGGAGAACATCTGGGACCTCAAAAATGTTCATCTGCGAATCTCCCGAAACCGGCTCACCTGTTATTTTTAAGAACGTGTTGGAATTAAATCTTTGTAAAAGATCTGCCACCATCGGTCAAGAGAGCTCATTAATCATGAGGCCCAGACCGCCCCTGACTTGTCTAGGCCAGGGCAAGACAGCCGTTGATAAATTACACCTGCGAGTAGCTCATAAATCTGCAGAGTAATTTTCCTTTTATGAACAGGAGCAGGTGGGGAAAAGAAACCTGGAGGTAGAGGCTTAAGAAAAGATGACCATTGCCACTCTCCAGCCAATGTCTGAGTTTCTTCTTAGCTCTTCCAACTGTCAGTCTTACTAGGTAGACCGGACAGGAAACACAACTGCAATCTATTTTATTGTAAGGCTACATTAATAGTATCTTACAAGTCCGAAAGGACAAATCTCCCACTATCTTCTTCTGCAGCCTGAGAAACGAAGACAGGTCTTTTCTGAGTTTCTTTTTCTGCCCATTATGAAGCTGCAGGCTTTCCCTCCCTCCTATATGATGGAATGGAATGGAACGGAACGGAACGGAAAGGCTCAGCAGACTAAAGCATTGTCATTAACATCAGCTGTCTGCAATTACTGTAAGTTCGAATCTCACCAGGCTCAAGGTTGACTCAGCCTTCCATCCTTTCTAAGGTAGGTAAAATGAGGACCCAGTTTGTGGGGGCAATAAGCTGACTTTGTATAAATATACAAAAGTATGAAGGCTATTGCTTAACTCATTGTAAGCCGCCCTGAGTCTCCGGAGAAGGGTGGCATATAAATCAAATTTAAAAAGGAAAGGAAAGGAAAGGAAAGGAAAGGAAAGGAAAGGAAAGGAAAGGAAAGGAAAGGAAAGGAAAGGAAAGGAAAGGAAAGGAAAGGAAAGGAAAGAAGAAAAGAAAAGAAAAAAGAAAAGAAGAAAAAGAAAGGAAAAGGAAAGAAAAGAAAAAAGAAAAGAAAAATGGAATGGAACACTCAGTGTTCCAATGAGATATTGGAACACTGCTATCATGTCACCCCTAGTCCTTCCACCCCTCTCCCCAATCAAACTAGACATACCCAATTCCTTGGTTAAGTTGCTTCTAAGAAAATCATTTGGCCCTCAAAGAACAGGAAGTGTCTTCTCAGTTTTAACTCTTCAATCTGACATTCAGACATACAGAAAAACTTATAAACGGAGTGTCATTCTAGAACTAGGGGAGATAGGATAGCAGTCTTCCAATATCTCAGGGGCTTCCGCAAAGAAGAGAGGGGGTCAAGCTATTCTCCAAAGCACCTGAGGGAAGGACAAGAAGCAAGGGATGGAAACTCATCAAGGAGAGAACCAACCTTGAACTAAGGAGAAATTTCCTGACAGTGAGAACCATTAACGAGTGGAAAACAGCTTGCCCCCAACTTCTGATCGAAGTTCGAATCCCGAGTATAGGTTAAAACCCTAGTATAGGTCTACATGAGTAGGGGGTTGGACTAGATGTCCTCCAAGATCCCTTCCACTTCTGTTACTGTTGCTGTTTCTGGAGGCAAATCCTTTCACTGATTAATTGTTCTAACTGTCAGGAAATTCTTGGTGGAGCTGTACAAAAAAATCAGTCCTGGGATTTAGTTCCAAAGCACCTTGAGTTGAA
This sequence comes from Coluber constrictor foxii, assembly GCA_038048745.1. NCBI lineage: Eukaryota > Metazoa > Chordata > Lepidosauria > Squamata > Colubridae > Coluber > Coluber constrictor. Next base: position 30,832,080 of record CM075968.1, read on the forward strand.
ACTCCAAATTCTATCAACTTTTAAAAGAGAAAGTATGGAGTCAACTTGATTCCTCTAAGTTGAATTCAGATGCCTGTAAATAACTTGTGAATTATTTGGAATTCTACACCCACATCATCAAAAGGCTTTTCTTGAATCACTTCTGGAAGCAGATTGATCCTGTTTGACAATCCGAACGTCCAGATCTAATCAGAATGATTTCTGGAGATCGATTTAGGTTGCCAAAGCCGACGTTCTAAATGGAACCGTAATTTAAAACAGATTTTTGCCTACACAACCTTCTATTTTGTCCTTCACTCGCAGAGACATCTACTGGCCACCCAAAACTCTACAGGACGATCCTTCTTGAGAAATGCCAGCTGAGATTTGATAACAGAGTCCGGAAGGGGTGATCTATCTTATCACACTTTCCTAAGGAAAGGAAAGAAAAGAAAAAAAGAAAAGAAAAAAAAAGAGAAAAAAGAAATGCTCAGCAGGTCAAGAATATACAATGAAACAACCACAGCTCACACATCAGCAGATGTTTCATGAATTTTAGTATGTTTTTGAAAATTCTCATCAGTGGAAACTGAACTTGCTGGAGCCTAGCGCAGCTCATTTGATTTTAAAAAAAAAGGTTTGGAAGGTATGAAATCTTTACTAGGGATTGTAGACCGGCATAAGGGGGGGATGGGGTATTAAAAAAAGTCATAGAGGATTATCTCGAACGCTTAAAAAAATCTTGAAAAAGAGAAAAAGACTAGAAGATATAAAGGATATACGAATTAAAAACAGAAAGTGTATACAGTACTTTAAAAAAGCTGAAAGAAGGGATAGATGGAAAGATTGGTACGACTATATCGATCAAGAGGGATGGATGGGGGGGCGGATGGATGGATGGACAGATATGAGTATAGAAGACTATGTCAAGAATAGGCAGACGGGATAGATAGATAGATAGATAGATAGATAGATAGATAGATAGATAGATAGATAGATAGATAGATAGATAGATAGATAGACAGACAGACAGACAGACAGACAGACAGACAGACAGACAGACAGACAGACAGACAGACAGACAGACAGACAGACAGATAGATAGATGCAGACAGAAAGACAGATAGGATGGATAGATGATAGAAGACAGATAGGAGAGAGAGGGGGGAATATGAATATAGATTATCAAGAATAGATAGATGATAGAAGATGGATGAATGGAGATAGATAGATAGATATGATAGATAAGATGGATAGATGATAAAAGACAGGAGAGGGAGAGAGGATATGAATATAGATTATCAAGAAACTAAATAGATGATGGATAGATAGATGGATGGATGGATGGATGGATGGATGGATGGATGGATGGATGGATGGAGAAAGAAAGAAAGAAAGAAAGAAAGAAAGAAAGAAAGAAAGAAAGAAAGAAAGAAAGAAAGAAAGAAAGAAAGAAAGAAAGAAAGAACATCTATATCAAGATATAATACAGGAAACCTTTTGGGAGGAGGGGGAAAATTAATCACCTCTTCCTAAAACACAAACTGACAGATGATGTCTGGATCCATGGTTCTAATTATGGCCCATTTAGCTCCCTCAATCAACAGGCCACCTTTCTTTGATCAGCTAATTAGGGTGAAATGCTCTCCCTCCGAGCTGCTGGGTGGCTAGATACAGTCATTACCTCCAATTCTCTCTTCATGCCATTGTCATTCCCCGGAAGGAGATCACCTACAGGGGAGATCACCCACAACTCAAACCAAATGCGGGGCAGGAAGCCTAACCCCTAATCGTCCTTGCGTTCGTCACCCGAGTGTGCCATTTGTAGAGCTGTGCAACGCAAGGCCCACGGAGGGGAAGAAGCTTGAGGTATCTGCCCCATTGGTGCCATGCCACCCAACCCAACCCAGCCAGGTCAGGGCCTTGCCTTTCTTCCCCCCAACCTACACAGAGGCTGACATACACAGTGGGGCAAAAAAGTATTTAGTCAGCCACCAATTGTGCAAGTTCTCCCACTTAAAAAGATGAGAGAGGCCTGTAATTGACATCATAGGTAGACCTCAACTATGAGAGACAAAATGGGAAAACAAATCCAGACAATCACATTGTCTGATTTGGAAAGAATTTATTTGCAAATTATGGTGGAAAATAAGTATTTGGTCAATATCAAAAGTTCATCTTAATACTTTGTTATATATCCTTTGTTGGCAATGACAGAGGTCAAACATTGTCTGTAAGTCTTCACAAAGTTGGCACACACTGTTGCTGGTATGTTGGCCCATTCCTCCATGCAGATCTCCTCTAGACCAGTGATGTTTTGGGCTGTCGCTGGGCAACACAGACTTTCAACTCCCTCCAAACTCCCTCCAAAGGGGTTGAGATCTGGAGACTGGCTAGGCCACTCCAGGACCTTGAAATGCTTCTTACGAAGCCACTCCTTCGTTGCCCAGGTGGTGTGTTTGGGATCATTGTCATGTTGAAAGACCCAGCCACGTTTCATCTGCAATGCCCTTGCTGATGGAAGGAGGTTTGCACTCAAAATCTCATGATACATGGCCCCATTCAGTCTTTCCTGTACACGGATCAGTCGGCCTGGTCCTTTTGCAGAGAAACAGCCCCAAAGCATGATGTTGCCACCCTCATGCTTCACAGTAGGTATGGTGTTCTTTGGATGCAACTCAGCATTCTCTCTCCTCCAAACACGACGAGTTGTGTTTCTACCAAACAGTTCTACTTTGGTTTCATCTGACCATATGACATTCTCCCAATCCTCTTCTGGATCATCCAAATGCTCTCTAGCAAACTTCAGATGGGCCCAGACATGTACTGGCTTAAGCAGGGGGACACATCTGGCACTGCAGGATATGAGTCCCTGGCGGCGTAGTGTGTTACTGATGGTAGCCTTTGTTATGTTGGTCCCATATCTCTGCAGGTCATTCACTAGGTCCCCCCGTGTGGTTCTGGGATTTTTGCTCACCGTTCTTGTGATCATTTCGACCCCACGGGTCAAGATCTTGCATGGAGCCCCAGATCGAGGGAGATTATCAGTGGTCTTGTATGTCTTCCATTTTCTAATTATTCTTCCCCAGTTGATTTCTTCACACCAAGCTGCTTGCCTGTTGCAGATTCAGTCTTCCCAGCCTGGTGCAGGTCTACAATTTTGTTTCTGGTGTCCTTCCACAGCTCTTTGGTCTTCACCATAGTGGAGTTTGGAGTGTGACTGTTTGAGGTTGTGGACAGGTGTCTTTTATACTGACAACAAGTTCGAACAGGTGCCATTAATACAGATAATGAGTGGAGGACAGAGGAGCCTTTTAAAGAAGAAGTTACAGGTCTGTGAGAGCCAGAAATCTTGCTTGTTTGTAGGTGATCAAATACTTATTTTCCACCATAATTTGCAAATAAATTCTTTCCAAATCAGACAATGGGATTGTCCGGATTTGTTTTCTCATTTTGTCTCTCATAGTTGAGGTCTACCTATGATGACAATTACAGGCCTCTCTCATCTTTTTAAGTGGGAGAACTTGCACAATTGGTGGCTGACTAAATACTTTTTTGCCCCACTGTAAGCACCTCTTGGAAATATTCACGATAACAAACCCCCACCCCCACCCCAAGGGACCCCGCCTTGCCTCCCGCGGAAAGGATAAATCTGCCATGCCTTCAAAAGCAATTGACAGCTCCTTTTATGAGCTTGCTATGCTTCAGAACAACAACTCAATTTACATTCTGCCCTCCAGCAATGCAACATACAGCTCCAGGCTGGGGCCTGAGCCAGGAGCAGGGATTTAAAACAGCAATTGACCTTATCATGTTTTATTTATACGGCTGCAAAGCTGCTGCCGTAATTCAGCCGGCGTCCCCCAACCCACCCGTCCGCACAACTGCTCAAGCCGACGAAGCTTTTGCAGAATAGGATAGAGCTGGAAGGGACCTTGGAGGTCTTCTAGTCCAGCCCCCTGCTCCAGCAGGAGACCCTATTCCAGGGATGGCTTTTCCGGATCGAATGGCCAAAGCGCAAGCACGCACAAATGCAAGTGCTCAGCCAAACCCCACAAATGCAATGTATGTCCCTGCACATGGGCATGCACCCCCACGTGTCCTGCCCCCCATGCATGCACACGTGGGCCCCCCCACATGCATCCCACCCTCCTGTGCATGTGCAAAAGGGCCCCCATGTATCCTCCTGTGCATGCACACAGGGGCCCCCTGCGAGTCCAGCCCCCCCCCACATGTGCACACAGCCCCCCACATGCATCCTGACTCACCATGCATGTGCATGCCCTCCCCCACAAGCATCCCGGCCTTCCGAGTATGCACACATGCCCCCCACATACATCCTGCCCAGGGTGGGTTCCAGGAGTGAAATGCTCCCGGTTTGGACCGGTAGTAAAAAAAAATGCTACCAGTTCAAATGAACTGGTATTTCTGATGCTCAGCTGTGTCGCACGATTTAAATTTGATAAAAAGCAGGATCTAAATCACACGGCACAGCTGTTTCCTCCCCCTTCACTATTCTACTTACCTTAGAAAAGGCTTAATCCAGGGGTGAAATGCTCCCGGTTCAGACCGGATCGCCCGATCCGGTTGCGAAGGAGGCAGGTGGTTCGGAGAATCGGTAGCAAAAATCCCTGCCCTCCCCCCATGCTCAGTTTAGCCGCGCGATCATCAGAGGCTTTTTTTTCTTTTAAATGGCTCTGACGATCCCAGCTGAGTTGCCTGATTGTCAGAGGTTTTTTTTAAAAAGCCTCTGCCGATCAGGCAACTCAGCTGGGATCGTCAGAGCCTTTTGAAAACATTTTTTTACAACCTCTTCGCCAAAGAGATTTTGTAGAAAAAATGGTTTTAAAGGTTAAAAAAAATGGCCACGCCCATCCAGTTACATTACCCCTCCCCCCACCAAGCCGCACCCACAGAACCGGTAGTAACAAATTTTAGATTTCACTACTGGTGGGTTCTACTTACCTTTACCACCGGTTTGCAAGAGGATCGCACCTTGCTTCTGCACATGTGCAGATCACTGATGACGACATCCAGGGTGGTGGGCGGGGTCTTCCGCCAATTTTACTACTGGTAAACCGGTCCAAACCGGGGACAAACCACTACTGATCCTGCCCCCCCCCCCCCGCACATGCACACAAGGTCCCCCACATGCGTCCCACCCCTCTGCACATGCGCACGTGGCCCCCTCCACACACACACCTCTGCGAATATGCGGCAGAGACCCAAAGACCAGCTGGCCCGCATTAGGCACGCAAGTGCATGCATGGCCGAACTGGGGTGAACTGAACTGGGGTGACAGCTTGTGTGCCCACAGAGAGGGCGCTTCGTGCGATAGATTCACCATCACGGCCCTATACCATCTCAGACAAGCGACTGTCCTGTCTCTTCTTAAGAACCTCCTGTGTTGAAACACCCACAATTTCTGGTAGCAAGCCGTTCCACTGGTTAATTGTCCACACTGTCAGGAAGTTTCTTCTTAATTTCAGGTTGCTTCTCTGCTTGTGAGGGTTCTTCTTAAATGTGAGCCAAACCAACTCCTTCAGTTTTACTTAGTGGCCAGTCCACTGGGCCATGGATGGTTTAATCATAGTGGACTGTTGTAAATCAGGGATTAGAAGCAGTCCTTGATTTATAGCTATTCATTTACTGACTGAAATTACAATGGCACTGAGAAGAGTGACTTATGGCCGTTTTCCACACTTATGACTATGGCAGCATCCTCGTGTCACGTGATTTACATTCGGACACTTGGCAACTGACTCACATTTATGACGGTCACCGTGTCCGTTATCCCCTTTTGCGACCTCTGACAAACAAAGAGAATGGGGAAGCCAGATTCGCTTCACAATTGGGTGACTCACTTAACAGAGATTCGCTTAACAACTGCCTGAAGAAAGGTCACAAAATTCACTTAACAAATGTCTCGCTCAGCAACAGGAATTTCGGGCTCGATTGTGGTCGTAAGTCGAGGACTGCCTGTACCTATAGGAAGAACAATGATCGTCTATCACCGGCGCCTAAGCCAGGGGGTCTCAATCTTCATTCATTGCAGAGGTGGTGAATTTTGCCTCCAAGAGTTGGGCCCCCATCCGCTCTTTCCTCTCCAGGCCCTACTTATAATCCACAACCAATTTAGCCGAAGAAGGAGCCAACATCTCTTTCTCAGGGCAGATGGCACACAACTGCCTGGCAATATTCCACCAATATTTATTTACTCACTCCGGCAATTCTCATCCAAGTGTGATAGGCTGCAGATAAAAATCTAACCTTCATCAAGCAGGGATAGAATGACCTGGGTTAATGAAATCAGGTTTCACATTTTAAAAATGGCTGGAGACCTATCAAAGCTCCCCTGGATTTTATTCAAGAGAGAGAGGGAGGGGAGGGAGGGAGAGAGGGGCGAGGGAGGGAGAAACAGAGAAAGAGAGAGAGGGAGAGGAAGAGAGGGAGGGAGGGAAGGAGGGAGAGGGAGGGAGAGAGCAAGAGGGAGGGAGAAAGAGAGCGAGAGAGAAGGATGGAGAAAGAGAGGGAGAGAGAGAAAGGGAGAGGGAGGGAGAAAGAGAGAGGGGAGGGAGAGCACGAGAGAGGGAGGGAGAGGGAGGGGGAGGGAGAGGGAGACAGAGAGGGAGAGGGAGGATGGAGGGAAGGAGAGAGAGAGAGTGTATGTGTCTTACAACCATTTTTCATTCAGCAAATCCAGCTGAGCTGAACTAATAAATTAATGTATTATCTGCATGGGTGTCCATTACAGTTTCACAAGACATGTTATTAGAAGTGAGAAACTGGTTGTGCAGTTCTTCTGGCTCAAGGCCGAAATGAGAGCTTGAGGGAACTTGGCTAAGATTGGTTGATTTGGATGTTAAGGTCTTCACAAGAATCTGGCCAATTAACGCTCAAGGGAAATGAGCGGGAGATAAGAATACAAAGGAATTCAAAACAGGTGAGACTTAGATCACTTGTGGGCATGAAGGGTCTCGTGAGTTATGATGCATTTGACCCCACCTTCGGGCCCAGCCTAGTCATGTCCTACACTATGCCGCCTCTTATCTGATCTTTCGGATTTCTTAGAGCCGCGGTGGCACAATGGTTAGAGTGCAGTACTGCAGGCTACTTCTGCTGACTGCCGGCTGCCTGCAATTTGGCAGTTCAAATCTCACCAGGCTCAAGGTTGACTCAGCCTTTCATCCTTCCATGGTTGGTAAAATGAGGACCCAGATTCTTGGGGGCCAGAGGCTGACTCTGTAAATTGCTTAGAGAGGGCTGAAAAGCACTGTGAAGTGGTATATAAGTCCTAAGTGCTATTGCTAAGTAGGAAGGAAGGAAGGAAGGAAGGAAGGGAGGGAGGAAGGGCGAGCCAAGGTGGCGCAGTGATTAGATTGCAGTATTGCAGGCTAACTCTGCCCACACACCAGCAGTTCGATCCTGATTGGCTCAAGGTTGACTCAGCCTTCCATCCTTCTGAGGTGAGTAAAATGAGGACCCAGATTGTTGGGGGCCAGAGGCTGACTCTGTAAACTGCTTAGAGAGGGCTGTAAAAGCATTGTGAAGTGGTATATAAGTCTAAGAGCTATTGCTATTGCTTTCCCTACACAGTCCCACCTACCACTACAGATTGAGAGCCCATTGTCGATCAACAGTTGCCAACCTATACTTGCCCTTCCACCCACAGGATGCTCATGGTAGCCAGTAGCCAAGCCCTCCCACCCTTTCCCACCTGGAAAAAATAAAACCTATTCCAATAATAAATAACGGAGACAGGAATTGGAGGCTGTGGCGATGTAATGTCAGAGAAGAAGAGTCAAGCAAGGAATCAACCTGGAGTCTTGACGTTCCCACAAGCAATCCAAGTCCCATCCCTCTTGAAATTCCTTAATTGTTCTCTAGGGCTGATTTCATGATGACTATTAGTTGACTGGATTCTTGTGGTATTTTTGTTGTTAGTTGCGAAGTCCTGTCCGACCCATCGCGACCCCTATGGACAACATTCCTCCAGGCCTTCCTATCCTCTACCATCCCCCTGGAGTCTATTTTAGCTCACGCCAACTGCTTCAGTGACTCCATCCAGCCATTTCGTTCTCTGTCATCCCCTTCTTCCAGTGGTTGGTTTCAAATTTTGTTACTACCGGTTCTGTGGGTGTGGCTTGGTGGGCATGGCATGGCTTGATGGGCGTGGCAGGGGAAGGATACTGCAAAATCCCCATTTCCTCCCAATCAGGTAGGACTTGGGAGGCAGAGAATAGATGGGGGTGGGGCCAGTCAGAATTTTTACTACCAGTTCTCTGAACTACTCAAAATTTCCGCTACCGGTTCTCCAGAACTGGTCAGAACCTGCTGGAACCCATCTCTGTCTTCTTCTTTTGCCCTCCATCTTTCCCAGCATTAGGCTCTTCTCCAGGGAGTCCTTCCTTCTCATTAGGTGGCCAAAGGATTTGAGTTTCCTCCCTTGGATCTACCTACCTACCTACCTACCTCTCATCTATCTATTGTTGTTGTTAGTTGCGAAGTCGTGTCTGTCCCATCGCGACCTCATGGACAACGTTCCTCCAGGCCTTCCTGTCCTCTATCATGCCCCAGAGACCATTTAAGCTCACGCACACTGCTTCAGAGACTCCATCCAGCCACCTCGTTCTCTGCTGTCTCATCCTTCTTTTGCCCTCCATCGTTCCCAGCATTAGGCTCTTCTCCAGGGAGTCCTTCCTTCTCATTAGGTGGCCAAAGGATTTGAGTTTCCTCTTCAGGATCTGCCCTTCTGAAGAGCAGTCAGGGTTGATCTCCTCTAGGACTGACCGGTTGGATCGCCTTGCAGTCCAAGGGACTCGCAGGAGTCTTCTCCAGCACCAGAGTTCAAAGGCCTCCATTCTTTGGCGCTCAGCCTTCCTTATGGTCCAACTTTCACAGCCATCCATTGCAACTGGGAAAACCATCGCCTTGACTATACACACTTTTGTTGGCAGGGTGATTTCTCTGCTTTTTAATATATAATAGATAGATAGATAGATAGATAGATAGATAGATAGATAGATAGATAGATAGATAGATAGATAGATAGATAGATAGATAGATAGATATAGATATTTATACAGATATATAGATATACACACACTTTGGCCACCTAATGAGAAGAAGGACTCCCTGGGGAAGAGCCTAATGCTGGGAATGATGGAGGGCAAAAGAAGAAGGGGACGGCAGAGAATGAGGTGGCTGGATGGAGTCCCTGAAGCAGTCAGCGTGAGCTTCAATGGACTCCAGAGGATGGTAGAGGACAGGAAGGTCTGGAGGAACATTGTCCATGGGGTTGTGATGGGTCGGACACGACTTCACAACTAACAACAACAATACATATACGTATACATATACGTATACGTATACGTATACATATACATATACATATACATATACATATACATATACATATACATATACATATACATATACATATACATATACATATACATATACATATACAAATACAAATACAAAATAGATGTGTCTGTGTGTGCGTATGGTATAGGCATGAGCAATAAATTAACTGAACTGGAATTTTAATGTGTGATCCTGAGTTTTTTTGTACCTGATAAGTCTGAAGGCTCCAAGGGAAAAAAATTATTTCCCCCCCCAAAAAAAGCTTTTATTTTTGTTTCTATAAACACATTAACATGTACAGTCATTTATCCATCATTTTTCATTCATCTTATCTTTTAACTTTCCTTTTTCCTTTTTAATTGTTCTGGGCTGTTCTTTTACTATTTACCCTTCTTTATTTTGCCACAACCTTTCTTCTCCTCCTCCCCTTCTCTTCCTTCCTCTCTCTCTTCCTACTTTCTTCGTTCTTCTTCTCTTTCTCTTTCCTACTTCCCCTTCCCTTCCCCCACTCCTCTCTTCTTCTCCCCTTCCCACTTCTAACCTTCTCTCCTGCTCCTCTTCCCCCTCCCTTTTCTTCCTCTCCTTTTCCCTTTCTTCTCTCTCTCTCTCCCTCTCCCTCTCCTCTCCTCTCTTCTCCAAGGGAAAAAAATTCTGAGCCCTTCAGACATGTTTTGCAGGAGGCACACAGTCCCTTCCCAAAACACTCTTCTTTTTTTAAAAAAAAAAATTGATTTATATGCTGCCCTTCTCCGAAGACTCAGGGCGGCTTACAATGCCTTAAGCAATAGCCTTCATACTTTTGTATATTTGTACAAAGTCAGCTTATTGCCCCCACAAACTGGGTCCTCAATTGACTTATCTTAGAAAGGATGGAAAGCTGAGTCAACCTTGAGCCTGCTGAGATTCAAACTTACTAATTGCAGACAGCTGGGGTTAAATTACAATGCATTAGTCTGCTGAGCTATCCAGGCTTCTTCATTGGGTGTCTTCCAAAATTAAGCCTGTTGCATTTTGCTCAACAGCTAGAACTTCTCAGATGTTTTATGAAATTGGGAGCTTTTCTCTTCCTTCCCTCCTCTTTCTCTTTCCCCCCACCCCGCCCCCTTCTTGGTGGGAAAGGAGCCCAGTTCTTCGTCTTGAAAGGCTGCCTGGAAAATTTCTGGCATGACCCTGGCAGAGTCCAAAGCATGCTTGGCAACCTCCTCCGGGGCAAACTTCGAGAATGGTCAAGTGCGCCTTGTTTCTTTCTTTCTTCCATCCATTCATTTCTGAAGCACAGGACTTCTCTTCCCGGCTAGCTTGTATTCTTTGCTCCCAAGAACGGCGTCGTTCTTGATACAGTGCAAAGGCCTGAGGATCACCCATTGAGCGTCAGACAATGAGGAACGAGCTGAGACGACAATACGGAGGACAAAAGGTGGCCGTTTTCATTCTGCTTCCATTGGGCTCTGCAAAGCCTGGTTCGACAACACTCCTTCAAATGCTGTCTAGGAGATAAAACACCTAAATTGGCATCTTTCGGACAAAGAAGGAAGCCAGCGTTGTTAAGAGAGGAGAGGGAGAGAGAGAGAGGGAGGGAGGGAGGGAGAGGGAGGGAGAGGAGAGCCAAAGAGAGAGAATGAGAGGATCTAGCAAGGATGTATAACTTGGTTTGGGGCTAAGCAAGGATGCTTATAATGCAGTGCTGAAATCCAGCAGGTTTTGACAGGTTCTGGAGAACCGGTAGCAGAAATTTTGAGTAGTTCAGAGAACCGCCAAACGCCACCTCTGACTGTCCCCAGAATGGGAAGGGAATGGAGATTTTGCAATATCCTTCAGTGGTGGGTTTCAATTTTTTTTACTACCAGTTCTGTGGGCATGGCTTAGTGGGCGTGGTGTTGCTTGGTGGGCATGGCTTGGTGGGCGTGGCAGGGGAAGGATACTGTAAAATCTCCATTCCCTCCCCACTCCAGGGGAAGGTCACTGCAAAATCCCCATTTCCTCCCGATCAGCTGGGACTTGGGAGGCAGAGAATAGATGGGGGCGGGGCCAGTCAGAATTTTTACTACCGGTTCTCTGAACTACTCAAAATTTCCGCTACCGGTTCTCCAGAACTGGTCAGAACCTGCTGAAACCCACCTCTGGTATCCTTCCCCTGGAGTGGGGTGGGAATGGAGATTTTGCAGTATCCTTCCCCTGGAGTGTGGTGGGAATGGAGATTTTGCAGTATCCTTCCCCTGGAGTGTGGTGGAAATGGGGATTTTGCAATATCCTTCCCCTGCCACGCCCACCAAGCCACACGCACAGAACCGGTAGTAAAAAAAAAATTGGATTTCACCACTGCTATAATGGTCACTACAACTTGGTTTGGGGGTTTGCACCCACTCTGAATGGTGGTTTGTAGACTTACAGGGAAATGTAGCACATGGGGGGCGTAATTCAAGCAATCAAGTCCTTAATTATGCAATCAAAGGCCATATGTAGGCTATTCAATCATCGATAATTGAGCCATGGTTTTAGATGTGGATCTGCATCCAGGAAGAGCAGATCTTCTTCTGGGGTTAGCTTCAAAAATAATCTACCAGAGTTTGAGAAAGGGAAGAGTTGTCTTCAAACATGCCCCTTGTGTAAGTTCATTCCTGATGAAGTTGCCACCAAGTTCTTGCTTTCGTTGGCCCCCATTTGTTGAATGTCTCTGTTGTCTGAAGAAGTAGGAAGCAATAGAAGAGAATATTTGTAGATCCGGGTTGAACTGGGGGATCCTTGGTGCTCTCTGAACTTGGTGGTTTTAGTATCTTGACTACAACTCCCGCAATTCGTTACTAGACTTGCTTGGGATTTATTATTTTTATTATTTTATTATTTTCGTCAAGCATGTATTAGATAACAGATATATCGTATTTTTCAGAGTATAAGACGCACCGGAGTATAAGACGCACCTTAGATTTTGGGGAGGAAAATAAGAAAAAAGCTGATTGGCAGGTGGATCGGCCTCCCGGAATACCCCCAGTCAACTGTTCCCAGAGGTGAATTTTAGCAACAGGTTCCTTGGTTGTGAGTTCTGTGTCTTGCTTTTTTTCTGCCTCTGAAACTTCTGAAACAGAGCTTCAGAAAAAAAGCCTCTGATGCTCTGTTTGGGGCCTTCTTTTCTGAAGATTCATTTCTGATACTTTTTTTCAGCCTCTGAAACCTCCGTTTGAGAAGCTGGGCGAGGCTACATTCAGAGTATAAGAAGCACCCAGATTTCCACCCTCTTTTTTGGGGGAAAAAGGTGCATCTTATACTCCAAAAAATACGGTAAGTATAAACATGGATATGAATACATGAAATGGATACGAATAAAAGGGGACAGTAGGACAGGGATGGTAGGCACGCTGGAGCGCTTATGCATGCCCCTTTACAGACCTCTTAGGAATGGGGTGAGGTCAACAGTAGACAGTCTAAGGTTAAAGTTTTGGGGATTTGGGGAAGAAACTACAGAATCAGGTAGTGCATTCCAGACATCGACCACTCTGTTGCTGCAGTTGCATTTTCTGCAATCAAGTTTGGAGCGGTTTACCTTGAGTTTGTATCTATTGTGTATTGTTGTGGCTGAAGCTGAAGTATTCATTGACAGATAGGACATTGTAGCAGATAATTTTGTGTACTACACTTAGGTTGGACCGAAAATGGTGAAGTTCTAAGTTCTCTAAGCCCAAAATTTCAAGTCTGGTGGTATAAGGTATTTTGTTGCGAGCAGAGGAGTGGAGGATTCTTCTTGTGAAATATCTCTGGACTCGTTTGATTGTATTAATGTCCGATATGCATTGCGGGTTCCAGACAGATGAGCTGTATTCAAGAATTGGTCTAGCAAAGGTTTTGTATGCTCTAGTTAGTAGCACAACATTACCGGAGAAGAAGCTACGCAAGATTAGGTTAACAATTGAAGCCAATCCCATTTGGGAGAACATCAAGGAAGAAGGCACAGATCAAAAAAAAAAAAAGTCCATATTTCTTCCAGGAAGACTACATTGATGGAAGAAGGAAGAATTTCCTAACAGTGAGGACAATTAACCAGTGGAACAGCTTGCCACCAGAAGTTGTGGGTGATCCATCACTGGAGGTTTTTATGAAGAGACTAGACAGCCACTTGCCTGAAATGGTACAGGGTTTTCTGCCAAGCAGGGGGTTGGACTAGAAGACCTCCAAGGTCCCTTCCAACTCTGTCATTCTATTATTCTGTTATTCTGTTATGGTCCAACTTTCACAGCCATACACTCCAACTGAGAAAAAGTCTCTGCTTTTTAGTAAGCTATCTAGATTTGCCACCGAGATATAATTTCTCCCTTTTCTGCCGTTTCCCCCTTCTCAGCAGAGAAGGCAGCTGACACACTGAGCTCGGGGAATTCGCTGCAGCCACCCCAGTCTGATTTCTAATTACCCTGCTGGATGCACAATTACATATTTCCTGGGGGATGCTCATTATACAAGGTCTACACGGCTGCACTGCAATCAGGCGTATTTGTTGCTTGGGGCAGTGGGAGAAGAAACAGAGCGGGCAGGGTAGACCTTCTCACGCCTTCTGGAAGGCAAAGTTTTATTCGGTCTGAAGAGACTGAGATTGCAGTAGCTTCCTGGGCACAAAGACGAGCTGCCTTAAATCAGGTCAGCGGATCTCTCTGGCGGCTTCCATCATGTTCACCTCGAGGAGGGCTGTTGAGACTTGGTGCATTCTAGAACCTAGATCTTTTAACGTTTTAAAATGGAATAGTTTTACGGGTCCAGAGCAACTGGTGGAACCAAACCTTCTCCAACAACTTCTCAGATGGGAATTGAAATGGCTGTTGAAACTTCGTGGTCACCGGCACAAGAAGGACCATTCTAGAACCTCGGTCCATGATTGCAAACCTATGGCACGCACGCCGTTGCCAACTGCTCTCTGGTTTCTGGCACCAGCTGGTCTTTGCGGGTGCTGGACAGTCTGAAAAATGACCAAAAAACAAGCCGTTTTCCGGGCTGCTTTTAGGCTGTTTTTGCTGCCATTTTCAGGCAATTTTGGGGGGCCAAAAACAGGAATGTTTGTGCATTTTTAAACTCTAACACACGCACGTGCACACACACACACACACACACACACACACACACACACACACACACCGCATGCTGTTCTACTTACCACATGCCTCTTTTTGGCATGCACTGTGTGTATGCAGCCAGCAAACCGGTAGTAAAGCAGTTCAGATTTCACCACTGACCTAGATCCTTCACATTTAACATGGAACGAGTTTGCGTTTATAGAGCAGCTGGCAGAACCAAACATCTCCCAATGTCTTCTCTGCTGAGAATCGGATCTGGTGTTCTGATCCAGACTTTATAACTGCAGACAAAAGTAGACTCAGTCTAGAACACACCTGGGCCAGAGGTGGGTTCTACTTACCTTTACTATCGGTTCGCATCGTGTCTGCGCGCAGATCGCCTATGCGCAGGTTGCCTATGATGACATCTGGGTCAGTGGGTGGAGCCTCCCTCCGGTTTTACTACTGGTTCCTGCAAACTGGTCTGAACTGGGGGCAACCCACCACCGACCTGGGCTTTGTTTTTCCTTGAAGGCGTTTCGCTTCTCATCCAAGAAGCTTCTTCAGTTCTGACTTCAGTTCAGAATGACTAACAGAGTTGGAAGGGAAGCTCGGAGGTCTTGGAGTCCAACCCCCTACTCAGGCAGGAAACCCTACTGCCAATTCAGAGAAATGGTTGTCCAATCTTTTCTTGAAAACTTCCAGTGATGGAGCAGCCACAACTTCTGGAGGCAAGTTGTTCCACTGATTAATTGTTCTCACTGTCAGGAAGTGGGCGGAGCCTCCTACGGGTGCTACCAGTTTGTATGAACCAGGGTGAACCGGTAGAAATCCACCACTGGTTTATTTGATACCTTATTTTTCTCTCTTTTTCTCTGCCTTCTAGTGTGAGATAAGTCACAAAGCAAGGCAGCGTCTCCCCACCCCACCATCCCCAAAAAATCATCCAAAAACCGTTGCAATCTCCTTGGTTTTGCCTCGATAATAGAGGCTGAACAGTAACGATCTCCAGACGTCAAAGAAATATGACTTTGGTCGGGTGATAGAAGAGGAGAGAAGCCGAGATAACATTGTCAAAGGATCGAAAGAAATAAAAGAGATTATACTTGAGCCCCGGAAAGAAATAACGTTGTAAGATAAGAGCGATAAACTCTTTGATTCTTACACGGTGTAGACTTTGTGGAAGTCCATTTCCTAACTTCACCGACTACTCCCCCACCCAACTTTGAAGCAAGGCAGGATTAAGAGTTGATCCTGGGCAAACTGCGGCGATAGGAGGACCGGGGTTGTCGAATGACACCCCATTACAAAGCTCTTCTCGGTTTAGGGTTGAAAAGGCTCAGTGCCACACCCCTGTGGAGTCTTAATCTACGTGCTGGCTCTTCATCTACTTAGCAGGATGGCTGCAAACATGATAGAACGGGCATTTGGGAGTGGAAGAGGAGGCCAGGTCGGGGAGTCCGTTTGGTCTAGTGGTTAAGGCACCAGGCTGGAAATTGGGAGATAGTGAGTTCAAGTCCTGCCTTAGCCAGGAAAGCCAACTGGGTGACTTTGGGCCAATCACCAGGAGACTGGGAGTTCTAGTCCTGTCTTAGGCATGAAAGCTAGCTGGGTGATTTTGGGCCAATCACTAGGAGACTGGGAGTTCTAGTCCTGCCTCAGGCATTAAAGCCGGCTGAGTGTCTTTGGGCCAATCACAAGGAGACTGGGAGTTCTAGTCCTGCCTTAGGCATGAAAGCCAGCTGGGTGACTTTGGGCCAATCACTAGGAGACTGGGAGTTCTAGTCCTGCCTTAGGCATGAAAGCTAGCTGGGTGACTTTGGGCCAATCACTAGGAGACTGGGAGTTCTAGTCCTGCCTTAGGCATGAAAGCTAGCTGGGTGACTTTGGGCCAATCACTAGGAGACTGGGAGTTCTAGTCCTGCCTCAGGCATGAAAGCTAGCTGGGTGACTTTGGGCCAATCACTAGGAGATGGTGAGTTCTAGTCCTGCCTTAGGCATGAAAGCCGGCTGAGTGTCTTTGGGCCAATCACAAGGAGACTGGGAGTTCTAGTCCTGCCTTAGGCATGAAAGCTAGCTGGGTGACTTTGGGCCAATCACAAGGAGACTGGGAGTTCTAGTCCTGCCTCAGGCATGAAAGCTAGCTGGGTGATTTTGGGCCAATCACTAGGAGATGGTGAGTTCTAGTTCTGCCTTAGGCATGAAAGCCGGCTGGGTGACTTAGGACCAATCCTTCTTTCTCAGCCCAGTCCACCTCACAGGGTTGTTATTGTGGGGAAAAGAGGAAGAAGAAGGTGTGTGTTGGATATGTCGGCTGCCTTGAGTTATTTGTAAAAGTAATGAAGGTGGGATACAAATAAACAATCAAAACAAATAATTAGGGTGAGGTACGTCGGTTGTCTTTTGTCCTGGAGTCTCCAGATACATTGGAAGACTGCTAGCTATCATGTCACCCCTTCACTTCATTAGGTTAAACCTGGTTCCCTCAGTTTGTTCCTCATATGACTTAGCCTCCAGACCAGAGGTGAAATGTTTCCAGTTTGGACCAGATTGCCTGATCCGGTAGCGATGGTAGTGAGTAGTTTGGAGAACTGGTAGCAAAAATCCCTGCACCCCGCCCCCCATGCCCAGCTGAGCTGCGCGATCATCAGAGGCTGTTTTTTTTTAACTTTTAAAAGCATTTTTTCTACAACCTCTTCGGCCGGAAAAAATGCTTCTAAAAGTTTAAAAAACAGCCTCTGATGATCGCGCGGCTCAGCTGGGATCGCCAGAGGCTTTTAAAAGCATTTTTTTCTACAAGCTCTTGGCTGTAGAAAAAAATGCTTTTAAAAGTAAAGGAAAAAAAGTTGGCCATGCCCACCCAGTCACATTAACACCCCCCCGCACCAAGCCATGCCCACAGAACCAGTAGTAACAAATTTTACATTTCACCATTGCTCCAGACCTCTTAGCATCTTCGCTGTTCTTCTCTATATCATTTCTTTTCCTCGTCTCTTCTCCTCCTGATTCTCCTCCTCCTGATTCTCCTTCTTCTCCTCCTCTTCTTCTCTTCTTGCTCTTCCTCGTGACCCTCCTTCTTCTCGTCTTCCTCCTCCTCCTCTTCTCCCTCCTTTTCTTCTTCCTCTTCCTCTTCATGATACTCCTTCTTCTCTTCTTCCTCCTCCTTTTCCTCCTCCTGATCCTCCTCCTTCTTCTTGTCTCCCTCCTCTCCCTCCTTCTTTTCTTCTTCCTCCTCCTCTTCATGATCTTCCTTCTTCTCTTCTTCCTCCTTTTCCTCCTCCTCCTGCTACTCCTTATTCTTCTCTTCTCCCTCCTCCTCCTTTTCCTCCTCCTGATCCTCCTCCTTCTCCTCTTTTCCCTCCTCTTTCTCCTCTTTTTCTTCTTGCTCTGCTTCCTTCTCCTCCTGATCCTCCTCCTTCTTCTCTTCTCCCTTCTCCTTTTCCCTCTCCTCTTCCTCTCCTCATTCCTCTTCTTCCTCCTCCTCTTCTTTCTCCTTTTCATCCTCCTGATCCTCCTCCTCCTTTCTTTTCTCCCTATTTCTTCTTCTCTTCCTCCTCTTCTTTTGCCTCCTCTTCCTCTTCTTGCTCGGCTTCCTTATCCTGACCCTCCTCCTTCTTCTCTTTTTTCTTCTCCTCTTTGGGATTCCCGCTTCTCCTTCTCCTCTTCCTCCTCCTCCTCCTTCTCTTCTAGTTCCTTTGTACCAGAGAAGGCACACACTTCAGGTCAGAGGTCAAACAAGCACCGGAGGCTAAACTAATTATTGTGATTTGCTCTTCTTTTGTAATTAATCGCGGGAAAGCTTAAGGCTGTGAGCTGCTTTCACAAAAGTAAAGCTGAAGGACCAATTAATTAAAACAGCAGGGTTTAATGAGGCCCCTTTCACTTCCTTCGTGTGTGTGTGTGTGTGTGTGTGTGTGTGTGTGTGTGTGTGTGTTTGGTAGCATTTGTCAAGAAAACAACCCTGCACTTCCCCACTGCCTTGATAAGATGGCACAAGAAACAGATCTCCACGTTGCTGCGTTTTAACCGCTCGACACAGGGAACAAAAGCTCTGGAGCGCAAAGCAATTTGTAGGGATTAAAAGCCAATGAACGTGGACCGTGTTAAGCAGACGGGTAAGACACACGTGCGCGTATTCAGCTCAATTATCCATCGGAGACGGAAATCCCATTCAAATGAGAAGTGTTGGCAGTCCTGCTCGGTGGAGGTGGCATCCTGCAAAAGATAATCTGGGAATTCAGCGGGGGGAAAAAAAAAAAGCTGAACGGGGAGATTTGCAAGCCGGCAAACTTACATTGGGTGTGTTGGAGAAGAAGAATGATGACGTGGCCTTCCAAAATAGTAGGTGAGCTCAGGTGCAGGTTGTGATGGCATAAAATCACATTAGGATTAGGGGGTGACTTGACAGCAGTCTTCCAATATTTGAGGGGCTACTGCAAAGAAGAGGGGGGGGGGTCAACCTATTCTCCAAAGCACCTGAAGGAGGAATGGAATGGAATAGGATAGGATAGGATAGGATAGGATAGGATAGGATAGGGTAGGGTAGGGTAGGGTAGGGTAGGGTAGGGTAGGGTAGGGTAGGGTAGGGTAGGGTAGGGTAGGGTAGGGTAGAATAGAATAGAATAGAATAGAATAGAATAGAATAGAATAGAATAGAATAGAATAGAATAGAATAGAATAGAATAGAATAGAATAGAATAGAATAGAATAGAATAGAATAGAATAGAATAGAATAAGAAAAGTGGAATGGAATGGAACAGAATAATAGAATTGAACAGAACAGAATGGAACGGAACAGAACGGAACAGGAGAAATAGAATGGAATGGAATGGAATGGAATGGAATGGAGTGGAGTGGAGTGGAGTGGAGTGGAGTGGAGTGGAGTGGAGTGGAATGGAATGGAATGGAATGGAATAGAATAGAATAGAATAATAGAATTGAATAGAACGGAACGGAACAGAACAGAACAGAATAGAATGAGAGAAGTAGAATAGAACAGAATAGAACAGAATAGAATGAGAGAAATGGAATGGAATGGAATGGAATGGAATGGAATAGAATAGAATAGAATAGAATAGAATAGAATAGAATAGAATAGAATAGAATAGAATAGAATAGAATAGAATAGAATAGAATAGAATAGAATAGAATAGAATCTGGATGAGACCTTGTAGGACATCTAATTCAACCTCCTACTCAAGCAGGAAACATTATACCATCCCAGCCAAATGGTTGTCCGGTCTCTTCTTAAAAACCACCAGTGTTGGAGAACTTAACAACTTCTGGAGGCAAGCTGTTCCATCAACTGATTGTTCTCACTGTCAAGAAAATTTCTCCATATTTTCTGGGTTGAATCTCTCCTTGTTCCCTTTCCATCCATTGGTTCCTTCTCAAGCAACAGATGGAAACTCAACCGGTAGTCCTGATTCCTCACCCTTGACATGCAGCTTCTCTAGACAGTGACAACAAATGATAAGGAATTTACCAGGACAAGGCACAGAGTCTGGTCCTTCAAAATAACCTGACCCAGACCATCAGATTCAGACAATGTCCTAATTCTGCCAGTGCAGTTTCTCCAGCCTTACATTCTTGTTTTTGAAGGATGGTTCCTAGCAGTGGGGGAAGTCAAATTTTTTTTTACTGTCGGTTCTGTGGGCGTGGCTTGGTGGGCGTGGCAGGGGAAGGATACTGCAAAATCCCCATTCCCACCCACTCTGAGGCCAGCCAGAGGTGGCATTTGCCAGTTCTCCGAACTACTCAAAATTTCCGCTACCAGTTCTCCAGAACCTGCTGAATTTCACCCCTGATTCCTACCCTGCCAATTAAATAGATGATGTTGTGCATTGCTGCTATTGAAAAAGAAGAGCAATCACTACGAGATCATTTGATACACACACACATACAAAACAAAAAAACCCACACCCTTGATCCTTAAGGGGGTTCCGTGGAAACAGACCTGAAGGCAGGACAAGAAGCAACGGATGGAAACTAAGCAAGGAGAGAAGCAACTTGGAATTAAGGAGAAACTTCCTAACGGTGAGAACAATTAACCAGTGGAACAGAAGTTGCCTCCAGAAGTTGTGGGTCCTTCATCACTGGAGGTTTTTAAGAAGAAACTGGACAGCCAATTGTCTAAAGGTTATAGAGTTTCTTGCTTCAGCAGGGGGCTGGACTAGAAGACCTCCAAGGTCCCTTCCAACTCTGTTATTCTGTTATAACACAGGGACATGTCACCACACACTAATCTTCCTCCTGAAATGGAGTAGGGTCTCCTGCTTTAGCAAGGGGTTGGACTAGATCAAGGGTCAGTAACCTTAAACCCTCAAAGAGCCACAAAGGTCCTAACCGGAAGCCCCCCGTTCAGTTCTGGAGCTGACCGGAAGTCCGATTCCCCCACCATAGAGCCTCTTCCTAGTGCGGTGTCCTTTTTTCTATACCTGTCCTAACCAGAAGCCCTATCAATTCTGGAGCCAACCAGAAAACCCGTCACTTGCCATAGAGTCTCCTCCTGGCACAGCTTGCTTCCCTCCCCAACTAACCAGACGCTCCTCTCAAAATTGTGGTGCCGACCAGAGACAGAGAGCCGCAATAGAAGGATGAAAGAGCCACATGCGGCTCCGGAGCCACGGGTTGCTGACTTTTGGACTAGATGATCTACGAACTGAAGTGAAGTCTTAAATCCATTGGAAGTTTCAATTAACCATCGCTTCATTCTAGAACCCAGATGCCGGTTGCAAATGCGGTCACTAAATGAGGACTGCCTAGACCATTGTTTCTGTTTCAGAGACGCTGCACTGTGCCCAAAAGCCAGCTGTTCTGTTCTGATCCTGCCGGAAAGTTCTTGAGATCGCTTTCAAAATTTGTCGACTGTGGTGGGTGAAAAAACAAAATCCTTCAGTGCGAATGCAAAGCAGCTGCTTCCGTCTCTCGCGACGACGTGCTTCAAATCTGAAACGGTCCGTATTCAAAAAAAAAGGGTTTTGCTGCTCGCCCCGAGTTAGGAGTCATTTCAATTAGACCCTGTTGTGCAGGAAATGCAGCAACCACCGAAAACTGTAGAGCAGAAAATGTCACAGTGCGATTTTAAATGACAGGCGAGGGCGGGGGTGGGAGGAAGGAATATTTCTCTTTGGAGGAATGATTCATCTCAAGGCGAAAAGTATTTTGTGAACGCAACTGAGATCGTCCCTACCAAACTGAGAGGTAAGTAATATTTGGGGGCCGAAATTAAACAAATGAGCAAAATAAAATCCCCCAAACATCCTCAGAGAACACATATACATAATTACTGCTGTGAAAGTACAATGTTAGGTAAATTTAAGCCTTTCCTTTCCTTTCCTCCCTCCCTTCCTTTCCTTCCTTCCCTTCCTTCCTTCCCTCCCTCCTTCCTTCCTTCCCTCCCTCTCACCCTTCCTTCACTCCTACCCTTCCTTTCCTTCCTTCCTTCCCTCCCTCCCTCTCACCCTCCCTTCCTTTCCTTCCATCCTTCCTTCCTTCCTTCCTTCCTTCCTTCCCTTCTTCCCTTCCTTTCTTCCTTCCCTCCCTCCCTCACCCTTCCTTTCCTTCCTTCCTTCCCTCCCTCCCTCCCTCTCACCCTCCCTTCCTTTCCTTCCTTCCTTTCCTTCCTTCCTTCCCTCCCTCTCACTCTTCTTCCTTCCTTTCCTTCCTTCCTTCCCTCCCTCTCACCCTTTCTTCCTTTCCTTCCTTCCCCCCTCTCATCTTCCCCCTTATCTACTTTCTTTCCTTCCTTCCTTCCCTCCCTCCCTCTCACCCTTCCCTTCCCTTCCCTTTCAAAAAGTCAGAATTACAAGTAAGATCTCCAAATCAAACTTGACTTGACTCCTACTTTAGGTTGTTGGGGACTTTTTTTTTGGCAGTGATTCAGAAGTGATTTCTCATTGCTTTCTTCTGGGGATTTTTTAAAAAAATTATCTGAATCAGCCTGGGGATTTCTTGGTAAATTCCCACCCAAGAGTTAACTCAGTCCAACTTTGCAATTTTGAGCCAAGGGCTCTCTTGCTGAATTTTATTGGGTTTGGAGGTTCTCTTAAACAGATGGTGGAATGGACATACTGTAAGGTGGACAGTTCTTCCTTTATAGCAATAGAAATAGCATTTAGACATATACCACTTCACAGTGCTTTCCAGCCCTCTCTAAGCGGGTTACAGAGTCAGCCTCTTGCCCCCAACAATCTGGGTTTTCATTTTACCCACCTCGGAAGGATGGAAGGCTGAGCCAACCTTGAGCTGGTCAGGATCGAACTGCTGGCAGTGGGCAGAGTTAGTCTGCAACACTGCATTCTAACCACTGTGCATCAAGGAAGGGAGGGAGGGAGGGAGGGAGGGAGGAATAACAATAGCAATAGCTATATTGCTTATATACCACTTATATATCACTTCAAAGTGCTTTCCAGCCCTCTTCAAGCCGTTTACAGAGTCAGCCTCTTGCCCCCAACAATCTGGGTCCTCATTTTACCCACCTCAGAAGGACGGAAGGCTGAGTCAACCTTGAGCTGATCAGGATCGAACTGCCAAACTACTGGCAGCCAGCAGTCAGCAGAAGTAGCCCGCAGTACTGCATTCTGACCACTGCGCCACTATGGCGCTTGGTGTTCCAGCTCTCCGGCTGAAATCAGGAAACTTACAGACATTTTAAACAAACACTCCAAGACGATTCATAAATCTACACCTCGCTAAGTCACTGTTCGTAAGTGAAGAACTGTATAGGTAAACCTCGGCTTACGACCCCCACAATTGAGCCCAAAATTTTTGTTACTAAGTGAGTTCAATGAGTTTTGCTCCATTTCTTGCCGCCGCTGTTAAGTGAATCCCTGCAATCCGTAACCCAGGTTGTTATGCAAATGTTGGCTTCCGCGTTGACTCTGTTTGCCGGAAGATCGCAAAAGGGGAAATCACGTGACACCCCTCCCCACAAAACGCTGCAACCGTCATAAATAGGAACCCGTTGCCAAGGCTCTGAATTTTGATCACATGACTACGGGGAGACTGCAATGGTCGTAACTGTGAAAAACGGTCATAAGTCACATTTTTCAATGCTGTTGTAACTTTGAACAGTCACTAAACGAACTGCTGTATGTCAAGGGCTACCTGCAAAAATGTTAGCAAGGGTTTCTCTGCCCGGTTGCTGGGTGGGCGTGGCCTAGTCGACTTCCTGCACCACGAAAGGGCTGGGTTGTTTTTGCCCTCCCCGGGCTCCAGAGGTTTTCTTCAAGCTTCCCGGAGGGTGAAAACGGCCTCCCCAGGCTCCAGAGGCCCTCCGGAGGCCGGAAATGGGCCTGTTTCCAGCCTTCCCAAACTTCCGGTAGGCCCGTTTTTCACCCTCCCCGAGTCTCTGTGTGCACCCTGCACTTACCTGCATCCAAAATGGGCCGCATGGAGACTCCTGGGAGGGGAGGGGAGGGGAGGGTTGGCAGGGCCAGCCAGGGGTGGGATTTCAGGGTTCTCCGAACTGCACAGAACCTTAGCTAGAGGGTCTCCCGAACCCCTGCAAACCCCAGCAGCCCAACCCTGGCTACCTGTAGTATTTTCCTGCCAAACCTACTAAAGGTGATCTCTTTAGAGGAATCACTGGTGGGTTTTTTTTCCCACCAATCCTCTCAGGTCCTCCTGGAATCTTGGGATGAAAACCTCACTTCCCTTGGGACCTTATTCCTCTTTCGCCTCTTCCCTTTTCCACCTGCACTTTCCTGCTTTTAACAGACGGGATTGAGGTGGAAATCCTGTCCCCACCATCTGTTCCTTACTTGGCCACATGTGGTTATGGGGAGGGGGAGAAGAGGATGTGGGGAAGGGAGGGGGAGGGCCCTGGAATGCAACTGTACTCAGCCAAAACTCCAGAGCTGACCCGTATTTTATGCCCTTAATCACATATGCAAACACTCTTCCCCCTGCTAGAGGTCCCTGGTTTACAGGAGATAAACGCAGCTGTCCAAATTCATCCAGAGCTTTCTAATCCAGATTATCTAAGGCCTGCCTGCCTCCCTTGGGTCAGTCGGGAAGCAACAACCCGTGACACAGTTTGATTCCTTCCTTGCAGACAGTAGCAAAAATTAGAACAGAACAGAACAGAACAGAATAAGAAACTGGAATGGAACAGAACGGAACGGAACAGAACAGAACAGAACAGAACAGAACAGAACAATGGAATGGAATGGAATGGAATGGAATGGAATGGAATGGAATGGAATGGAATAGAATAGAATAGAATAGAATAGAATAGAATAGAATAGAATAGAATAGAATAGAATAGAATAGAATAGAATAGAATAGAAAGTGGAATGGAATGGAATGGAATGGAATGGAATGGAATAGAATAGAATAGAATAGAATAGAATAGAATAGAATAGAATAGAATAGAATAGAATAGAATAGAATAGAATAGAATAGAATAGAATAGAATAGAATAGAATAGAATAGAATAGTTGGAAGGGATCTTGGAGGTCTTCTAGTCCAACCCCTTGCTTAGGCAGGAAATCCTATACCACTTCAGACAAATGGTTATCCAAAATCTGAAAAACTTCCAGTGTTGGAGCATTCACAACCTCTGTAGGCAAGTTGTTCCACTGATTAATTGTTCTGTCAGGAAACTTCTCCTTGGTTCTAGGTTGGTTCTCTCCTTGATTAGTTTCCACCCGTTGCTTCTTGTCCTGCCCTCAGGTGCTTTGGAGAATAGCTTGACTCCCTCTTCTTTGGGGCAACCCCTGAGATATTGGAAGACGGCTATCATGTCTCCCCTAGTCCTTCTTTTCATTAAACTAGACATACCCAGTTCCTAAGCCGTTCTTTATATGTTTTAGCCTCCAGTCCCCTCATCATCTTTGATTTTCTTCTCTGCCTTCAAGGAATGCCTTCAAGGAAAAAAAATAAATAAGGCCAGTTGGTCTTTTGAACAAGGGTATTTGGGACAATGCCATTGTAATTTTGAACGGTCATTAAACGAGTGGTCTCGATCGTGGACCACAAGAAAGATTAGAATCTGCTTATGTCTTCTCTGTCCCAGGTGTGCACACGGGGAAAGATTTGGCACAATTTAGCAGGTCCGTCGACACTCACTTCTTCCTCTCTTCCCACGCTAAGATAAATGACAGACTGTTCTTTAATATACGAGGGAACATATTTTCAGAAGGCATCTCGTGGGCAATCCAATTGTCACCACAGAACGCAGCACCAGAAGACAAACCGAGAGGCCTGGCTGTTGTTGTCTGAGAGGGTCTGATTGGTTCTTTTATGAATAGCGGTGTCAGTCATTCTTCGGCTCCAGCAGCTCCTAATATACTCCAGAGGTTAGCTCTTAATCGGTTCTGACATCTGGTAGCCTGCTCCAAGTCCCTGCAGAAATTAGCCACAGAGAAGCTAAGCTGGAGTGTGTGTGTCTCTCTCTCTTGGTTTTCTTCCACAAATTCCCTCTTCCCGTTAGTTGTTAAGAGTTGACGTCTCCCTCGGCTCCGGGGTTGAACATGAGTTTTGCCTCTGGGCATTTTCTCAAGAAGCTGGAGTAAGGAGACGGCGGCGGAAAAAAGGAAGGCGCAAGGAAGAAAAAAGAGCACAGCAAAAAAGGGACGCGGTGTCTTAGCGGCTAAGATGCTGAGCTTGTCGATCGAAAGGTCGGCAGTTCAGCGGTTCGAATCCCTAGTGCCGCGTAACAGGGTGAGCTCCCAGCTTCTGCCAACCTAGCAGGTTGAAAGCAGGTAAAAAAATGCAAGTAGAAAAATAGGGACCACCTTTGGTGGGAAGGGAACAGTGTTCTGTGTGCCTTTGGTGTTGAGTCATGCTGGCCACATGACCACGGAGACGTCTTTGGACAGTGCTGGCTCTTCGGCTTTGAAACGGAGATGAGCACTGCCACCTAGAGTCAGGAACAACTAGCACATATATGCAAGGGGAACGTTAACCTTTACCCTAAAACACAGCAAAGTTATACAGATAGCCCTCAACTTTAGCAATTAGCTCAGAATTTCTGTGGCTAAACGAGACATTTCTTAAGTGAGTTTTGCCCTATCTCAGGACCTTTCTTGACATACTTGAGTTTTTAAAAGTAAAAAAAAAAAGCCTCTGATGATCACATGGCTCAGTTGGGATTGTCGGAGGCTTTTAAAAGCATTTTTTCTACAACCTCCGAGAGGTTGTAGAAAAAATGTTTTTAAAAGAAAAAAAAAGCCTCTGACGATCAGGCAACTCAGAGGGGATCGTCTGAGGCTTTTAAAAGCATTTTTTTTACAACTTCTTCCACCAAAGAGGTGGGTTCTACTTACCTTTACTACCAGTTCGTAATGGGACCACACACACATGCATACTTCTGCACATGTGTAGAACAGTGGTGGGTTTCAAAAATTTTTACTACCGGTTCTGTGCGTGTGGCTTGATGGGCATGGCATGGCATGGCATGGTGGGCGTGGCTTGATGGGCGTGACAGGGGAAGGATACTGTAAAATCACCATTTCCACCCCACTCCAGGGGAAGGATACTGCAAAATCTCCATTTCCTGCTGGTCAGCTGGGACTCGGGATGCAGAGAATAGATGGGGGCGGGGCCAGTCAGAATTTTTACTACCGGTTCTCCGAACTACCTAAAATTTCTGCTACCGGTTCTCCAGAACTAGTCAGAACCTGTTGAAACCCACCTCTGGCGCAGAAACTTCTTCCTGATGACATCCAGGTCGGTAGGCGGAGTCTCCCGCTGGTTTTACTACCGGTTCTTGCAAACCAGTCCGAACTGGGGGCAACTCACCACTGCTTCTTAACTCAAAACACCGATAACGTAATGTCACGTACCAAAGCCCATCATAACTAATCACCACAAGTCCTTCTTGTGCAAGAGAAAGAGTGAATGTGTGTGGTGGTATTGATTGCTGTTGTTGGCTGCTTCTAGAAAGAAAAGAAAAGAAAAGAAAAGAAAAGAAAAGAAAAGAAAAGAAAGAAGGAAGGAAGGAAGGAAGGAAGGAAGGAAGGAAGGAAGGAAGGAAGGAAGGAAGGAAGGAAGGAAGGAAGGAAGGAAGGGAGAGAGAAAGAAAGAAAGAAAGAAAGAAAGAAAGAAAGAAAGAAAGAAAGAAAGAAAGAAAGAAAGAAAGAAAGAAAGAAAGAAAGAAAGACTTGAACATTTGGAAATTATTACAGTCCACTTGCTCTGTAATTATAAAAAGCTGAAATTACTTTCAAGCTTTGGGTAAGGAAGAGAAACCATGCAATTACTTCACCGAGCCATTTGCAACCTAATTATCTATGGGTGTCATATGCTCATATTTGAACATAAATGGGAGCCGTTTAAGGGTGAGACATGACCAAATAGATACCTCGGGGCTTTTGCCATTATTGGGCTGGCCTTTCCCTCTCCACCGATTGCTAATAAACTAAACGGACAATAACCAGATGTTACATGCTGGTTTAATGATCAAGCTTATACCACGGGGAGGCTGCTTGTGACATCACCGCGAAGAGAATGAAAATGAGTTATGGATCAGCTGCCAGACTCGCCACCTCAAGTTTACCACTCACATTAAATTAAAAACTATCAGACGAAAATAAATAATCACTGCTAGCCAAGGAACGTTTGGGTTCTTGCATGTCCTAAGAAAGGCACATCAATGAAATGCACATCAATGAAACATTGCATCCTGTTGTGGTCCGCCAGCAGCCTGCAGAGCTGGCAGTGGAGTGGGATAGTGAGGAGGCTGAGGAAGAACATGGGCCAGTCCTGGAGGCTGGGGAAGGCTTGGACGAGGGCTCTGCGTCGGAGGCAGAGATGGGGCCAGGGCCATCTGGGAGTGAGGTGCAGACTCCAGAGCCTCCAGAGGCTGACAGCAGAGCAGCAGAGGAACAGGAGGAGCCTGCTCCTAGTGCACGCGTGAGAAGAGCTGCTAGAAGGCAAGAGCAGCTAAAGCAAAAGGGACGACTCGGGAGTAAGGCCAGGAGATGATTGGCCCCTGCCGTAAGGCTTAAAAGACCAGCAACGGCTCTTGGGCTCTTTGTCAGAAAACAACGTTGATAGATTTGTTTCTTGTCTGGCTGCATTTATTTTCTGTCGGCGTCTTCTGCTTCTGGACTTTTGCCAAGAAAAGCCTTTGGCAGGTTGCCTAATTAGATCAAGGTTGGTGATAAGGCTGAAGGATTGTGTTATGAAGAATTTGTTTTGAATTAGTTTGGACTACGCTGAGGAGGAGTTAATTCTCACCTGTTCTAATAAAGTCTGTTTGTTTCGAACTGTTTGCATCTGATACTTGGGCCTCCAAAGGTTGACATTATGGATCTTGAAGACCAGGAAGAGGTCATCCTTGACTTACGACCACAATGGAGCTCAATGTTTCCGTTGCTAAGCAAGACAGTTGTTACCTGAGTGGTGCCTCATTTTACATCCTTTTTTGCCACAGTTATTAAGCGAATGTTAAGTGAATCATGCAGCTGGTTGCAGGATTCCAGGTGCGGTCTAACATCCAACGATTTGTTGGAACTTAATCTGTGGTCTACTTCAGCTGACTGCTACCTGCAGTCCGGCGGTTCAAATCTCACCAGGCTCAACGTTGACTCAGCCTTCCATCCTTCTGAGGTGGGTAAAATGAGGACCCACATTGTTGGGGGCCAGAGGCTGACTCTGTAAACCGCTTAGAAGGGGCTAGAAGGCACGGTGAAGCGGTATATAAGTCTAAATGCTATTGCTAGTCAGGGATGGGCTTCAAAAATTTTAGCAAGGGGTTCTCTGCCCAGATGCTGGGTAGGCGTGGCCATGGTGGGTGTGGCCTGGTTGGCCTCCTGCACCACGGCAGGAGAGGGGGTGTTTTTACCCTCCCTGGTTTCCAGAGTCTTTCCTCGAGCCTCTGAGTGGGCAAAAATGGCCTCCCCAGGCTTCCTTACTTCCCAAACTTCCAGTAAGCCCATTTTCTGCCCTCCACGAGCCTCCGCGTGCCCTGCATCCAAAACAGGCCATATGGGGACTCCTGGGAGGGGAGGGGCAGGGTGGGCGGGGCCAGCCAGGAGTGGGATTCAGGGGTTTTACCGAACTGCACAGAATCTTAGCTAGAGGTTCTCCCAAACCTCTGCACACCCCCAGCAGTCCTACCCCTGTTGCTAGTACTGAATCTTCACAGCTGACACGGAGCTTCTCTAGATGGTAAGGAATTACGGGAGCAAAGTACAAGATTTGGTCCTTCAGGTAACGTGGCCCAAAACTGCTCAATTTAATCAAATTCAAGTCTCATTCTGACTCTGCCAGTGCAGTTTCTCCAGCCTTGCATCCATTGTATTTATTTTATTTTATTTTTGAAGGGTATTTTCTAGTCTGTCCATCAAACAGCTGATGTTGGGCATCGCTGCTATTGAAAAAGAAGAGCAAATCATTACAAGATCAGTTTACACCTCAGATCCTTAAGGGAGTTCCATGGAAACAGATGTGGATCTTCTCGTGGGTTTTTTTCTCTTTTTTTTCCCCTTTCTCCATTTAAATTTTTTGGGTTCCCCAAGAGACCGACTTTGAAAATGGGTGTGCTATATTTCCTTGACAATACATGCCACTTGAGAAAGAATAAAATTTAGTAATTGCTCCCTCGGTGACACTCTTCTTTTAAAACTTAATTAAAAACCCTTCCATCACCCCTTCCTCCCATCTCTTCTCTCCTCTTTTCTCCATCAGGAGAACAAGCTTTTCCCTTCCCGGAGAGAAGATTAAATAAATACACTTTTATGTGATCCAGAACAAATTAAAAATTAAACAAAGGCATTTAGTTGTGTTGTTGTTGGTTTTTTTTTCTTTTTCTTTTTCCTTTTGAAATATACCTTTCGTGCAGCTGCAACCATTGTTGCTTTGCAACTTCCCCGCTACACACATCATCGAAATTGAAAAGCAGACGGATATCCCAAAAGTGCCAAGAGGCACATTTGGAGGGCAAGTGAGTTAAAAATAACTTCAAATCAGCCTTAGATCCCAGCACTAATGTTACAAAAGGGATGGAACGGAAGGAGACATCGCTCTGTCTGTTTCATGATCCCTTCACACGTGCAAAGTTTTATGTAGGACTTAGGTGCCTGGGAAGAAGGGGGAGAAGGAAACCAAACACAGTTAGTCCCAGTCGTTTTACTTGCTGGTGCAACTTTGAACCAGGAGAAATTGCAATGATGGAGCAAATAATTCTGACCTCGCCTCAACGTGTGAATTGGAGGGGTGGACTTGAAAAGTCCTTTCACAACCCTGTGAAGCACCAAGCACAATATAATAAAATCTGTGTGCAGGTTTTTTTTAAAATCATCCTTGGAAGATAGCTGAACTGAACAAATCTAATTGCAAAAATGAGATGTTTTACTCCCTTCCTTCCTTCCTTCCTTCCTTCCTTCCTTCCTTCCTTCCTTCCTTCCTTCCTTCCTTCCTTCCCTCCCTTCCTCCCTCCCTCCCTCTCCTCCTCCTCCCATCTTTCTCCTCCTTCCTTCCTTCCCTCCCCTCTCTTCCTCCTTCCTCCCATCTTCCTTCTCCCTCCCTCCCATCTCTTACTCCATCCTTCCTTCTTTCCTTCCTTTCTTCCTCCCTCCTCCCTCCCATCTTTTTCTTTCCTTCCTTTCTTCTCCCTCCCATCTTTCTCCTTCCTCCCTCCCTCCCATCTCTTACTCCTTCCTTCCTTCCTTCTTTCCTTTCTTCCTTCCTCCCTCCTCCCCTCCCATCTCTTACTCCTTCCTTCCTCCCTCCCTCCCATCTCTTCCTCCTTCCTTCCTTCCTTCCCTCTCTCTCTCTCCTATCTTTCTCCTCCCTCACTCCCTCCTCCCATCTTTCTCATCCTTCCTTCCTTCGTTCCTTCCCCATATCTACAGCTCACCCAGCTCTGTACTTATTATGGATTTATACTAATCCATCTATTGAATTATTTATACAGGAAATCCTCGAAACATCTGTCTGGCTGTTATCTGATGAACCAGGTCTTTCATAACTGACACCCCTGTCAGTTTAATCAGCAGGAAGAGGTTATTATCTTGGTTTTCCAAGATGAGGCAGGCCATGGGGGGAGAGAGAGAGAAAGCTTATTATACATTTGAGCACTTCCTCCAGGAGGAGGAAAATAAACGTAGCTAGCGAAAATATTGCAAGAGCTACAAAAGGCAAACATATTCTTCAGAATAGTCCTGTGTGTCACAAAAAAACGACGGCCTTTTTAAAAAAAGGATCACAACAAAGGAATGGATTTTCAAAATCTTTCCCACGGCTGGCCCAGAGGTCGGTTTCAGCAGGTTCTGACCAATTCTAGAGAACCGGTAGCAGAATTTTTGAGTAGTTCGAAGAACCGGTAGTAAAAATTCCGACTGGCCTCGCCCCCATCTATTCTCTGCCTCCCAAGTCCCAGCTGATTGGGAGGAAATGGGGATTTTGCAGTATCCTTCCCCTGGTGTGGGGTGGGAATGGAGATTTTACAGTATCCTTCCCCTGCCACGCCCACCAAGTCACGCCCACCAAGCAACACCACGCCCACCAAGCCACGCCCACAGAACCGGTAGTAAAAAAAATTGAAACCCACCACTGGGCCGGCCCCATAGCGGATGACACACTGGAAAACAAGTAGAACCGCCAAAATGACAATCCATAAAATGTCATTTCCTAAATGATTGGGAAGGTCTGTCAGCAAACTGGATACAAATGGAATTCTGCCTAAATTGGGGGAGGGGAGTCAGGGGAGGGGGGGAATCAGCACAGACTATAGGAAGCAAGCCATTTTGACAATTGTGCTAATTGCTTTCAATGTTCTCCTTCTGAAACCGAAGTCACAGCATCTGCAGATTCAGCAGAGAAAGCTTCAGTCTAATCTGGGTAAATCAGACAGGAAACATGACCAGATAGGCTTAATTTACCTTATTGTAAGGCTATCCTTGCAAGTCTGAAAGTGCAAATCTCCCACGTCACTTTTTACAGCCTGAAAAGTTAGGGAGGGTCCTTCCTGAGTTTCTTTCTCTGCCTGTTGGGCAGCTGTGGGCTCCTCACGCCCTTATCTCTTTCTTCCTTAAGTAGCAGCAGTGGTGGTATTCAGCCGGTTATATCTTGTTTGGATGAAATGATAACAGCGGCTGCGGAAGGCTCTACTCATCTGCCCGGATGTCATCTCATCCCATTTTTGATGCTCTGAGCATGCGTGCAAGACTGTGCATGTGCGTGTGCTCTCACATTTGCGAACCAGTAGCGAAGATAAGTGAATACTGCCCCGGAGTAGCATCTCTCTCTCCCTAAGGTCATCCCCACATTCTATGACAGGGAATAACAGAGTTGAAGAGTCCTTGGAGGTCATAGATCATAGATTAACAGAGTTGGAAGGGACCTTATAGGTCATCTAGTCCAACCCCTCGCCCAAGCAGGAGACCCTACACCATTTCTGACAAATGACAGTCCAATCTCTTCTTGAAAGCTTCCAGTGATGAAGCTCCCACAACTTCCGAAGGCAACTTCTGCTCCATCGGTTGATTGTTCTCACTGTCAGAAAGTTCCTCCTCATTTCTAGGTTGAATCTCTCCTTGGTCAGTTTCCATACATTATTCTTTGTCTGGCCTTTGGGTGCTTTGGAAAATAGCTTGATCTCCTCCTATCTGTGGCAACCCCTCAAATATTGAAAGACTGCTCTCCTGTCTCCCCTGGTCCTTCTGTAGAGTGGTATTAGTACCTCACTTGATCTTGATTGTATCCCTCTCTTAATGTAATTTAGGATTGTTTTGGCTTTTTCGGCTGCTGCTGCATACTGTTAGCTCATATTTAGCTGGTTGTCCACTAAGACTCCAAGATCCTTCTCACAGCTACTGCTATTAAGCCTGGTTACCCTCAGTTTGTGCTTTTGGTTTTTCTTACCTAAGTGTAAGACTTGACTTTTCTCTACATTGAATTTCATTTTCTTAGATAGGGCCCAGTGTTCAAGTCTGTCAAGAGCCATCTGGATCTTGAGCCTGTCTTCTAGGGTGTTAGTTACTGCTGCCAGCTTAGTATCATCTGCAAATTTGGTGAGTTCCCCTTCTATTCCCTCATCTAAGTCATTTATGAAGATGTTGAAGAGTCCTTAGCCCTGGGCCTAAGACGGAACCTTGTGGCACCCCACTGTTTACTTCTCTCCATGTAGACTTAGACCCATTAAGGACTACTCATTGAGTATGGTTTGTCAGCCAGTTGCCAATCCATCTGGTGGTGAAGCTATCTATCCCACTTTTTTCTAGCTTACGAAGAAGTAGGTTATGGTCTACTTTGTCGAATGCCTTGCTGAAGTCTAAGTATATTATGTCCAGCGTATTTCACTGGTCTACTAATTTAGTCACTATGTTGAGGAATGAGATAATATTGGTTTGGCATGATCTGTTTTAAACAAACCGACTGCTAGTTATTACTTTACTCGTTTCTAGCTGTTGGCAGATCTGGTTTTTTTTATTATCTTTTCCATTCTTCTAGTCCAACCCACTACTCCAGCAGGAGATCCTATAATTTATCTACACTCTGTGGCCATTTTTATTCTAGCAAGGTTTCGGTATCTTGATCCCTCAAATCAAGTGGTGGGAGTGAACAATTGCGCTTTTCAAGATGCAGCAGGAATGAGAATTAACCAGGCCATCTGGATAGCAATTTTTCTGAGTAACAAGGACTGAGCGGACTTTTCAAATTTCACAACATACGGACAGGTTTTAACCATAGTTTCAGTGGGGAAAATGTGACCGTCCTAGACCAGGCCAAGTCCAAAAATGCCGGGGAATTTCTAGAAGCCTGGCACTCTTGACAAATCAGCCATCAATAGATATGAACAACATCTATAGACTATGCATAAGAGACAATCATCCAGCCCACAAGAGAAGAAAAAGATTTCAGCACCTCTCCATTAGTAGTCAGCACCCAGATCAGCAAAGATTAACTCCAAGATCAACAATCAAGTAAGCCAGGGGTCCTCAAACTATGGTCCGCGGGCTGCATACGGCCCATCGAAACCATTAATCTGGCCCGCACAGGACCACACGGCTGTCCCATCCACATTGCCCAATCCACTCATGGACCCCCACCCTTCGGCCTTTGCGAACCCCACGGGCTGGAATGGGATGGTAGGTAGGGCCAACATTTTTGGTCTGCAGAATGCTTCTGGAGGCGGGGGAGGTGATAAAGGGGCCGTGCAGAAAGTCAACCAAAAGCGCAACATGCAAACAAAAGCAAATAGAAGACCCCCAGGAGCAAAACAAATTAAAGTTTAATTTGTGTGCATCATTTAAAGGACTGCTAAATTGGCCTGGCCCACCTGGTCACATGACCTAGTCACGCCCGCCCAGTCACATGACCACCTAGTCACGCCCCCCCCCTCCAGCCAGGCCGTCGCCCCCCCCCAGTCTGAGGGACCGTGAATTGGCCCCCTGCTTAAAAAGTTTGAGGACCCCTGAAGCAGGGGTGAAGTGCTCCCAGTTTGGTAATGATGGTGGCAGGTGGTTCGGAGAACCGGTAGCAAAAATCCCTGTGCCCCCCCCCCTCATGCCCAGCTGAGCCGCATGATCATCCGAGGCTTTTTTTTTTTACTTTTAAAAGTATTTTTTCTACCACCTCTTCCGATGAAAAAATGCTTTTAAAAGTAAAAAAAAAAAGCCTCTCATGATTGCACAGCTCAGCTGGGATCATCAGAGGCTTTTCAAAGCATTTTTTTTTTCTGCAACCTCTTGGCTGAAGAGGTGGTTTAAAAAAATGCTTTGAAAAGCCTCTGACGATCCCAGCTGAGTTGCCTGATCGGCAGAGAGGCTTTTCAAAGCATTAGAAAAAATGCTTTGAAATTTTTTTTTAAAAAAAAATTGGCCACGCCCACCCAGTCACATTACACACACACCCCCCCCACCAAGCCACGTCCACAGAACCGGTAGTAACAGATTTTACATTTCACCCCTTCCCTGAAGTAAGCAATACCCCAATGAGGAAACAGCCAAGACCCATCATTAAACAGCCAAAGAATCTCTAAGACCCCCACCCACTCACACAGACAGGTAAGACACCAGAATATAAACTGACAACAAACATCACTCCTTACTAACACTGATGATGTTACCTAGTTGGGTCATGAAATGTCTCCAAGAAAACCACCAAGCTCAGAGACCACCAAGGTTGGTTCTAGGTTGCTTCTCTCCTGGATGAGTTTCCACCCGTTGTCCTGCCCTCAGGTGCTTTGGAGAATAGCTTGACTCCCTCTTCTTTGTGGTAGCTCCTGAGATATTGGAAGACTGCTATCATGTCACCCCTAGTCCTTTTAACTAGACTAGACATACCCAATTCCTGCCACCGTTCTTTGTATGTTTTGGCCTCCAATCCCCTAATCCTCTTGGTTGCTCTTCTCTGCCCTCTCTCTAGAGCCTCAGCCCTCGTTTCAGTTCGACTGTAGGGTCCTTTAATGCCAAGCGGAGAGAGCACCAAGGACTCTCGCAACGTGCGTCTGTGTGCGTTTCGGTGCCTGTGTATCTTTTCATCTGAATTGGTTTTGCATTGTAGTGACAGCTCTCTTTTCAATTTGCCTGGAAAGCATCCACGAAAAGCTGATGGATGTATTTTTAGTCTGCCTTTAATCTTTTCCGAGTTACCGTGGCAGATTGCAACCTATCTCAGTTTCCCCAAACCTGTCTGGGAGTTATGCTAGTAAAACACACACACACACACACACACACACACACACACACACACACACACACACACACACAAGTCAATGAGTCTGAATTGATTGCTGCTCTGGAGTCATATGGAAATGTTTCTTAACAGCCAAGCCATTCGAGGTATAGGTTATTGGATCATATGCATTTCATTCCGGATGTCGCAGGTAAGGCAGACAGCCATCCGTCACTGTGTAAAACATTCCAAATTAACAATAAGGACATGTCGAGGTTTGACTTCGGCTAGGCAGGCAGGTGCCTATAGCAGAGGATAGGATGGGATGGGATGGGATGGGATGGGATGGGGATGGGGATGGGGATGGGGATGGGGATGGGGATGGGGATGGGGATGGGGATGGGGGTAGGGGTAGGGGTAGGGGTAGGGGTAGGGGTGGTAGGGGTAGGGGTAGGGGTAGGGGTAGGGGTAGGGGTAGGGGTAGGGGTAGGGGTAGGGGTAGGGGTAGGGGTAGGGATAGGGCAGTGATGGCTAACCTTTTTGCCATCGCATGCCAAAAGCAGGGGGAGCATGGTGGGGTCACATGCACGCATGCCCATATCCATAATTCTATGCACCCTGCCCCCCCATGCTCCCCCCACTTTTGGCGCGTGATGGCCCGGTGGGCCCGGTAGGCCTGTTTTTCTCGACTTCCAGTGGGCCCAGAAGGGCCGAAAATCAGATGGCCAGTTTGCATGCTGGAGCTAAGCTAGGGCAATGCTTGTGTGCCCACAGATATGGCTCCTCGTGCCACTTGTGCCATAGGTTCGCCATCATGGGTATAGGGTTTTCTGCTCGAGCTTGGACTAGAAGACCTCCAGGGTCCCTTTCAACTTTGTTATTCTATTAAGTACAGGTAGTCCTTGACTTACAACCACAATTAAGCAAATCTGGCTTCCCCGTTTAATTTTGCATTTTAATCATTCTGGCTCTTGTCTTCATGCAGTTTTTGTCTTGACCCATCTCTCTAAACTAAACCTCAGCCTGGATCTTAACAATGCTCCATAGTCCTCAGATCCTGCAGCTCAAACCTCAGCTCAGTGCAGTTTCCAAAATGCACGGTTTGATAAGCATGTTGAAAATATATATATCAAGTATAAGTAGGAGTGTCTATGGAGATT
Source organism: Coluber constrictor foxii (assembly GCA_038048745.1). Classification (NCBI taxonomy): domain Eukaryota; kingdom Metazoa; phylum Chordata; class Lepidosauria; order Squamata; family Colubridae; genus Coluber; species Coluber constrictor. The sequence goes on from CM075968.1 coordinate 30,869,188, forward strand.
CTCTGCTGGAGAAGACTCCTGCGAGTCCCTTGGATGGCAAGGCGATCCAACCAGTCAGTCCTAGAGGAGATCAACCCTGACTGCTCTTGAGAAGGCCAGATCCTGAAGAGGAAACTCAAATCCTTTGGCCACCTAATGAGAAGGAAGGAATGGCTGGAGAAGAGCCTAGTGCTGGGAACAATGGAGGGCAAAAGAAGAAGGGGACGGCAGAGAACGAGGTGGCTGGATGGAGTCACTGAAGCAATCGGTGTGAGATTAAATGGGACTCCAGAGGATGGGAGAGGACAGGAAGGCCTGGAGGAACATTGTCCATGGGGTCACAATGGGTCAGACATGACTTCGCAACTAACAACAACAAAGACATTAGATAGATAGATAGATAGATAGATAGATAGATAGATAGATAGATAGATAGATAGATAGATAGATAGATAGACAGACAGACAGACAGACAGACAGACAGACAGACAGACTTCGCAACTAACAATAACAAAATGGAGATTCTCAGTCCTCCAGGTCATGATTGTCCCAAATGTACTTTTTCAAGAGGCAACTGGACTTTCTGGTTTTTCATTGAAGACCCTTCACTTCTCATCCAAGAAGCTTCTTCAGAACTGAAGAAACGTCTTGGATGAAAACTCTGTAGAGATTCTCAATCCTCCAGGTCCTGGTTGTCCCAAAGGTGCTTTTTCTCAAGAGGCAACTGGATTTTCTTGGTTTTTTTCTTTGAAGGCGTTTTGCTTCTCATCCAAGAAGCTTCTTCGGCTCTGACTGGATGGTGGGGGAATGGAAGGATTGATACTCCTTGCAGACAGCTGGTCATTGGCTTTCTTTAGCCAGAAGCTTCTTGGATGAGAAGCAAAACGTCTTCCAGGAAAAAAGAAACAGAAAGTCCAGTTGCCTCTTGAAAAAACACCTTTGGGGATAGGGAAACAGGAATGAAAATGGGATGAGGGCAGTAGGTCAAGCAGATTTTCCCACAGCTTCGCTCGCTGAGGATGCTGCATTGCGGCCTCGGCTTCGGTACTTCTAAGTGGAGTACCGATACCAAGAAAGAAGCAATAAGGCGCTGTGACTCCAGCCGGCATTGATTGCGATCTACAAAAGAGACACGCCTTTGCAGGAACTGAAGTATTTGCCTGTCCTTATCATATCAGAGGCCAGAAGTAAACCATCCAAGGATGTAGGAGGGTGGGGTGGGGGAGAAACGCCTTGAGTAGATCATCAGGATGTGCTACAAATCTCGTCCTCTTTCTCATGTTTCTTCCAGAGAAAAGCTTTCTCTTTCTAATGCATCACCGGAGGCAAGAATGAATCATCACGCTGGGATAATAACTTCCTACAAGAGTTGAGTCAACGGTGGGGGTTTTTTTATCACACCAGGGCAAAATGTTTTTTCCCACCACACACACACACAGAGGCACACACAAAGAGAGTCACAGAAGGCAGTGACATTATTCACCTGTGGGGTTTTTTTTTTCTTTTCTTCCCCCAAGTCTGATTCAGGATGGCTAAGTTCACTTGAAAAGAGCCTTGGTGGAGCAGCAGACTAAAGCGCTGTTAAATAGCACTTAGCTGCCAGCTGCCTGCAATTACTGCAAGTTTGAATCTCACAAGGCTCAAGGTTGACTCAGCCTTCCATCCTTTCTAAGGTAGGTAAATTGAGGACCCAGTTTGTGGGGGCAATAAACTGACTTTGTATAAATATACAAAATTATGAAGGGTATTGCTTAACGCACTGTAAGCCGCCCTGAGTCTCCGGAGAAGGGTGGCATATAAATTGAACCAATAAACAAATAAATAAGAGCCTGGATAGCTCAACAGGCTAAAAAAAAAAGCAGACTAAAGCCTATTATTAACATCCAGCTGTCTGCAATTACACCAGTTCAAATCTCACCAGGCTCAAGGTTGACTCAGCCTTCCATCCTTTCTAAGGTAGGTAAATTGAGGACCCAGTTTGTGGGGACAATAAGCTGACTTTGTATAAAATATACAAAAGTATGAAGGCTATTGCTTAACGCATTGTAAGCCGCCCTGAGTCTCCGGAGAAGGGCGGCATAGAAATCAAATTTAAAAAAAAAAAGTTCAAATCTCACCAGCTGACTTTGTATAAAAAAGAACACCGCTGGTGGGGGGGGCGAAGTTGTGACTGCTCCAACACTGGAAGTTTTTAAGAAGAGGTTGGATAACCATTTGTCTGAAGTGGTGGAGGGCTTCCTGCCTAAGCAGGGGGTTGGACTAGAAGACCTCCAAGGTCCCTTCCAACATTGTTATTCTATTTCTATTTCTAAATGTTGTCCATGGGGTCCCGATGGGTCGGACACGACTTCACAACAACTAGCTCAGCAGACTAAAAGCATTGTGATTAACATCCAGCTGTCTGCAATGACTGTAAGTTCGAATCTCCCCAGGCTCAAGGTTGACTCAGCCTTCCATCCTTTCTAAAGTAGGTCAATTGAGGACCCAGTTTGTGGGGGCAATAAGCTGACTTTGTATAAAATATACAAAAGTATGAAGGCTATTGCTTAACGCACTGTAAGCCGCCCTGAGTCTCCAGAGAAAGACGGCATATAAATCGAACCAATAAATAAATAAATAAATAAATAAATAAATAAATAAATAAAATATTTGTAGCTCAGGGGGTCCTTGGTGCTCTCTAAGCTTGGTGATTTCTTGTAGACGTTTTATTACCCAACTTAGTAGCATCAACAGTGCTAGAAGAGAGTGGGGTTTGCAAGGAGGAGGAAGAGGAGGAAGGAGGACTGTAGGGTCCTTGGTGCTCTCTAAGCTTGATGATTTCTTGTAGACGTTTTATTACCCAACTCAGTAACATCATCAGTTTTACAAGGGAGAGGGGTTTGTGCTCTGATTACATCCTAGCATCAGTGTTGGTGGGTGTGTTCTCCTTGGTTAGGCTATTGTTTACTGTCTGTTTGTCTGAGTTGGTAGTTTCTCGATTGGGGTATTGTTTGCTTCTGGATCAGGGGTGGGTTCTACTTACCTTTACTACTGGTTTGCAATGGGATTGCGCGTGCTTGCTCGCTTCGCTTCTGCACATGCGCAGCTCACCGATGACGACATCAGGGGGGGTGGGCGGGGCCTGCCGCCAGTTTTACTACCGGTTCTTATGAACCGGTACGAACCGGGAGCAACCCACCACTGTTCTGGATTGTTAGTTTAGCATTAACCCTGGTGTTAATCTCTGCTTATTCTAGGAAGCGTTTTAGACTGTTTCCTTTTTAGCCTTTTTGATCGTCTCTTTTGAATGGTGTGTAGATGTTGCGTAGGAATAAAGCTTTAATCCTTTTATTCCCCTCATAGTTTCACTGCCACGTTCAGTGATCTCAAAATTCCATTGTGATCCTCCTCACCAGGCTGAATTAACACATTTCCAAACCGCACCTCAATTCCTAAAATTCCTCCGGAAAGATGGCCAACTTCCCATCTTTCTGAATTAACAGCTTTTAGGCAACCAGATTTTGGGATGTGTGAAACCGGAACGCCAGAGCATAAAATCCTAGACACCCAACTATAAACCGAGCTTAATTACTTTGTTGCCTTGTATTTCCAAAGCATATCTATCCAGCTAGGTTAATAAAGAGATCCTCCTGTTTTCCCAATTAATATTATTGATTAAATCTATGTAATGAGAAGGGATAGGATTTCAATTTGAGGCATGTTTAACCTGGCTGCTTGGAATAATTCAGTGTGGCTGAAAAAACATCACCCAGAGTTAATTATGCTATGGCTCGTTAAGAAATGTTGACTTCAAAAAGCTTCCAGGGAATATGGGACTTTGCATGAAGATTTTTTTCAAAGGCAATCCTGATTTCTCCCCCACTCCCCGTCCCCCCATCTGGCTGTGTGTTTGTGTGTAGAGAAAGAGAGACAGACAGACAGACAGACAGAGACAGGGAGATAGAGACACAGGGAGACAGAGAGAGAGAGACAGAGACACACAGAGAGAGAGACACACACACAGAGAGAGACAGAGACAGAGACAGAAAGAGAAAAAAAGAAAGAGAAAGAGAGACAGAGAGAAACAGAAACAGACAGACAGAGAAATACAGGTGCATGCAGTATGTGTTTGTATATGTATACACACACACTGCACGCAGCTGTATTTCCTTGTTTCTAATCTGCAGGCAAACTTAATCTCCAGATTAGCTAATGCAAAGATTACTATATTTTTTTTCCTTGCAAGTAAAGACACATAGATTTTTGCCATCCATAGAGTAGGGTTTCTTAACTTTGGGAACTTTTAAGATGGGTGAACTTCAACTTAACAATGGTTGCAACATCCTGGGTTTATCTGGATTGGTGGAAAAAGATACCAAATCCACTTAACATCGGTGCAACTAACCATCATCATCATCATCATAATAGAAGAAGAAGAACTTTAAAACTGAAAAGTGTGGAATGTCAACTCGCAAAGCACCCCATACCTGCTCTTGAGTTGCCATAGGCAAGGGGGATGGGAAACCGACGAAGTAACATGGCAGCCAAAGACAGGAGCGCATTCCAGATATATCTTTCTCAAGGCTGTCTCCCAGGGTTACCCACAGCAGCCAGCAGCCGCGAAATTGCTCTGTGCTTCTTTTATCCGTGGAACTGTCAGCTTTTATCCATGGGCTCTCAGATTCCTGAATGCAACATAACATCATAAGCATGTAGTGTTCATATTGGTGCAATATATGATAATGCAATGTTACGCACATATATGTATAGAGGATTGTGGGTTGTTAGTATGATTATTGGTGTAGGGATTTTCTTTCTTTCACTGTGAGTTATTGATATGTATTTATGGTTGTAGGGGGCAGGTGCATGAAGGGAGGCTCAGCCAAGCTCATTGGACACGACTTGTGCTTTGACAATAAAGGTCGAATAATTTGAATCATTTGAATTTCACTGGAAATCCAAGAAATGTATTTGGAACTGAAGATGGAATGGTCCAGTGGTGAAATCCAAATTTTTTTACTACCGATTCTGTGGGCGTGGCTTGGTGGGTGTGGTGTCACTTGGTGGGCATGGCAGGGGAAGGATATTGCAAAATCTTTATTCCCACCCCATTCCAGGGGAAGGATACTGCAAAATCCCCATTCCCTCCCCACTCCAGGGGAAGGATACTGCAAAAACCCCATTCCCTCCCCACTTCTGGGGGAAGGATATTGCAAAAATCCCCATTCCCTCTCCACTCCAGGATAAGGATACTGCAAAATCCCCATTCCCTCCCCACTCCAGGGGAAGGATACTGCAAAATCTCCATTCCCTCCCCACTCCAGGGGAAGGATACTGCAAAAACCCCATTCCCTCCCCACTTCTGGGGGAAGGATATTGCAAAAATCCCCATTCCCTCTCCACTCCAGGATAAGGATACTGCAAAATCCCCATTCCCTCCCCACTCCAGGGGAAGGATACTGCAAAATCTCCATTCCCACCCCACTCCTGGGGCCAGCCAGAGGTGGTATTTGCCGGTTCTCCAAACTGCTCAAAATTTCCGCTACCGGTTCTCTAGAACCTCTCAGAACCTGCTGGATTTCACCCGTGGAATAGTCTCATATAGGCAGAGAAGAATTTTGGCTATATTATGCTGGCTTGAATGTATGTAGAATAAACAAACAATAATAGTTTCCTCTCTGGCAAGAGCTTATGGAGGCTTACTTGCTGATCATCAGATAACAGAAAGACTGTCACAAGGTAAAATCAGAGTTGAGAAATATTTACAGGATTGAGTCATGAGGCCCATCCCAGATGAGATATCGTCAGCATGTTGAGTTTTGTCACAATTCCATGCCAGAGCTTTGCCCCTTGTTATCAACAAACATCGGTGGAAAACATCAATATCTTCATCTTCCAAATATCCTCGTTGGCCATCATCAAGACCAAAAAAGAGCCAGTTTTGTCTGGAGGGTAAACTTACCTGGAGAGACCAGGTAAGTTGCAGCTTTGAGGCCAAGTACATGGTTTCATGCCTGCGAAGACATCCGTTCATGCTTGCAACTGCTCAACCCCTGAAGGAAGATAAGCTTGAAGCAAAGATTCCAGATGTTTCATTGGGAAGCTCTCAAGAACTATTTGCATGTGTACCACAGCGGGAAGGTGCAATCAACATCTGCTTTTAGAATAGAATAGAATAGAATTCTCTATTGGCGAAGTGTGGTTGGACACACAAGGAATTTGTCTTTGGTGCATAGGCTCTCAGTGTACATAAAAGAAAAGATACATTCGTTAAGAAATAGAATAGAATAGAATAGAATAGAATAGAATAGAATAGAATAGAATAGAATAGAATAGAATAGAATAGAATAGAATAGAATAGAATAGAATAGAATAGAATTTTTTGGATGAAGGTAAATGCAAGGCATGCATGGAGGCTCAGGGAGGGTGAAAAATGGTACTACCGGAAGTTCAGGAAGGCTGGAAATGGGCCCGTTTCCGGCCTCTGGAGGGCCTCTGGAGCCTGGGGAGGCCGTTTGCACACTCCCAAGGCTCGAGGAAAGCCTCCGGAGCCCAGGGAGGGCAAAACCATCCCCCACCGCCATAGTGCAGGAAGCCGACTAGGCCACGCCCACCCAGCAACAGGGCAGAGAACCCCTTGCTAAAATTTTTGAAGTCCTCCCTTGCGAAGAACCAATTTTCCACCAACAGAGTTTCATGAATCACTACCCCAAAGCGGCAAGCCGAGATTTTTTCTCTCTCTCCCTGTTTGAAATGTCTCTCACACAGGAGGTTTGGGGGGGTTTTTTTTTTTTTTGGCGTCCCTGAAGGAACTGCTATCAGGCTTCTCAATCTTGTTAAACAGTTTCCTTGTCTCCTTCCCTTCTCTCTTTCTCTCTCTCTCTCTCACAGACACACACACTTGCTTTCCATTTCTTCGCCGGCAATATTGTTGTTACAGATCTATGCGCGGAGTGCCACAATGCTCTCCCTGGTGGGTGGCAATGAATAATATATTCATTACTATTCAATGCGAACGGGCGCATCAACAGAAGAAGCAGATTCCCACAGGTCACCCAGAAATCACTTACTTCGTTGTAGCAACCCTCCGGCTCCTTATTACATTTGCAAGCGCCGCGCGCAGAGAAAGGAAGACGGCAATACGCGCACCGAGAGCATACAAAAGCATCGATTCCCTTTGCTACCAGACAGCTTGGAAAGTGTGTTGTTGTTGTTTTAAAGGATGCACAGCAGGGGTGGCATTCACCTACCTTCACTACCGGTTCGCAAATGTGAGCGCATGCACAGGGCCTTCCACACATGCGCAGAGCGTCACATCCATGTGTGTGTGTGTGTGGACAGAGCCTCCCGCATCTGCCGCTACCAGTTCGCATGAAATGGATAGAACTGGCTGAATACCAACACTGATGCACAGTCCTCGACACACAACCCTAAATGGATTTCCATCGTTAAGTCGGTACAGTTGTAAAGCAAGCCATCATGTCACCGGACCCACATTTATGACTCTTTTTACCGCAATGCTTAAGCAAACCAGGAGAGCCAGTTTGGTCTAAGTGGTGAAGGCACCAGCAAGAGACTATGAGTTCTAGTCCTGGTTTAGGCATGAAAGCCGGCTAGGTGACTTTGGGCCAATCACCAGGAGATGGTGAGTTCTAGTTCTGGAGTAGGTATGAAAGCTGGCTGGGTGACTTTGGCCAATCACCAGGAAATGGTGAGTTATAGTTCTTATTTACGCATGAAAGCTGACTGGGTGACTTTGGGCCAATCACCAGGAGATGGTGAGTTATAGTTCTTATTTACGCATGAAAGCTGACTGGGTGACTTTGGGCCAATCACCAGGAGATGGTGAGTTATAGTCTTGACTTAGGCATGAAAACCAGTCAGTCCCTCTCTCTCAGGGCAGCCCATTTCACAGGGTTGTTGTTATGGGGAAAGAGAAAGAGGAAGATTTGTTGGATATGTTCACCGCCTTGAGTTATTTATAAAAATAATAAGGCAGGATATAAATAAACAAAGATTAAAAATCGAATCACTGCTGTACTTACGTGAATCCTGTAGACATTTTTTCAGCCTTTTCCTTTGCAATGTTGAGCCATCCTGAATCATGGATATGGGGCTACCTCTGGTCTCTCCCTTGACTTGTCTTTAACCTACAATGCAAAATGAAGGTCTTTTTTACTGGAATGGCGATCTGCGTTTCTATCCAAAAGCTCTAATTGAATTGGAGAATTTGTGTGCCACATTAAACGTGTCTAAATTAACGCTCTGAACTTGACCCACCTGGGTTTGCCAAAATAAAGGAATTTCGCTCAACGCTACACAACCAGGATTTCCTGAAATTCTGTCCGCCAAGACACTTCTCACCCTCCCCCCCCACTTCTCCTTTCCTAATCTAGAATTACAGGCAGAGTTCCAACTTCGTAGTAAAAGAGTGTAATTTCTTCAGTGTGGAGCAAAGAAAAATAAGCACGGTTCCTTGCATTCTTTAAATTTTCTTTGCCTGGACTCGGGCATCTTCTCTCTCTCTGTCTCTTTCTTTGTCTCTCTCTCTCTCTCTCTCTCTCTCTCTCTGCCTCTCTGTCTCTGTCTCTTTCTTTCTCTCTCTCTGTCTATCTCTCTTTCTGTCTCTGTCCCTCTCTCTGTCTCTCTGTCTCTTTCTTTCTCTTTCTCTTTCTCTTTCTCTTTCTCTCTGCCTCTGTCTGTCTCTCTCTTTCTTTCTCTCTCTCTCTCTCTCTCTGTCTCTCTCTCTTTCTTTCTCTCTCTCTCTGTCTCTCTCTCTCTTTCTGTCTCCCTCTCTCTCTGTCTCTCTTTCTCTGTCCCTCTCTCTCTGTCTCTCTTTCTCTGTCTCTCTCTCTCTGTCTCTCTCTTTCTCTGTCTCAGTCTCTCTTTTTCTTTCTCTGTCTGTCTGTCTGTCTGTCTCTCTCTTTATCTGTCTCTCTCCGTCTCTCTCTGTCTCTCTGTCTCTCTCTCCCTCCCTCCCTCCCTCTCTCTGGCTATGGAGAATATTTTGCAAGGAAGAAAACCACAGTAGGAAGCATGCTGGCCAGTTGGCACAATTCTGCTCTGCTCTGCCCAGAATGGATTTTTTCAGCTTTAAATCTGTCCGCCAACTTAATCCTTTCTGCTTCCTTCGACAAAGTAAGGACTAGAAGGATATGAATCAAAGACTTAAGCACCTCGGCCATTTGGCACGCTGAAAGGGGTCAATGCCAACCCGCACTTGGAGAAGAATTAAGCCAAATACATTTCTATAAAACAATTATGGACAGCATGCTTCTCCACTTCAGCAAGCCTCCCAACCAAAAATGTGCTAGAACTTGCTAGTGTTTCTTGGTCAAAAAGGGGCAGATTATAGATTGGCAGATGATTTTCTGAAGGATAACTTCAGGGACCGAATAGCTGTTATTTAAAGAAGCGTTTCTCTGGAATTCATGCAAGCGTCCAGCTCTCGGGTAGGACAAAGGAGCTTTTCAAAGGATCCCTGCTTTGTGAATCTCTCTTTTCTTTGCTGTCCTCTGATTGCTGTTTTAAACTTTCCAGCCCATTTCAGAGAAGCAAAACCAATTGGGGGTGGGGGTGGGAAGGGGGGAAGCCAGATTGGCTTAATGGCCCTGTGATTCGTTTAACACAGGGATCAGCAACCTTAAACCCTCAAAGAGCCACAAAGGTCCTAACCGGAAGCCCCCGTTCAATTCTGGAGCTGACCGGAAGTCCAGTTCCTCCACCGTAGAGTCTCCTCCTAGTACGGTGTCCTTTTTCCTCTACCTGTCCTAACCAAAAGCCCTATCCACTGTGGAGCTGACTGAAAAAAACCTATCCGTTGCCATAGAGTCTCCTCCTGGCATACCGTGCTTCCCCCCCACTAACTGGAAACTCCTCTCAAAAGTGTGGCACCAACCAGCGACAGGGAGCCACAGCAGAGGGATAAAAGAGCCACATGCGGCTCCAGAGCCGCAGGTTGCCGACCCCTGGTTTAATAACTGTGAGAGAAATCCTCAAAATGACGCACAACTGGTTTACAGAACCGCCTTACTTAGCAATCAAAATTCTGATCTCAATTACGGTTGTTAAGTCGAGGGCTAAGTGTATTGTGGAAGGGTCATCCCTCTCGAGGAATAGAACACAACTGATCGTAGGACAGGGGTGTAAAACTTGATTCCATTGAGGGCCACATCAGAGTTGTGTTTGACCTCGGGGGGTAGATGGGCGTGGGGGCAGACATGGCCAGGGTGGGCGTAGCCAGATCCTCGTCATTTCTGTCAAGGGCCTGAGCACTCTGCCAGTGAAAACGGGCTCCCGAGTTCTGTTTTCAGCCACAACAGCCTCTTGCCAACCTCTGCCAGCGAAAATGGAGCTCCGGAGGGCTGCACGATGTCAGAGGCATTGCAGGCTGGTCCTTCACTGTTTCCAGAGTGGCCCTGCGGGCCAGATCTAAGCACCCGATAGGCTGGATCTGGCCCTCAGGCCTTAAGTTTGACACTCCTGCCATAGGAGATGAACAGATCTGGATTCTCAAGTGCAAGTTGCAGATTAGAGTTTGGCAAGTCCAGGGGTGACTGATCAGCAAATCAAAGATGAGTTTGTATCTAACGGGATCCATAACTGTTGGAAGGGCTCAACCATCTGGAGACACCAACAAAAAGCCAACAGATGTGAAAACCATCTGAACAATTTATTTTTCAGAGGTTTGGTTCACGCATGGTGTTTTTAGCCATTCATTCGGTTTTCTTTGCTTCTGGTTGCATATTGTTTGAACTCAGGCAGTTTGTGTGTGTGTGTGTGTGTGTGTGTAAACCACAAGCGAAGATTTAGAGCGTGGTGGGAACCCAGCCAATTATTCAAATCATCCTATTAATGCCATAGACGCAAGCTATGCCAAATGTGTCAATCCAGATTTGCTGTAAAACACAAGTATATTAACAGAACTAAAGTCAAGATATAAATTTGCTTTTTTTTAAAAAAGCAAAAAGCAAAAAGCTATTTATTAAGACATGGAGTGGGGATTAGGACAGCAGAGTGTTTAATGAAGCCAGAAGAATAAAAGAAAAGGAAAAGGAAATTGCTTTCTCTTCTCCCAGCGCACCACTTTGTCTGTCTAAACACTCTGTTAAAACTAAGCAAACATCCTAAAGAAAACAGCTGCCATCTGTATTACGTGCAAGAAAACTGTAATAAAAACAAATTGGTGGTGGGAAACAGAGAGACAGACAGACAGAGAGAGAGACAGAGAGAGAGACAGAGAGCGACAAACACACACACAGAGAGAGAGAGAGAGGGAGACAGAGAGATAGACAGAGACAGACAGAGACAGACAGACAGAGAGAGAGAGACAGAGGGAGAGAGACAGAGAGACAGACAGAGAGAGGGAGTCAGAGAGAGAGAGAGGGAGGAAGGAGGGAGACAGACAGACAGAGAGAGAGAGTGAGACAGAGAGACAGACAGACAGACAGACAGAGGGAGACAGAGAGACAAAGACAGAGAGACAGACAGAGACAGACACCGAGAGAGAGACAGAGTGAGAGAGACAGAGAGAGAGACAGAGAGACAGAGAGACGGAGACAGAGAGACAGAGAGAGAGACAGAGAGACAGACAGAGAGAGACAGAGAGAGAGAGACAGAGTGAGAGAGACAGAGAGAGAGACAGAGAGACAGAGAGACAGAGACAGAGAGACAGAGAGACACACACAGAGAGAGAATGCACTTATTTAGTCAAGTGTTACTTTCAGATTCACAAATGTTATGAGTTTCTCAGGAGATGAGCTGGACAACCAAGCTTGCAACACAGCTCTGGAAAAAGAAATGAAACAGCAATAGCACTCAGACATATACCGCTTCCTAGTATTTTTACAGCCTTCTCTAAGCGGTTTTACAGAACCAGCCTCTTGCCCCCAACAATTTGGGTCCTCATTTTACCACCGTGGAAGGATGGAAGGCTGAGTCAACCTTGAGCTGGTCAGGATCGAACTGCTGGCAGCTGGCAATCAGCAGAATAAGCTTGCAAAACTGCATTCTAACTCCTGTGCAGGTGATTTTTCACTCTTGAATTGGGCCGGGGCCTTTGATTCAAAACCCATTGCAAGTTTATGATCCTGGAAAAAATACACGGCTACTTTAAAGAAGTGCAGTAGGTTGAATGCAAAGTGTTATGCACAGACGCACACACTACAAAGAAGACTTGGTAGATGAAAGCATCACGGTCACAACTCAACATTCATTGCGTGTCCCCCTCCCCCCACCCCCATTCTTCCTGCAGACGTAAAATGTGGACGAGTTCCACACTTCACACTATGCAAATATTGGTGTTAATTGTTCTCAAATGAAAAACATATTATTTAAATCAGAATGCTCTTCAGATGTATTTTGGCACATGTACAGGTGCTGCATTTTGCCAGATGTGGGAGTAACAAGTGCAGTTTTAACGCTTAACCATCTGCTTCCTTCCTTATTCTATCACGCTTTTTTCTTCTCCCCTTCTATTATCTCAAGGGCCTTTTTGTTTTAATGATGCACTTCATTTTATCTCCTTTCAGACCTTAGCAAAACCAAACAACCCGATTCGGCAATATGGGGGGGGCGGAAGGGTGGGGGGAGAAGAAGGAAAAGAAAAGCTTCTAAGAGGCAGAAAATGACATTTGCCTGGAGATAAAACAAATCAATTCAGAAGAAAGAGAGAGAATAAAGCGATATATTTATTCCTCTGACTGAGAACGGGCATGTTTGATGTTTGTGACAGTTATAACTCAGGGAACCAGTCAAAACATCACGTACGCCAGGGCCTAGCATGCAAAATGGGAACTAAGATCCTTCTTTTTTTCAGTTTTGTATCAGGCCTCCATTCAGGCATATATGAAATAAAGCAGGGTACCAGTGAATGAATGCAAAGAATGTTCTTTTTGCTGGCATTTTTAAACTACCAGGCGGTTTGGTCTGGTGGTGAAGGCATTATCAAGCTAGGAACCAGGAGACTGGGAGTTCTAGTCCCACCTTAGATACGAAAGCTGGCTGGGTGACTTCGACCCAATCACTAGGAAATGATGAATTTAGTCCCGCCTTAAGCATGAAAGTCAGCTGTGGGACTTTGAAACAATCACCAGGAGACGGTGAGTTCTAGTCCTGCCTTAGAGACGAAAGCCAGCTGGATGACTTTGGGCCAATCACCAGGAGATGATGAGTTCTAGTCCCGCCTTAGACATGAAAGCCAGTTGGATGACTTTGGGCCAATCACCAGGAGATGGTGAGTTCTAGTCCCGCTTTAGACACGAAAGCCAGCTGGATGACTTTGGGCCAATCACCAGGAGATGGTGAATTCTAGTCCCGCCTTAGACACGAAAGCCAGCTGGATGACTTTGGGCCAATTACCAGGAGATGGTGAGTTCTAGTCCTGCCTTAGACATGAAAGCCAGCTGGATGACTTTGGATGACTTTTGGCCAATGACCAGGAGATGGTAAGTTCTAGTCCTGCCTTAGACACGAAAGCCAGCTGGATGACTTTTGGCCAATGACCAGGAGATGGTGAGTTCTAGTCCTGCCTTAGACACCAAAGCCAGCTGGATGACTTTGAGCCGATCACCACGAGATGGTGAGTTCTAGTCCTGCCTTAGGCACGAAAGCGTCAAGGACTCCACAGTTCCACCCTGAGCTACAAATATTCTCTTCCATTGACGTTCGTTTTCTTTCTACCCTAATTTCTTACTTAGGGTAGAGTGAGTCCTTCTTTGTTTTCTGACACCAACCTTTTCTTGAAGCAAGCTTGGAATGCAATGCATTGATGGCTTCGCCCATCCCCAATGGCCTTAATTAACAGACTGTATTAATACATGGCCGGGGTCAAAAGCTTGTAAAGGTTGCAAAAGGAGAGTGTGTGTTGTAGCCAGCCGAGGTCCATTCTGAGAGGCCGGTGAGTCAGGTTCTCGACAGCCCTTTTGTTCCTAATCAATGGGAAATTAATTGGTTTCTTTTAATGGGGAAGGACCAGGGAGAACCATACAACCAATCTGCTGGATGAACGTTAAATGCAGCTGGGATTGCTTCAAGCCAAAAGACTGTTGACATTTCTCTCTGTCTTTTGTCAATCAGATAATGGTTGACTTTGAACCAAACTATTGGGTTTTCACCAACACTTGTCTCTGGCCACGGTGCAAATTTCTCTGACGTCTGGATGGAGGAGAGGAACAATCATTCCTTTTTTTTAAAAAAAATTCCAACGGTTTTCACGGAGAACAAATTTGGAAACCATGAGTCATCTGTCATAGGCAGCTGTCTTCTATTTGGAACTGTCAGATTGTCTAGGGTTACATTATACACGACGGGCCAGCTCTGATTTATCTCCAGAGACAAGTTTTGTTTCCCCCAAATCATCGGTCGATCAGGGACAGGAACCCTCAAAATTAGAACCTTGTGGTTCTGAAACCAGAATAAGACAGTTGGAAGGGACCTTGGAGATCTTCTCGTCCAACCCCCTATTCAAGTAGGAGATTGTATACCATTCCAGGCCAACTGCTGTCCGGGCTCTTCTGGAAAACCTTCACTGATTGAGCACCCACAACTTCTGGAAGCAAATTGTTCCACTGACTGGTTGTTCTCACTCTCAGGAAATTAAGAAATTCTAGGTTGGATCTCTCTTTGACAAATCTCCATCCGTTATTTTGTCCTTCCCTCAGGTTCTTTGGAGAATAGGTTGACCCCCAATTCTTTGTGATAGCTCCTCAAAAATTGGAAGACTTCTATCATGTCACCCCAGTCCCTCTTGATGGCTTTCTGTTTGTCCTCTTGGTGGGCTCTTCCTTCATCTGTTGCCCATCAGTCTTTGCCTGACTCTGTAAACCATGTTGTTGCAAGCATGCTGAGTTGTAATGCTGGTTTCCTGGTTTTTGGACGTTCAGTCGGTACCAGAGGCGACAAAACCTGGCAAAACTCCTGGCTTTGTGTCCCTGGCTTTAAAGTGCTTAACAAGGTCCTAATTTGACTCCATTTACTCCAATTAGTTCAGTTTGATTTTGTTTATTTCAGATGTTTGATTAAACTTTGCTTAAAATGGAACTAATCAAAGGAGCAGTTCAACTTAGTTAAACAAGCAAACTAAGCGAATTAAGGCTTAATCTGAAGCAGATGCCCCACTTCGACGGTTCTCCTGTTGGCGAGGAACTCCAAAGAGGAACAGGCTTAGGAGAACAAAGAGGGACGCAGCTGGAAAACCTAGTTCGAGTTTGGCTGCGTTCACACAACACGTCAATTTCGTCGCGGTTCGCCGTGTCACGGAAACCAAGCCAGTGTGTGAGGTTCATTTGAAATTCAGGCAAAAATCCATGCCATTGGGTTAACTCAATAAGCTTTTTGTTTCAGTAAATATAGCGTGTTGAACCCAACCCTTGAGCGGGTTGCAAAGTTGGAGTTAGACCAGGGGTCGGCAACCTTAAACACTGAAAGAGCCACAAAGCTCATAATTGGAAGCCCCCTGTTCAATTCTGGAGCTGAACAGAAGTCCAGTTCCCCCACCATAGCATGGCGTCGTTTTTTCTCCTCCTAGCATAGCGTCTTTTTTCTCTACCTATCCTAACCAAAAGCCCTATCAATTGTGGAGCCAACTGGCAACAGGGAGCTGAGGGATGAAAGAGCCACATGCGGCTCCAGAGCTGCAGGTTGCTGACCGCTGAGTTAGACCATCTTCTGGGTTTCTTCAAAGATGGGGGAAGAAAAGAGGTGGGTTAAGTGATTCCTTTGAGAAAGAAGTGCTTTGTGGGTTTGAACTTAGGGGCTCTTAGAGGTTGTGGAACGCTGAAACCCTGGGGTCTGTTCTGACTTTCCTCGTGCTATACCATAGTAATGTGTGGATTGATTTGTATGTATCTTGCCTTTACTATTATTGCAAATAACTCAAGGTAGTGAATCCAATACACCTTCCCCCTCCTATTTTCCCTGCAATACCACCACTGTGAAGTGAGTTGGGCTGAGAGAGAATGACTGACTGGCCCAAAGTCACCCAGCTGATTTTCATGCCTAAGGCAGGACTAGAACTCCCAGTTTCCTGGTGATTGGCCCAAAGTCACCCAGCTGACTTTCATGCCTAAAACAAGACTAGAACTCACCCGGTAATTGTTCAAAGTCACCCAGCCAGACTTCAGATCTAAGGAAGGACTAGAACTCACTGTCTCCTAGTGATTGGTCCAAAGTCACCTAGCCCAGGGGTCCCAACCTGTGGCCCGCTACAGGCCCATATGTGTGTGCCCCTCCCACAAAACCATCACCTCTTTCCCCCTCTCCGTTCCAGGCCACCAACCCAGAAAAATTGGGGAACTCTGACCTAGCCATTTTCGGGCCTAACATGCGACTAGAACTCACTGTCTCCTGATAATTCGCCCAAAATCTCACAACCATCTTTCATGCCTAAAGCGGGACTAAATTCATCATCTCTAGTGATTGGCCCAAAGTCACCCAACCAGATTTCATATCTAAGGCAGGACTAGAACTCACCGTCTCCTGGTGATTGGCCCAAAGTCACCCAACCAGCTTTCGTTTCTAAGGCGGGACTAGAACTCACCGTCTCCTGGTTATTGGTCCAAAGTCACCCAGTCAACTTTCATGCCTAAGGTGGGACTAAATTCATCATCTCCTAGTGATTGGCTCGAAGTCACCCAGCCCGCTTTCGTATCTAAGGCGGGTCTTATTTTCAGAGAAACGTAGTTGGAAATTAAAGTGTAGAAAACACAAATATTCAGGATGCTCATAATATAAGCCCTACTGTACCCCCCAGATAAGCCCCAGTTAAGATTGTCAGCCAGATGGGTGCATTTAGTACCGTATTTCTCCCCAAAATAAAGACCTAGCCAGAAAATAAGATCTAATGCATCTTTTGAAGCAAAAATTTATGTAAGACTTGGTCTTATTTTCAGGGAAACACAGAAGTTGGAAACTAAAACACAAGTATTTTTTTAATTTAATTTAATTTAATTTTTTTAATTTGATTTATATGCCGCCCTTTTCCGAAGACTCAGGGCAGCTTCCAATGCATTAAGCAATAGCCTTCATACTTTTGTATATTTATACAAAGTCAGCTTATTGCCCCCATAAACTGGGTCCTCAATTTACCTACCTTAGAAAGGATGGAAGGCTGAGTCAACCTTGAGCCTGGGGAGATTCGAACTAGCAGTAATTGCAGACAGCTGGGTTTTAATTACAATGCTTAGTCTGCTGAGTTATCCAGGCTCATATGTACGAGTATGTCAATTTCACGAGCATTCATGGTCGTCCTGTCTGGAAAGGCAAGGAAAAGAGAGTGTGTGAAGGCGGAATTAAAAGTGCTGACTTAGAGGTGAACTCCTACAGTAATATAAGACCTTGGCTTTCTGTGATTTGCTTGACTGCTTTGCTACGTGTCGGAGGCAGAGCACCATATTAAATAGCCTGCTTAGGTAGCCACTTCGAGGTGAACTATCTTTGACCCATTCCAATGTCAAGCTCTGGTAACCACTGGAGTCTCCAACAGGATCTAGACAGGTCCGAAGGAAGGAAGCAAGGGGCTTCTTGAGTTGTACATGACACACAATCTCATTGATGCAGTAAGGCATATGCTTTGCAATTTTGTAATCCCTAACCCCACCACCCCAAAAAAAGAATGCGAAGGACCAGCTGTCTGCAAGGAGTATAAATCCTTCCATTCCCCACCATCCAGTCAGAGCTGAAGAAGCTTCTTGGATGAGAAGCGAAACATCTTCGAAAGAAGAAACAAGAAAGTCAAGTTGCCTCTTGAGAAAAGCACCTCCATGGCGTGGATGACTGAGAATCTCCATAGACTTTTAGCTGTACAATTTGGGATGAAGACCCTTGGAATGGTGGGGGAGTAGGAGCCTGGATAGCTCAACAGGCTAATAAGCAGACTAAAGCCTGTTATTAACATCCAGCTGTCTGCAATTGCACCAGTTCGGGTCTCACCAGGCTCAAGGTTGACTCAGCCTTCCATCCTTTCTAAGGTAGGTCAATTGAGGACCCAGTTTGTGGGGGCAATAAGCTGACTTTGTATAAAATATACAAAAGTATGAAGGCTATTGCTTAAAGCATTGTAAGTCGCCCTGAGTCTCCGGAGAAGGGCGGCATATAAATCTAATTAAAAAAAAAAAAGAATGGATTTCCAGACGGAAAAAAATTGCAGACTACAAGAACCAGGAGCACAGCTCAGGTGACCCTGAGGACATAGATAAATCTCCAGATGTTCTTAACAACCCTCTAAAAGGATGCATATGACCAGCTGTCTGCAAGGAATATCAATCCTTCCATTTCCCCACCATTCAGTCAGAGCTGAAGAAGCTTCTCGGATGAGAAGCAAAACATCTTCAAAAGAAAAAAAAAAGAAAGTCCAGCTGCCTCTTGGGAAAAAAAGCACCTTGGATGTCTGAGAAGCTCCATAGATAAGTTTCCCTGTTGCCCTCCAGCCACTGGCATTTGGTGTTAGAGAATTCCTGCTCCCGCTGTCGATGTTAGCAATATCGTGGTGGCAACTTTTCTAAAGTGTGTCGGAGGCACCTGAGAACCGATGCTCCTTGTCAAATTAAACCACAACAGGCAGTGCGCTGCCAACTCTTGGCACGAGCTCTGTGGCAAAAGGCAGGGATTTGTTTGAGAAGGAATTGGCTGTGGCAGAAAAACCAGAAAGAATTCCTCACTGCTTAAGCAGTTATTCCCACTTGCAAATTAAGAATGGATGGGAGCCAGCCAAGCTTGGCTGCATTGCAAGGAAATGCATTCCCATCAAGACTGCAGGGCACAGAGTAAGAAGCTGGGGAGGCCTTGTTTGCACAAAAAAAAAGAGGGGGGGGTCCATTTCATTCCCCTATAGCTCAAATCCACGTTTGTGGGAAAGGAGGGGGGTTCTAAGTCAGCCAGATACTGACACTTCATACCTAGTGAATGGGTTGCCTGCTCAGCTACTCCGAGGATAATTAAGAGCGATAGACTTTCTGAGCAAACATGAAAACATGTGCCAAAAATGCTGGGGAGAACCCCTGACTTTTAGGCTTAGGGGGCTAGGATATCTCTTCGTTGTTCTTAATTGTGAAGTCGTGTCCAACCCATCGCGACCCCATGGACAACATTCCTCCAGGCCTTCCTTTCCTCTACCATCTTCTGGAGTCCATTGCAGCTCACGCCAACTGCTTCAGGGACTCCATCCAGCCACCTCGATCTCTGCTGTCCCCTTCTTCTTTTGCCCTCCATCGTTCCCAGCATTAGGCTCTTCTCCATGGAGTCCTTCTTCTCATTAAGTGGCCAAAGTGTTTGAGTTTCCTCTTCAGGATCTGGCCTTCTAAAGAGCAGTCAGGGTAGCTCTAGGATCCATAAAAATGGGGTTCAGAGCTGTGACTCTGGGCCCAGTTGCTTCTCCTTGGGATAAAGTCAGACGCCGCGTTGTCTTTGTGGATATTCCCATTAGCAGAAAAGAAAGCATTGTCATCCAATTAATTATTCATCGCAACTTATGCACTCGACTCCAGCAGTTAAATTTCTTCCTCTCTCTCTCTCTCTCTCCTATAGACATTTGTTTTACAAATCTGTTTTCCGGAATGCAAAAATAATTCTACAGATGCAGGGTCGTTTGGGATAAATGCATAAATGCCGGGTAATGATAAGCTAAAACGGTACTTGCTGAGGTCTCGGGTAGGGCAACAAAAATCAATCGAGTTCGACATTAAAAAATAATAATAATACAGTTTGGAAGCCCAATTCAATTAGAAGATCAGAAGCTTCCCTGGAAATCTTGGTGTTCTTTAACAAACAGAATGACAACATGGTCAGGGGTGGGTTTCACTTACCTTTAACACTGGTTCGTCCCGCGCACGCTTTCCATGCATGCACCCAGCCTCGAAAATGGCATGACTTGGAGCCAGGGCAGGTGGGCAGGCCCACCCGTGATCGCTGCTATCAGTTCTCATGAACCAGTGCGAACTGGCTGAATGCCACCTCTGAACATGGTCATCCTGCAATCTGTCGTTGGTCCGTAATTGTCGGGAGTATTTTTCCTGTTGACAGACTGATTATTTTGATCTAGTATTTGTTTCGTTTAGTAGATTGTTTTAGTTTGCCTTTATTATTTTGATAAAGAACTCAAGGGAGCAAATATATCTTCTCCCACCTCCTATTTTCCCCATAACAAGAACTCTATGAGAGGGTTGGGCTTAGAGAGAGAGGGACTGGCCCAAAGTCACTCAGCTGTTTTTCATGACTAATGTGGGACTAGAACTCACCGTCGCCTGATGATTGGCCCAAAGTCACCCAGCTACTTTTCATGACTAATGTGGGACTAGAACTCACCATCGCCTGGTGATTGGCCCATAGTCACTCAGCTGTTTTTCATGACTAATGTGGGACTAGAACTCACCGTCTCCTGGTGATTGGCCCAAAGTCACCCAGCTGTTTTTCATGACTAATGTGGGACTAGAACTCACCGCCTCCTGGTGATTGGCCCAAAGTCACCCAGCCAGCTTTTGTTCCTAATTCTAGCGGGACTAACATTCATCATTTGCTGATCCCAGAATCATCCAGGCATTTCATACCTAAGACTCTCTCTCAGATTCTCTCTCTCTCTCATGCACCCAACCCACCTCACTATGCGATAGTGTCCCAAAATGATTTTGAAACTTGAATTCGGTGGTGAAATCCAATTTTTTTTTACTACCGGTTCTGTGGGCGTGGCTTGGTGGGTGCGGTGTGGCTTGATGGGCATGGCAGGGGAAGGATACTGCAAAATCCCCATTCCCACCCCACTCCAGGGGAAGGATACTGCAAAATCCCCATTCCCACCCCACTCTGGGACCAGCCAGAGGTGGTATTTGCCGGTTCTCCGAACTGCTCAAAATTTCCGCTACCAGTTCTCCGGAACCTGTCAGAACCTGCTGAACTTCACTCCTGCTTGAATTGGATCTCAGCAATTTTCTGAACAGATTTGGAGTTCTAAATCTCGTCAGTTTTAACATCTGAAAGATCCAAATGAGATCAAGGAGCTTCGTTCGGGTGGGTGGGGGGAGGGGAATGGTTTTCCTAAAACTTTGATGGCTTTCATATTGTCTTAAGTCATCTTCCAAATGCAAAGCCAGGCCCTCTAAATCACCAAACCGTTTTGGCCCAGCATAAATTAAAAGCCTCCTGCAACCTGGAAGCATGAAAAATTGGGTTAATTAAGGAAATGCTGACCCTTATATGTAAGCTGCTCCGCCACATGCAGCTCCAATGCTTTACAAGATTAAGAGGGCTCCGATTTAGTGGCACGTGGCAGGAAATAATAAATAAGAAATGGGGGGGGGGGGAATCCATCAAGCTCAATTGAGCCTTGTGTAATGTGCTCATGACATAACCGAGATTAATTTTGCTAATCCATCACAGGCTACCCATGCGTTTCCAGACAACACACGTCAAATTGAAAATACATTATCAAAGTGGGCCCTCATCTTAGACAACATCCAAGTTCAGGAAGCCAGTGGGCAGAGTTAATCCAGCTGCTTAACACATCTATAGTCAATCAGACAGAAGTCATCGTTTGGGTAAGAGAGAGAGAGACACCTGAAAAAGAGGCCTAGAGAATGATCAAATAAGGGAGAACATAGCCCGTAGCTGTATAATGGGAAGAAGACAATCTCTGTAGTTTCTGGAACTGCCGCAGGTACAAAGGCCAGCTGATCATCGTGTGTGCATGCACGCCAGAAACCCGGAAGAGGAACGGGCGACAATCCGCGTGCCAGGCGACATGGCTCCGTGTGTCCGAAGCAGCATGCATGCCATAGGTTCGCCATCACAGGTATAGATTCTTCTGCTTTTTGAGGGGGTTGGACTATATGACCTCCGAGGTACCTTCCAACTCTGTTATTCTTTGTTCTAGGACAGAGGTCAGCAACTCAAGGCTCTGGAGCCGCATGTGGCTCTTTCACCCCTCTGCTGCGGCTCCCTGTCGCTCAAAATATGAGTCACAAGCGCCAATGTGCGATATCCACCGACACACGATTTATTGAGCTTTTCGACCCCCGGTAGGCCAACCATGGATAAATCCAAGAAAAGAAAAGTTTCAGAAGAAAACAGAAGATTTAATTCAACAACATATGGTAGTTTTGTGGCTGCTCAGGAAATAGGCACAGGAAGGGTTTTGTGGCTCCCGGTGTTTTCTTTTCTGTGGGAAACGGGTCCAAATGGCTCTTTGAGTGTTTAAGATTGCAGACCCCTGTTCTAGGATTAGCTCATCTGGTCTGTTTCT
The DNA here is from genome assembly GCA_038048745.1 of Coluber constrictor foxii. Taxonomy (NCBI): domain Eukaryota; kingdom Metazoa; phylum Chordata; class Lepidosauria; order Squamata; family Colubridae; genus Coluber; species Coluber constrictor. The sequence continues at coordinate 30,891,374 of CM075968.1, forward strand.
TGTCTAGTCTACCTGGGAAAGCATGACAGGTGCTTATAGGAAAACCTGTCTTTAGCGTTAATGAGCATTTCCCCTCAATTAGTCTGTTAAAGGGGAACCTCACTGCGTGCACCATACATTTTTCAATTAATCATGCAGTGAACCGAGGTCAAACGTAGGCCCTACTTCTCTCTGTCCTGGCCTACTTAGCAGATTTGATGGGAGGCTAGAAAGGAAGAGGGAGAGCGGAGAGGTGGTTTAAAAATCTTGGAAGCACAAACATGGAAATATTATATACACATTTATGCAAATGTGTCATACCCAGGATGGCATTTGGTCTTGAAGATGTGTGCAGCCGAGGGGAAAAACACACACACACGCACACAGAAAATTGTATTTCATTTGAATATAAATGCCTTGGAAATGGACATCGATTAATTCAATACAGCGAATATGGCCGGGCACTTCGTCTCGCCTTGTTTTCTCGTTAGAAACTGCAATTCGGGAGCCGATGGACCAAGAGGGATTGCAGATTGTGAAGTATGATACAACAGACAACATGTCACCATATTCGATCCTGCTTTAATAAAATTACCGGTCCCCCCACAAAAATGCTAAGAGTTACCCCTTTTTGTCCCAGCAATGGTGGGGCATCTTGGGACACAACGTTGCAATGGTAGGAGTGCTCTACTTCCTTGAACTGGAGGAAGCAGTTCTAGATCTTTTGGGAGGGGGCATTTTTAAAGGTTTCTTGTCCCACCTTTATCAAGGTGATTGGACCAAAGAACAGGATGGAAACACCAAAGAACCTGTGAAAGACCGAAAGAACCCAGAAAGCGCAGAGAATTGCCATATTTTTTGGAGTATAAGATGAATTACAAGGTCCCTCCCAACTCTGTTAATCTGAATCTATCTAAAATGATCAAAGGCCTGGAGACTAAAACATGCAATGAACAGTTTCAGGAATTGGGCATGGCTGATCTAGTGAAGGAAAGGACCAGGGGAGACATGATAGAAGTCTTCCAATATTTGAGGGGCTGCCACAGAGAGGAGGAAGGGGCTCAAGCTATCTTCCAAGGCACCAGAAGGCCAGACAAGGAACAATGGATGGAAACTGATCAAGGAGAAATTCAACCTGGAAATAAGGAGAAATTTTCTGACAGTGAGAACAGTCAACTGACGGAACAGAAGTTGCCTTCAGAAGTTGTGGAAGCTTCATCACTGGAAACTTTCACAAAGAGACTGGACTGCCATCTGTCAAAAATGGTGCAGGGTCTGCTTGGGTGGTGGGTTAGACTAGATGACCAACAAGGTCCTTTCCAACTCAGTTAATCTGAATCTATCTAGATGATGATGATGATGATGATGATGATGATAGTGATGAACCAATGTTACTCAATCTGAGCAACCTCAACTCCCAGAATTCCCCAGTCACTGCCGAGATTTGTGAGAAGTGAAAGTTCACACCTTTGAAAATTCTGCAGGTTAGAAGGCACACCTCTTTTCTCTGACCAAGTTGCTTCTTTCACCCTTGAATTTGCCCCCTCGGGCGTCTTCTGGCCTCCCTCAACCCACAAAATTGGTGACGTGAATTTCTTAAAAGATGCAAAGAATATTCAGAGCTCGGGAGAGAAATTACAGTTATTTGAAACTGACAAAGCCTGACTCACCACCATTAACAAGCCTGTGTAATTATCGCACAAGGACGCTTCAGGGAACAGACGGTCTTAACACAGGAACTAGACACTTTGCCGAGTGCAACAATAAAAACTTTTAAGGAGAGGAAGGGGATATTATCTCTCTTTAAAAAAAAGGATTAAAGGGAAAGAAGGAACAGCATTTAGCTGTATTTCGATGTACAGATTCCTTTTTCTTTTTTTTTCCAAAAGGTAATTGGGATCTGTTCGAGGGGCCGGAGAATGTTCCAAAGCTTTTCCACGAAATCTTTTTCTTTTCTTTCTTTTTCCTGTTTCTATTTTTTTTCCATCTTGTGGCCTCGGGAAGAAGCAGATGCCAAAACCACAAACAAAGCTGAAATCCAATTACAGTGGAATATTCTGAAGCCTCTCTCCATCTGTAATTGGTTAGCCTGTTTAAACATGCAAAGTGATTTCGCTCACAAACGCACGCGTGCACGCACGCACAACGGCGGATGGTTCAGAATGAAAAACGGGGGTTAGATACGGTCCTGCCCTGCCTTCTTTTAAGGGTCTCGAAACTGAAGGCGCCAATCCTCAATGGAGATCAAGAGCTTTCTTTCATATCCATCGATATCAGGGACGTGATGGCTCAGTGGCTAAGATGCTGAGCTTGTCGATCGAAAGGTCAGCGGTTCGAATCCCTAGTGCCGCATAACGGGGTGAGCTCCCATGACTTATCCCAGCTTCTGCCAACCTAGCAGTTCGAAAGCATGTAAAAAAATGCAAGTAGAAAAATAGGGACCCCCTTTGGTGGGAAGGGAACAGCGTTCCGTGCGCCTTTGGCATTGAGTCATGCTCAGAGAGGCAGTTGTTCAGTGAATTTTGCTCCATGTCTCACTACAGGTGTAAAGTGACTCACTGCAGGTGTTAAGTTATTAAGTACACATATAGACCGGGTAAAGCCAGATTTAATAGCAGTAACTGTGAGCGGGATCCTGGAGTCTTAGTGGACAACCAACTCAATCCTTAGTTGCATTAACAGAGGGATACAATCAAGATCAAGGGAGGTACTGATATCGCTCTCTATATATGTGATTTTGTTGCTGGTATCCTTACGATTTATATTGATATTGTTTCCCTATGACTATCATTAAGTGTTGTACCTTATGATTCTATTCTATTCTATTCTATTCTATTCTATTCTATTCTATTCTATTCTATTCTATTCTATTCTATTCTATTCTATTCTATTCTATTCTATTCTATTCTATTCTATTCTATTCCATTCCATTCCATTCCATTCCATTCCATATTTTCTATTCTATTCTATTCTATTCTATTCTATTCTATTCTATTCTATTCTATTCTATTCTATTCTATTCTATTCTATTCTATTCTATTCTATTCTATTCTATTCCATTCCATTCCATTCCATTCCATTCCATTCCATTCCATTCCATTCCATTCCATTCCATTCTATTCTATTCTATTCCATTCCATTCCATTCCATTCCATTCCATTCCTATTCTACTCCACTCTACTCTACTCTACTCTACTCTACTCTACTCTACTCTACTCTACTCTACTCTACTCTACTCTACTCTACTCTACTCTACTCTACTCTACTCTACTCTACTCTACTCTACTCTACTCTACTCTACTCTACTCTACTCTAATTCCATTCCATTCCATTCCATTCCATTCCATTCCATTCCATTCCATTCCATTCCTATTCTATTCTATTCTATTCTATTCTATTCTATTCTATTCTATTCTATTCTATTCTATTCCATTCCATTCCATTCCATTCCATTCCATTCCATTCCATTCCATTCCATTCCATTCCATTCTATTTCTTTATTTTTCCAATGCTGCACAAATACAATGCTTGCTGCTGTTAATACATGCCATATTAAATATACACTTTATTTATCAAATTTTTCCGGTAAATAAAAAAAAGTTCAGGTTTAAGATCTACATGTTTTCCTGACATCTTCTCTAGCCACGTGTGTATTTTTGCCCCAATTTTTTTTTTGCTTTAGCACAAATCCACCACAGATGATAATATGTCCCAGATTTTTGGTTACATTTCCAACATTTACTAGACATATTTTTGAACATTTTGGCTACCCTAACAGGTGGTAAATGCCATCTATAAAACATTTTATTTTAAGTTTTTAGAATAGAATAACAGAGTTGGAAGGAACCTTGGAGGTCTTCTAGTCCAACCCCTTGCTTAGGCAGGAAACTACATGACTTCAGACAAATGGTTATCCAACATCTTCTTAAAAACTTCCAGTGTTGGAGCAGTCACAACTTCTGGAGGCAAATTGTTCCACTGGTTAATTGTTCTAACCGTCAGGAAGTTTCTCCTTAGTTCTAAGTTGCTTCTTTTCTTGATTTTCTTTATAAGAAGTTGCCATTGTTAATTTATAATTTCTTTCCCATATACTTTGCCATTTCTCGAATTCTATATTACATGCAAAGTTTTTTGCCCACTGTATCATTGTTTCTTTTACTTGCTCATCTTGCATTTTCACGTTTAATAGAAAATAATATAGTTTCTTCATCATTTTTTTTCCCATTGGAGTTCCACAATATCTGAGATTTCCACCAACATTTTACACCCACTCAAACAGAGCCAAACCACGGCAAAGTTTCAATGCTCCAGGTTCTTCTCCTTAGTTCTGCGCACCTCATACAACCATGAAGGTCGAAATCGGGATGCTTAAAAGGTTCTCCTTCGGAAACCCTTCTGTATCGATTGCACGGGCAAAAAACATTAAGAGAGACGTACACCAGGCAGCTAAGACAGCTGGTAATTCCTTCAGCACCTGTCTGTCACTCAAAAATGGCTCAGGCTGAAGGACTGTGAAGAGAGCAGAGCCAATAATGTTTTCATGGGTCCCTAGAAGCTGAAGAGTCATAAAGTAAAAAAAAAAACCCACGAAAAACTTAACTGCATCCTCATTTTCCACATCCGTTCAGAAATAAATTCTCTGAGGTTATCTCCAGGTTTTTTTTTTTATTTGATTTATATGCCGCCCTTCTGCAGAGACTCAGGGAGGCTACAATGCGTTAAGCAATAGCCTTCATACTTTTGTATATTTATACAAAGTCAGCTTATTGCCCCCTACAAACTGGGTCCTCAATTTACCCACCTTAGAAAGGATGGAAGGCTGACTCGACCTTGAGCCTGGCTAGGATTGAACTCAGAGAAATTACAGGCAGCTGGTGTTAATTGCTGCCTTTAGTAGGAGACATTAGCCCCCTATGCTACTCAGGCTCCTTGTACATCAGTAAGATTGACATGAGGGTGCATGCCAAAATGTTGGGGTCCACCAGCAGCCTGCAGAGCTGGCAGCGCAATCGGACAGTGAGGAGGCTGAGCAAGAACATGGGCCAGTCCTTAAGTCAGGGGAAGGCCGAGACGAGGGCTCTGCGTCGGAGGCAGAGATGGGGCCAGGGCCATCTGGGAGCAATGTGTGAATTCCAGAACCTCCAGAGCAGGGGTGGGTTCTATAAATTGTTACTACAAGTTCTGTGGGCGTGGCTTATTTTGTGGGTTTGGCGTGGTGGTAGTGGGTAATGTGACTGGATGGGTGTGGCCAACTTTTTTTTTTTTACTTTTATAAGCATTTTTTCTACAACCTTAAGAGGTTCAGTCAAAGAGGTTGTAGAAAAAATGCTTTTAAAAGCCTCTGACGATTCCAGCTGAGCCGTGCGATCATCAGAAGCTTTTTTTTTTTTTACTTTTAAAAGCATTTTTTCGGCTGAAGAGGTTGTAGAAAAAAAGCTTTTAAAAGTAAAAAAATAAGCCTCTGATGAGGTGGGTGGGGTAAGCAAGCAGCGACCGGCCCAGGGACCAGTTCGGGGGCATGACCAGCCAATGTTATTACCACTTCTCCGAACTGCTACAAATTTTTACCACCGGTTCTTGCAAACCGGTGCAAACTGGGAGCAACCCACCACTGCTCCAGAGGCGGATAGCAGAGAGGCAGAGGAACAGGAGGAGCCTGTTCCTAGTGCACGCATGTGAATAGCTGCCCGAAGGCAAGAGCAGCTAAAGCAAAAATGACAATTTGGGAGTAAGGCCAGGAGATGATTGGCCTCTCCCATAAGGCTTAAAAGAGCAGCAACGGCTCTTGGGCTCTTTGTAGGAAAGCAACGTTGCTACATTTGTCTCTTGTCGGCATCTCTTGTTTCTGAACTTTGTGGGGCTTTGCCAAGAAAAGCCTTTGGCAGGGTGCCAAAAAAGACAAAGGTTTGTGATAAGGCCGAAGGACTTTTTATGAAGGACTAATTTTGGAATTAATTTGGACTAAGCTGAGAATGAAGTAATTCTAATAAAATATGTTTCTTTAGGACTGATTGTGTCTGGTAATAACTACTTGGGCCTAGGTCACAACATAAAGTTATTTTGGACCAGTTCTGTCAGAAGCAAACGGATTGTGAAACTTGAGTCTTATCAGGTTCTTGACTTGTGATGTGTCTGAAAGAAGAAGTTCCCAGATTGCAATCCTCAAGGTCAAAATTAGGGCATCAACAGGGAAGTTCTCGGCCTCTCAAGTCTTTTGGTTTGCAAGAGTGGGCTGTTCCTCAGCCGATCTTCCCTTGAATTGTTGTCAGCACCACAATACAGGTGAAGGACTGCACAAGGTTGAGAAGAAGGATGTCCTGTCATTGCACCATTTTCTCTGGGGCCTCCTCCTGCCTCTGAGACGGTAGAGAGGCATGGGCCTCTTTTGAAGAGTGTATGGAAAGCGTAGTCCGAATCAGAACAGAACTGGGAGGGACCTTGGAGGTCTTCTAGTCCAGCCCCCTGCTCTAACAGGTGGTCCTATACCATCTCAGACAAGTGGTTGTCCAGTCTCTTCTTAAAAGCCTCCAGGGATGGAGCGCTCACCATTTCTGGTGGCAAGCTGTTCCACTGGTTAATTATCCTCACTTTTTAGGAAGTTTCTCCTCAATTCCAGGTTGCTTCTCTGCTTGATTAATTTCCATCCATTGTTTCTTGTCCTGCCTTCTGGTCCTTTGGAACATAAGTTTATGGCAGCCGCTTAAATACTGGAATACTACTATAATGTCCCCCCCCCCCAGTCCTTCTTTTCTCTAGACTAGCCAATTCCCGCAACCATTCTTCGTATGTTTTAGTCTCTGGGCCTTTAATCATCTTAGCTGCTCTTCTTTGCATTTTTTTCCAAAGTCTCAACATCTTTTTTGTAATGTGAGGACCAGAACTTAGGATAAAGGGGGGGTTGGACAAGCAACGGGGCAAAGAAAAAGCAGTTTTCTATGCTTGTTGCTGTTTCGCTTAGTAACAGAAATTTGGGTCTCACCTGTGGTGGTAAGTCAAGAACTACCTGTATCTTCCTTTGATTGGCAGTGCGGTCCTGGAGGGAGGGGTTATCACAGAAGGAGGGGCAGGAACAATGGGAGCCACAGTGGCGCAGTGGTTAGAGTGCAGTACTGCAGGCTGGTTCTGCTGACCAATTTGGCAGTTCGAATCTCACCAGGCTCAAGGTTGACTCAGCCTTCCATCCTTCCGAGGTCAGTAAAATGAGGAAACTCAGATTGTTGGGGGAAAGATGCTGACTCTGCAAACCGCTTAGAGAGGGCTGGAAAGCACTGTAAAGAGGTATATAAGTCTATTGCTCTTCCTTTTCTCCTTCCTTCCTCCCTCCCTTCCTTCCATCCATGGTGCACAATGGTTAGAATGCAGTATTTCAAGCAAACTCCGCCCACTGCCAGCAGTTCGATCCTGAAGCAGCTCAAGGTTGACTCAGCCTTCCATCCTTCCAAAGTGAGTAAAATGAGGAATCAAGATTGTGGGGGCAAGAGGCTGACTCTGTAAACCGCTTAGAGAGGGGCTGTAAAGCACTGTAAAGCAGTAGTTAGTTAGTTTAGTTTATTAGATTTATATACCACCCTTCTCCTGACGGACTGACGTATATAAGTCTACTGTTCTTCCTTTTCTCCTTCCTCCCTCCCTCCCTCCCTCCCTCCATCCATGGTGCACAATGGTTAGAATGCAGCATTGCAGGCAAACCCTGCCCACTGCCAGCAGTTCGATTCTGAACCGGCTCAAGGTTGACTCAGCCTTCCATCCTTCCAAGGTGGGTAAAATGAGGACTCAAGATTGTTGGGGGCAACGGGCTGACTCTGTAAACTTCTCAGAGAGGGGCTGTGAAGCGGTATATAAGTCTAAGGGCTGTTACAATTATCAGGTTCATCCCACCTGCAAGGAGGTGAAGAAAGCCCTCAGCTCAGATACTTTGGGAGGAGGGTCAGAAGGGGCCTCGCTTGACTGCTCTCTAATAAGGAAGAGGCTGTGTGTGGGGGGGGGGGGGGAGAGGAGATGTGAATAAGCATGGTTCACTTCCCTGTGTAATCAGTCAAGTTCAAAACACACAGCTGTGGCGACCGGGAGGCATTTGAACTGCAGTATAACGTAGCAGCAGCAGCTGGCAGAACCCGTGTTTGGAGAGGCCGTCCCTGGAGAACGGAGGGGCGGGGTGGGGGGGGCACAAAGGCAGGAAATCATGAAGTCAGCAATTTAATGGCTGAGCTGAGAAAGTGGATGGACAGGATAGGGGGAAGAGGGGAGGAAAAACTCAGGCGGGAAAAGGGAGGAGGGGGAAGCGTACGGAAGAAGGGATGTTGAAAAAAATTCATTCCGTTTGCCTCTGAATGCAAACTAAGCGAAATATCAAGGTTTGCTTGTTTATTAGACTTCTTTAAAAACCCTGCCTTTGTTACTGGATAAGTAACTCAAGTGAGTGGAACCTTTGTAAAACGCCTTCCTCTTCATCTTTTTACCCGTAACAATAATCCTGGGAGGTGAGTTGATGAGAGAGAGAGAAAGAAAGACAGAGGCAGACAGAGACAGAGAGACACACACAGAGAAAGAGAGAGACAGAGAGAGAGAGAGAGAGAGAGAGACAGTCAGAGACAGAGAGACAGAGAGAGAGAGAGACAGATGGAGGGAGAGAGACAGAGAGAGAGAGAGACAGAGGAAGACAGAGAGAGAGAGAGAGAGAGAGACAGATAGACAGACAGACAGAGACCGAGAGAGACCGAGAGAGAGAGACAGACAGAGACAGACAGAGAGACAGAAAGAGAGAGAGAGAGAGAGAGAGAGAGAGAGAGAGAGAGAGAGAGAAAGACAGATAGAGAGAGAGGGAGAGAGAGGGAGAGAGAGGGAGACAGACAGAGATAGACAGACAGAGAGAGAGACACAGAGAAAGAGAGACAGAAACAGAGACAGAGACAGACAGAGAGAGACAGAGACAGACAGAGACAGACAGAGAGACAGACCAAGACAGACAGAGATAGACAGAGAGAGAGACAGACAGACAGAGACAGACACACACAGAGAAAGACAGAGACAGAAACAGAGACAGAGACGGAGACAGAGAGACAGAGACAGAGAGAGACACTGGTCCAAAATCATCCGATCATGCCCAAAGAGGACCTAAAATTCACCTCCTACTGGTGATTGACTCGAAGTCACCCAGTTGGCTTTCATGCCTAAGACAGAACTAGAACTCACTGTCTCCTGATGATTGGGCCAAAGCCACCAGCTGGCTTCCATTCCAAAGGTGGGACTAGAACTCACTATTTCTTGGTTTCTAAGCCAGTATCTTAACTGTTTATACCCTTGCCTGGCCTTTTATTGATCGTCCAAGGGACGACTGGTGCAAAAAAAAAAAGTCAAAGCAAAAAAATGCACTGATGATGTTACCCCGTTGGGTAACGAAACGACTGCAACCAAGCAACAACCAAGCTCAGAGAGCACCAAGGACCCCGTAAACTCAATTTGTAGCCACGCATAGAATTGCTGTTTGAGATGCAAGTCATTTGAAGAGAAGATCCCCAAATCCACAAATTCCTGAAGGCAAAAAAGAGTCTTCATCCAGGCAAAATCTCTCCCTTGATAGACAAGGAAATAATTGCACTCTTTTGTACCCATTGTGTTATTCAACAATTGGTTGGCACTGTTGTCGAGTTCATTGTTGTTTTTATCTAGGGGGATCAGATGGAGACAAGCGCCTTTTGTGTTCAACACACAGAACATGTTAGCCTCAACACTCACACAGAAACACTGGCCGATTCCTACAATCAAAGGGAACAGTGCAAACTTTGACATTCGTTGTCCCAAGTCTTTGTTTCGCTTCTCATCTAAGAAGCTTCTTCAGCCGAAGAAGAGCTGAGAGCTGAAGAAGCTTCTTGGGTGAGAAGCAAAATGTCTTCAAAGAAAAACCAGAAAGTCCAGTTGCCTCTTGAAAAAGCACCTTTGGGACAACCATGACCTTGGATGACTGAGAATCTCCACAGACTTTGACAGTCATTCCACAAAACTCTTGAGTCCTGAACTATCCGTGCTAGGCTCAGATCCCAGGGGCTATAAATCAGAAACGATGTTGTAGAGTAGGGGTGACAAATGGGATTTCTTCAAGGGCTGGATCAACATTGTGGTTCTCCTCCATGGGCCAGGAGGGTAGACGGGAAGGGTGAAAGGATGGATGCCTCCTGCAGCTCTCTGCCAGCCAAAATGGGATGTCCTGATGCCTTGTTTTCAGCCTCCATGGCAGGAGTGAAATCCAGCAGGTTCTGGAGAACCAGTAGTGGAAATTCTGATCTATTTTAAGGGCACTTTCTTCTTTTGAGATGGGATTTCGACAATGTTTAGCACAGCCTTATTGTGAAAGCCCATTAAGAGCAACTGGTCAGCTGTTTGGCCCAGTAAGACTGGGAATAAGAGAATAATAACAGGGCCGCGTTGTTAGTCTAATGGAATAAATAGATTAGCATATCTCCGTTGCTTTAGAGGGAGGCCAAGCGAGCATGTGGGAATAAATACAAAGCTCTGAGACGCATAGATCCATAATTGATGTTCGCTTGCTGTAATAAATACAATTTAATAGGCTGAGCTTCAGATGGTTGGGAATAACAGCATGGAAGCTTAAATCCCATCGAGACCGCTATGAGGATGCTCTTCATCCCAGCGCCACAGCAGAAATTGGGAACGTGTTCCCTCATCGCGAAAAGCTAAGAATATTTCATGAAAGGGATTAAGGTGGAAACCTCAGTTGGTTCTCAGAATGTCTCCCAAAGGGCTCTGAAGGGATCCACCAGCAAAAATGATCCCTCTACTCAGACACGTAACCACCATTGGGTAGTTCAGACTGTGTGAAGGTTTCCAATGGACCAGCGATTTCTCTGTCCATCAGAAATAACCAAAGACATGATGACTGTGGAAGTACCGATAGAAGATTGGAATGGGTGTAGGCAACCATGGATCAGGTTAGGAGATCAAGTCAAGGGCAATTTAGCAGAAAATCCCAAGGGGGCTTTTTCAAAAGGCAATTTTTGTTTTTTTTTTCTCGAAGACGTTTTGCTTCTCACTTCAAGAAGCTTTTTCAGTTCCAACTTGGATGGTGGAGGAATGGAAGGATTTATACTCCTTGCAGACATTCCTTGGTCATTTGCATTCTTTGAGAGAGTCGTTGAAGCCGCTTGGAGGTTTATCTGTGTCCTCGGGGGGTCACCTGAGTGGTGCTCTTGTTCCTGTGGCCTGCAATTTTTTCCTCTGGAAATCCATTCCTACTCCCACACCAGTCCACCATTCACCCCAAATTGGATAGCTAAAGTCTGTAGAGATTCTCAGACATCCAGGTCATGGTTGTCCCAAAGGGGCTTATTTTTAAGGAGGCAACCGGACAACAACAAATATGGAGGCCACCATTTGACCTATCCCAAGTCCATCTGCTCCCTTATCATTTTCCCCAAAGGGTAAGGACTCATTATGAGATGGAACACATCCAGGGGAAGGCAATGGACAGGATGATGGGTCCAGATGCCAAAGTTGGATGTGTTTAATCTGAAGAAGCAATGATATAGAGATCAGAGTGAAAATATCTGTATCTTCAGAAAGCTACCTTAGCAGAATAACAGAGGTGGAAGGCACCTTAGAGGTCTTCTAGTCTAACCACTTGCTGAAGTAGGAAACCCTATAAAATTTCAGACAGATGGTTCCACCCATAACTTCGTGAGGCCATCTGTCCCCTTGATCAATGGAATCAGTGTCAAGAAAATTTCTCCTCAGTTCAAGATTCTCTCCTTGATAAGTTTCCATCCGTGGCTTCTTGTCCTGCCTTCAGGTGCTTTGGAGAACATTTTGAACCCCCTCTTTCAAGATTCAGTCACTGTACCCTGTCCCAGCAAAGTTCTCATCGTTCCATTGTTTATATTTTTATGACCTACTCAACGAATCAGAAAGATCTCGTCAAGTTGACTCAAGTGGCCAAACAACTCACTCTGATGGTGGCTGCCTCTTTTCCATTAGAGCCATGATGGCGAACCCATAATGGCACACGTGTCAGAAATGGCACATAGAGCCATCTCACCGGGCACGCCAGCCATTGAGCGTAGCTGTTTCAAGTTCCAGCGCACACATGCGTACTGGCCAGCTGGTCTTCACGCGCACGAGAATGCCAGAAACTGGAAAAGCAGATTCCTGGTGGGCAAGTGTGCAACAGGAAGCTGAGTTTCCAGTTTCTGACAGTCACCTGGTCTCCAGGTGACTGTCAGAAACGCTGACAGATGCGCACGCTGGGAACCAGAAGCTCATCTTCCTGGCGTGCGCATGCCCGCCAGGGATCTGCTCTTCCAGTTTCCAGTGCTCCCATGCATGCACACCACGGAGCTGCTTTTCCGGATTCTGGTGCTTCCCCCCATGCACGCACGATCCCATTTCAGCACGCAGTGCCGAAAAGGTTCACCAACACTGCATTAGAGCTTTCTAAGCGAAGCCTAGTAGGCCATTAATCAAGGATGCTTACAGCAACAGCGGTTGGCCCTTTGAGGTCTTTTTTCCAGATCTACTATTCTTTAGAGAGGAGCTTTTTACGTTGCTCAGAAAGTGCGTAAACCCCGGATTTCGGCTTTATCCCAGGCATTTATTCTATAAATCCCAACTCTTGTACAAAACTGTTGGCATCGCATCAAAATCCCCAAGGTTAGGAACTGAAAAAAAAAAAGTGCTTTGAAGTACATTATATCATAGCGGCTCAGTTGCATTTTGACACGTTTTGTTAGTTTAATATATAGGGTGGGTGGGCAGGAGGGAGGGAGGGAGGGAGGGAGGCAGCCGAAGTACAAATTGTATTGTGCCGAATTACATCATAAGCATGATAGGCTGTCCTGGGAGACGGATACAAATCTACTCGCCAAAAGGAAAGGGGAGGAAATAAGCAAGGGAGAGACTTTCCCACAAATGAAATAATGGCTTTCATGTTTAATAAAAATATTATCTCGTGGGCTTCGTCCAGCCACTTCTGCCTTCAGCTTAGCTACTTCAGGCAGACCGCACAGATGCTTCTCCTTTGAATCATCAGGGAACCCGGAATGAATATTGAGCGCTCGGGGGAGGTTGAAGTATTTACTTATTTATTTTTGAGGCTTTTAAAGAAAAGGTAGAAGAATTGGAGAAGGGGGCGGGGGGCGCAAAAGACAGGAGACATAAATCTCGACTGCAGATTTGCAGCTGAAAGAATTGCGAGGCTGTGACAGATCCAGGGATGGGTGGAATTGCTCCGATTTGGTTTCTACTCCGTTTCTGGTTTAAAATCCTACTCAATCAATCGCCTTTTAAGGTTGTATATCCTAGGTTGTATAAACAGAGGCATATGATCCCGTAAAGTATCAGTATTGCTTTAAAAAACTCTAGTAAGACTACGCCATATGGGTCACCGTACTACAAAAAAGATGTTGAGACTTTGGAAAAAGCTCAGAGAAGAGCAACTAAGATGGTCAAAGGTCCAGAGACTAAAACGTACAAAGAACAGCTGCAGGATTTGGGTTGGGCTAATTTAGAGAAAAGAAGGACATGGGGACACATGGTAGCAGTATTCCAGTATCTGAGGGGCTGCCACAAAGAGGAGGGGATCAAGATATTCTCCAAAGCACCAGAAGGCCAGACAAGGAATAATGAATGGAAACTGATCAAGGAGAGAAGCAGCTGGGAATTAAGGAGAAACTTCCTAACAATGAGGACAATTGACCAGTGGAGCAGCTTGCCTCCAGAGATCGTGGACCCTCCATCACTGGAGGTTTTTAAGAAGACTCTAGACCAGGGATCGGCAACTTTAAGCACTCAAAGAGCCACAAAAGTCCTAACCAGAAGCCCCCCGTTCAATTCTGGAGCCAACCGGAAGTCTGGTTCCTCCGCCATAGAGTCTCCTCTTAGCGCAGCATCCTTTTTCCTCTACCTGTCCTAACTGAAAGCCCTATTAGTTGTGGAGCTGACTGGAAAACTTGCCACTTGCCATAAAAGCGCATGCTTTTCCTCCCTATAACTGGAAGCTCCTCTCAAAATTGTGACGGCGACCGGGAGTCACAGCAGAGGGATGAAAGAGCCACATGCAGCTCCAGAGCCACGGGTTGCTGACCCTTGGTCTAGAAGTCACTTATCGGAAATATTATAGGTCCCCTTGTTTGAGCAGGGGGCTGGATTAGAAGACCTCCAAGGTCCATTATTCTATTGCTAACATTTTACTGTTAAGTCTGTACAAAAAGCTACATAGTAGACTTTCTTCTACTATGGGCCCATTTTATGCAACCTAGCCTTACAGTCACATTTCTGGAACCCCTTTGACCGGTATATATTTTTTTTGACCGTGGTGCTTTTTTCACGAACAAACTTTCAGTAAAAAAAACTTGAGAGATATGCAAAGTCCTAATGATAATTATTACAGGTTGACATGCATTTTGTTTTCAAAATCTGAAATGTATTCAAGTTCAGAGGTATTCTTTTTTCCAGTGCCACTGTAACTTCAAATGGCCACTAAATGTACTGCTGTAAGTCGAGGAGCTCCTGTATAAAGACAAGCCCACTCAGGATAGATTGGGCCACTGGAGAGTCCAGCTTCTACCCACAGCTTTAAGGAAACCATCCAAAAGACAGCACGCTATGATTGGAAAAAATCCATCAAAAATCCATCAATCCATCCATCAAAATCCATCACTGTCAAGCCCCAGAGAAAACAGGAGATTCAGGAAGTTCAAATGAGTATAAAGGTTTATGGCAAGCTTCAGCTCTCTACAAGAACCTGAACTACTAACAGTCAAAGAGAAATTAGCGGGAGATAAGAAGGAATTCATGGTGGGCTGGACTTAGATCTCTTAGATCTCATGACTGATGATGCATTTGACCACTCCCTCAGGCTTAAACTGATCATCACCTACAGCCACATAAACTTTACCAGGGAAACAGAAATTAGAGGTGGAATTCAAATTTTTTGTACTACCGGTTCTGTGGGCGTGGCTTGATGGGTATGACTTGGTGGGTGTGGCAGGTGAAGGATACTGCAAAATCTCCATTTCCACCCCACTCCAGGGGCAAGATACTGCAAAATCCCCATTCCCTTCCCACTCCTGGGGGAAGGATATTGCAAAAATCTCCATTCCCACCCCACTCTGGGGCCAGCCAGAGGTAGCATTTGCCGGTTCTCTGAACTACTCAAAATTTCTGCTACCGGTTCTCCAGAACCTGCTGAATTTCACCCCTGGGACAACCTATTAGCTAGCCTCGTTTCTTCTATCACGAGATTCAAGGGAAGAGAGAGGAATCTCTGCTTCCATAGGCATAAAAACCTGAACAGGAATCTACTTCTCTCTATATTTCATAATCTGGATGATTCAGGTTAATTCAAATGGGTATAAACCCATTATAAACCCATTGTAAGCTTCAGCTCTGTACAAGAATCTGAACTACTAACAGTCAAGAGAAATTAGTGGGAGATAAGAAGAAATTCAGATAAGAAGGAATTCATGGTGGGCTGGACTTAACTCTTGGCTCTCTTGTGGGCATGACTCATGACTGATGATGCATTTGACCCCTCCCTCGGGCTCAGCCTGGTCATCGCCTACATCCACGTAAATTTTACTAGGGAAATGGAAATGGGCACAACCTGTTAGCTAGCCTCGTTTCCTCTATCATGGGATACAGGGGGGGAGAGAGAGGAATCTCTGCTTCCATAGGCATAAAAACCCGAAGAGGAATCTACTTCTCTCTATATTTCATAATCTGGATGATTCAGTAATTACGCAGCCGAGCATCAAAGCTATTCAGTGTGAACAACTGAAGGGCCATTGACGAGATCATAGCCTCTTTATTCAAGATTAATTCATCTGTCTTTCAGCTCAAGAAGCCTAGAGAGCTTCTCACCACTCCAGCGCTTTCAAAGAGCCATTCTCAAGCTTGCCCATCAAAAAAGGGCTGAATTTACAAGAACAAAGACTAAGTCCATCAAGTTCTTCATGCAGTGGGGGTAGGGTGGAGTGCCGCCCCCGCCCCCCCACCCAAAAAAACAGAAAGCTGAAGCCAAGATTGGCTGAATTAACAGAGGGGAAAAAATCAAGATCATGTGAGATTTTAGTCCCGCTTTATAATGCCTTGGTAAGACCACCCTTGGAATCTTGCATCCAGTTTTGGTCGCCACGATATATTAAAAAAAAAAAAAGATGTTGAGACTCTAGAAAGAGTGCAGAGAAGAGCAACAAAGATGATGAGGGGACTGAAGGCTAAAATGTAGAAAGAAGAGTTATGTCTAGTTTAATGAAAAGAGGGACTAGAAATGACATGATATCAGTCTTCCAATATCTAAGGGGCTGCGCCAAAGAAGAGGGGGGGGAGGGTGTCAACCCATTCTCCAAAGCACCTGAAGGCAGGACAAGAAACATGGATGGAAACTTGTTGTTAACCTTATTTTGCAAAGCTTCTTCTCCGGTAACACTGAATTGTTAACTAGGATATGCAAAACCTTTGCCAGACCAATTCTCGAATACAGCTCGTCTGCCTGGAATCCACACTGTATATCGGACATTAAAACGATTGAGCGGGTCCAGAGGTATTTCACGAGAAGAGTCTTCCACTCCTCTGCTCACAATAGAATCCCTTATGCCACCAGGCTTGAAATTTTGGGCTTGAACAATCTGGAATTGCACCGCCTACGGTCCGATCTAAGCATACTCCATTGTATTGTCTGCTACAACGTCTTACCTGTCAACGACTTCTTCAGCTTCAACCGCAATAATACAGGAGCAAACAATAGATGCAAACTCAAGGTAAACCGCTTCAAACTCGATTGCAGAAAATACGACTTCAGCAACAGAGTGGTCAACGCCCGGAATGCTCAACCTGACTCTGCTGTTACATCCTCAAACCCTCACCGCTTCAACCTTAAACTGTCTACCGTGGACCTCACCCCATTCCTAAGAGGTCTGTAAGGGGGCATGCATAAGTGCACCAGCATACCTACCGTCTGTGTCCTACTGTCCTCTTTTATCTGTATTTACTTCCTTTGTTCATGTTTATGTTGATACTTACGCTTGCTACCTTGTACATGTTTGACAAACAAATAAAATAAATAAATGAAACCAATCAAGCAGAGAAGCAAGCTGGAACTAAGGAGAAATTTCATGACAGTGAGAACAAATGGAAGTTTTTCCTCCAGAAGTTGTGGAATCTCCATCACTGGAGATGATTTCAAGAAGAGATTGGACAACCATTTGTCTGAAATGGTATAGGGCAGTGATGGCTAATCTTTTTGCCACTGCGTGCCAAAAGCGGGGAGAGTACGGGGAGTACACCCATAATTCAATGCCCCACCCCACCCTCATACATGCGCAACCTCCCCCATGCTCCCCACCCCCGCTTTTGGCACATGATGGCAAAAAGGTTACTGGTGGGCCTGGTAGGCCCATTTTTTTCCCCTCCCCAGGCTCCAGAAGCTTTCTTGGAGCCTGCGGAGGGCGAAAACGGCCTTCCCCACCCTCTCGGAGGCCCTCCAGAGACTGGAAACGGACCATTTCCCAACTTCCAGTGGGCCCAGAAGGCATGTTTTTCACCCTCCCCAGGCTCTAGAGGGTTTCTTGGAGCCTGGGGAGGGCAAAAACAGCCTTCCCCATCCTCTCGGAGGTCCTCCAGAGACTGGAAACAGACCATTTCCCGACTTCCAGTGGGCCCAGAAGGCATGTTTTTCACCCTCCCCAGGCTCTAAAGGGTTTCTTGGAGCCTGGGGAGGGCAAAAACGGCCTTCCCCACCCCGTCAAAGGCCCTCCAGAGGCTAGAAAAAGCTCATTTCCTGACTTCTGGTGGGCCCAGAAGGCCCGTTTTTCACCCTCCCCAGGCTCTAGAGGCTTTATTGGAGCCTGGGGAGGGTGAAAACGGCCTACCCCAACCCCCCCCCCCCCTGGAGGCCCCCTGGAGGACCTCCAGAGGCCAGAAATGGCTCATTTCCTGACTTCTGGTGGGCCTGGAAGGCCTGAAAATCAGCCGGCCGGCACCCGCATGCACACTGGAGCTGAGTTAGGGCAACGCTCGCGTGCCCACAGATATGGCTCCGTGTGCCACCTGTGGCACACGTGCCATAGGTTCGTCATCACGGGTGTAGGGTCTCGTGCTTGAGCAGGGGGTTGGACTAGAAGACCTCCAAGATCCCCCAATAACCCTGTTATTCTGTGAAGAGGGGGCACAGAGCAATGTAAGGCAAAGCATGTCTCAGCATCTTTGGCAACCTGCTTCACCACAATGTGGAAACGCAGCCAATTCTGGCTTCTTTCACCCCCAAAGATTGTCACTTTACTCAATATGGGAAGCCGACTGCCCCCTCTTTCTTTTTCCTTCTAGGTTTCTACTTTTCCTTCCGTTTTTGAGAATGCAAAAAGAGGAGAAAGAACAGGAGCCTTGAACTTAATTAGCCATGAAATTCAATGCAGCTTGACTCTTAAGTCCAAGGTTATTCACAGGCTTTTCAGAAATCTTGACTTTTTTGTAAGGCTGCCTTCTCTTAAGCCTCTCTTATTTTCTATCGCATCTGGATTTTAGCTTTTGTGCCAGCAATTCTTCCTTGATTTTGCACTGTTCGTGAATGTGCTCTATGCTCGTTTCTCTTGACTGAAGCCCACACATAACAGAGCATGCACAACGCAAAGCAAAAACAGAAATATTTTATCCATCCATTTCCAAGTCCTCCTCCTCTTCCCTCCCTCTCTCTCTTTTGCTCTATTTCACTGTGTCTGACAATGACTTTTTGCTGCAAAGGAACCATTGTCTCTCTTGATGCCACCAAATGTAACATCTGCAATTTTTTTTTCTTTGCAGATCCAGCTCCAGTTGAACACAGCCGAGGCTATACATCATTCTGGTGTCTTTTTTTTTTCCCCTCAGTCAACCACAAATACAGCTTAGAAACCATGATGAGAAAAATCCCAGCAAGTTTTGGCACGCTAACTCCTTAAACTAAGAGAGCAGATCCCTCCTTAAGGCTTCCAAAATACCCGAAGCCAATCCTTAATTCTTTTAGAACTGGGGCAAAATTGCCACAAGCTAAAGTCTTCCTTGGAAACAAGTGGCGGAAAAAGAAATCACAAGATTGGTGGCTGCAGAAAACAGGCAGTTAAGGGGCACACCATCACAGTTCAATCTCTGCGTTTAGGGTGGCTTGAAAGGAGTTAGAGAGGCTTTGGTCCTTCTTTGCAAAGGCATGTTTTCAGTTCAAAATTAATGAATTCGGAAGCATTTCCAAGCCTGCGGCTGTACGGAAAAACTGTGTGAAGGTGTCAGAGAAAAAAAACACACAGAGAGAGACACACAACACCTGAAATAATTCATATCTGTATTTCCCTCGCTTCCAGCATCTCTGCTGGCTTATTCCTAAAACAGCATTATGAAGGCAACTTTTGAAAATTAAAAATGTAACCTACCTTCATTTATCTGAATTCTCCTTCCCCTTTTCTTCCTTCTCCTCCATTCTTCTTCTTAATGGTGCCTTAAAAGTTGGACTTTAGTGGAAATATCGGCGAATCCATTCAAGGCACTGAAGGAAAAGAGAGAGAAGGCAGCTTGTAAAGACAATGAAATGCAGCGTCTACAACCATCCTATTGTACTTTAGGGGTTGTTGGGTTTTTTTGCTATTTAAGTTCCTATAAAATTAGATGTTATAAAAGCCCAGGTGTTGTCAAAGGCCACCTCAACTAAGCACATCACTGAAGAGCTGGGGAAAAATTGCAATGGCTCCCTATAAATAAAATCATGTTCTTTCTTATCATGGTTATACAAGATGGAAACTAACCAAGGGGAAGACCAACCTAGAACTAAGAAGAAATTTCCTTAAAATTGGAACAATTAATCAGTGGAAGGACTTACCTCCAGAAGTTGTTGGCCCCCCACAGCAGTGGGTTTCACATTGTGTTACTACCGGTTTGCCACACGCCCAGTTTGCGCGTGCATCTGCCTTCCACTCATCCTCCAGCCTTCCACGCATGCATTTTGCTCACATGTGTGTCTTCCGCATATATGCCCAGCCTCAAAAACATGCCTAAATAGGATGGCATAGGGCCGGGGCGAGTGGGCAGGGCCACCCGTGATTTCTACTACCGGTTCGGGAAAACCAGTCTAAACCAGCTGAATACCACTGCTGGTGCGCCATCACTGGATGTTTTCAAGAAGAGATCAGAGAGCAAGTTGTCCATAATGGTGCAATCCTGCTTGAGCAAAGGATTGGATCAGTAGACTTCCAACATCCCCTCCGAATTTGTTACTCTAAGATGAAATTACCCAGGAGGCTTAACGGGGTTAAGTGAGAACCCAACGTTTTCCTTTGCTCCAAGAAGCTAAGTTTCATTAGCGTTTTCCTTGAATAAGTTCTTGGGTAACTTCAATCCATCCAGCTATTCAGAATAACAGAGAATTTAGCAACAGCAATAGCAGATAGACTTGTATACCGCTTTATAGTGCTTTCCAGCCCTCTCTAAGCAGCCTCTTGCCTCCAACAATCTGGGTCCTCATTTTACTCAACTGGGAAGGATGGCAGGCTGAGTCAACCTTGAGCCTGGTGGGATTCGAACTGCCAACTTGCAGGCAGCCAGTAGTCAGAAGAAGTGGCCTGCAGTACTGCACTCTAACCACTGCGCCACCGAGGCTCATTGGAAGGGACCTTGGAAGTCCTAGGCTTTGAAACCACCTCTCCGCTCTCCCTCTTCCTTTCTAGCCTCCCATCAAATCTGCTAAGTAGGCCAGGACAGAGAGAAGTAGGGCCTACGTTTGACCTCGGTTCACTGCATGATTAATTGAAAAATGTATGGTGCACGCAGTGAGGTTCCCCTTTAACAGACTAATTGAGGGGAAATGCTCATTAACGCTAAAGACAGGTTTTCCTATAAGCACCTGTCATGCTTTCCCAGGTAGACTAGACAAGAAACAGACCAGATGAGCTAATCCTAGAACAGGGGTCTGCAATCTTAAACACTCAAAGAGCCATTTGGACCCATTTCCCACAGAAAAGAAAACACCGGGAGCCACAAAACCCTTCCTGTGCCTATTTCCTGAGCAGCCACAAAACTACCATATGTTGTTGAATTAAATCTTCTGTTTTCTTCTGAAACTTTTCTTTTCTTGGATTTATCCATGGTTGGCCTACCGGGGGTCGAAAAGCTCAATGAATCGTGTGACGGTGGATGTTTTCCTATAAGCACCTGTCATGCTTTCCCAGGTAGGCTAGACAGGAAACAGACCAGATGAGCTAATCCTAGAACATAGAATAACAGAGTTGGGGGGACCTCAGAGGTCTTCTAATCCAACTCTCTGCTTAGGCAGGAAACCCTACACCTCTTCAGACAAATGGTTATCCAACATCTTCTTAAATGTTTCTAGTGTTGGAGCATTCACAACTTCTGGAGGCAAGTTGTTCCACTGATTAATTGTTCTCACTGTCAGGAAATTTCTAATTTCCCCTTAGTTCTAAGTTGCTTCTCTCCGTGATTAGTTTCCACCCATTGCTTCTTGTCCTGCCTTCTGGGGCTTTGCAGAATAGCTTGACCCCCTCTCCTTTGTGGCAGCCCCTCAAATATTGGAACACTGCTACCATGCCACCTCTTGATTCTTTGGGAATCAAGCTGGTTGTGATTGCTTGAACAAACCATGTTTAGAATAAAACATTCCAGGGCACCATATGAGAAGCTACAGCAGCGGCCAAAATTGTGGAAACTTTTTGGGAAAAGTGTATTTTCTAAAATTAGCTTGTAACACCACTTTTTTTTGGGGGGGGGGGTAGTACCATAAACTTATATATCCATGGAAAGATCATTTAATCAAGAATGTCATGCAATAACTTTTATGAAGGATTTGCTATTAAAATCAGTAGAGGTTTTCTTTCTTTTAAATGCCTCTGGCGATCCAAGCTGAGTTG
This sequence comes from Coluber constrictor foxii, assembly GCA_038048745.1. NCBI lineage: Eukaryota > Metazoa > Chordata > Lepidosauria > Squamata > Colubridae > Coluber > Coluber constrictor. The sequence goes on from CM075968.1 coordinate 30,913,246, forward strand.
CCTGATTGGCAGAGGCTTTTTTTCTTTTAAATGCCTCTGGCGATCCCAGCTGAGTTGCCTGATCAGTAGAGGTTTTCTTTCTTTTAAATGCCTCTGGCGAACCAAGCTGAGTTGCCTGATCGGCAGAGGCTTTTTTTCTTTTAAAAGCCTCTGACGATCCCAGCTGAGTTGCCTGATCAGTAGAGGTTTTCTTTCTTTTAAATGCCTCTGGCGAACCAAGCTGAGTTGCCTGATCGGCAGAGGCTTTTTTTCTTTTAAATGTCTCTGACGATCCAAACTGAGTTGCCTGATCGGCAGGGGCTTTTTTTCTTTTAAATGCTTCTGACGATCAGGCAGCTCAGCTGGGATCGTCAGAAGTTCTTAAAAGCAACCTCTGAAGAGGTTGTAGAAAAAAATGCTTTTGAAAACTAAAAGGAAAAGCCTCTGATGATTGCACAGCTCAGCTAGGGCAGGGATTTTTGTTACTGGTTCTCCGAACCACCCGCCTCCATTGCTACGAGATCCAGTAGACTGGGTGATCCAGTCTGAACGGGGAGCATTTCACCCCTGCCCTTTAAACATAAATTTCTTTACTTCCAGATTTTTTTAAAAAATCCCTAAATTAATCGGTGCTTTTCAAATAATCTACTCTTTTGGTCTTCCTGATATTAGCCTCGAGGTCCCATTTCTATGGTGAGAAACGCATCGATGCTGATTTAACTCTTGTTAGCAAAATAATCCCTTCCCTAGGAAATGCGGCTGTTGTTCCTTTTTTTGCAAATGATGCGATGTCCTACTTTTGTATTCACCCCTTCCCACCTTTGTTTTCAAGTTTTAACTATCAGGTTTGTTTCCATAATTAAATATTTATCTTGGCTTTTTCCTTCAGTGTCATGGAAACGCTGGCTAACAATCAAACAGGAAAACAGTGAAGCTGCTTTTATGTTTCCTTTTTTTTTTTTAAAGAGCACTTAATTTTATTGTATTTTTAATGAGGTCTGGCAGGAGGAAGAATGGATCCCACTGACATATAACTTAGCAGCTCTTCTCGAACAGGCAGTCCTCGACTTATAACCATTTGTTTAGTGGCCATTTGAAGTTGCAACTGCATGGGGGGGGGAAAGAGTGACTTATAATCATTGTTCACACTTAACAACCGTTGAGCATTCCCCCCTCCCCTGTAGTCATGTGATCAAAATTCAGATGCTTGCCGACTGGCATGTATTTATGACAGTTGCCGTGTTCTGGGGGGGTCACGCCATTCCCTTTTGCGACTTTCTGAGCAGCCAAGTCGATGGGGAAGCCACATTCGCTCAACAACCATGTTTATTAACAGTTGAAGTGATTCACTTAACGACGTTGGCAAGAAAAGGTTGTAAAATCGGGCACCTAGCTCATTTTAAAAAATGTCTCGGTTATCCAACAGAAATTTTGGACTCAGTTGTGGTCGTAATTCAAGGAGTGCCTGTTGTTGTTGGGGGGTTTTTTGGAAGTTTGTTTAGAATTTAATAATGGGTTACTTCCTTCCCCCTCTGGCACCCCCAACAATAATAAAGGAGAAGTGCCGGAGTGGGCTGCTGGGGGTTTGCAGGGGTTCGGGAGAACCTCTAGCTAAGATTCAGTGCAGTTCGGAGAACCCCCGAATCCCACTTCTCCTCTGGCCTCGCCCACCCCACTCCCAGAAGTCTCCACGCAGCCCATTTTGGATGCACATAAGTGCAGGGCGTTTGCGGAAGCTCGGGGAGGGCAAAAAACAGGCCTATCGGAAGTTCGGGAAGACCAGAAACAGGCCCATTTCTGGCCTCTAGAGGGCCTCCGGAGCCTGGGGAGGTCATTTTCGCTCAAGGAAAGCCTCCAGAGCCTGGGGAGGACAAAAACGCCCCGCCCCCCCACATGGTGGAGGAGGCCGACTAGGCCATGCCCATCTTGACCACGCCCACCCACCAACCGGGAGAGAACCTCTTGCTAAAATTTTTGAAGCTCTCCCCTGGGAAGAGCTATTACGCTACTTAGGCTTGCCGTAGAGCAAGACAATTTACTGCATTGATGAGGTTACCTAGTTTGGTAATGAAACGTCTGCAAGAAAACAGCCAAGTTTCGAGAGCACAAAGGACCCTGCAAGGTAATTTAACATCGCCCCGTCTTCTGCTTGAGCAGGGGGCTGGACTAGAAGACCTCGAAGGTCCCTTCCAGCTCGATTCTGATTCTTTAAGAGATATTAGCATAAAGATGGCCACCTTGGTGTTGTTGTTGTTGGGTTTTTTTTTTTTGAAGAATTGGACTGAGTGAGGAGGTATGCATGGAGAGAAACGGGGGGGGAATTATTTCCTACCCATCTTCTCGTTGTTGGTTCTTTGGTGTCTGCAAACCCACCACTTAATATTGGACGAAAAGAAGGCAAATCTAGAATGGAACATCCTCAGGGAATCTGAGTGCTGGTTTAGTCAACAAGCCACGATCAAACAAACCACGATCAAGCAAACCACGATCAAGCAAACCATGATCAAGCAAACCACAGTTTAACACTGTGCGTGACCCCCATCTTGGAACTCAACTATTCAGAGAAGCATCAAAGCAATCAGCCAAAGATCCTGATCGGTAGATAGCAACGGGAGTGATGGGGCATGGGATCCACAAGCCATCATATAGCAGGAGGGGAATTATACATACATACATACATACAAAAAAACCCCCACAATTTCTTTTTCGCGAGCCCAACCGACTTTGATAAAACATCTCTTCAACGCATATCACACTCTCTTCAAGTAATCCCGGGGGCAATTTATTTCAAGCACAAAACTGATTAAAAAGCTGTGCTTTGCATTGTATTGCTTTTCCCCCAGAAGGGAATAATAGCCTGATCAGGATGGATGGATGGATGAAGGAAATGGAAAGTCTGATGAAGGGGAAGGGAGAGGAGGAAGGGAGATGAGAGAAAAAGGAGGGAAAAATGGATGGAGAGAGAGGGAAGGAGGAGGAGGAGGAGGAAAAGGTAGGGATTTTTTTTGTTTTAATAATAAAAACTTTTATTGTCACTGCACAACACACCGTATTTTTCGGAGTATAAGACGCACCTACCTTTTTTGGTGAGGAAAACAAGAAAAAGAAATCTGCCTCTGCCTCCCAGCAATTTTGCCTCGTTGCAGCAAACAGCAAATAGCCTGCTTTATTTTCATTTTCAACGTAGCTTGATCAGCACAAGAAAAAAAAATTGCTCCCAGCAATTTACCTCCTTGCAGCAAGCAGCAGAGGCCCGCGCAAAACAGTTGAGAATCGGGAGGCCGATCCAATCAACTTGTGCTAATTAGGCTGTGCTGAAGCTGAAAGGAGCTGTTTCTTCTTGCTGCTTGCTGCAAGGAGGTAAACTGCTGGAAGGCAGAGGCCAAAGGGTGGGTGCCAGTGGGTGGGCAGGCTACATTCGTGTATTTATTTATTTATTTATTTATTTTTATTTATTTGTTTCAATTTATAAACCGCCCTTCTCCTCGCGGACTCAGGGCGGTGAACAGCCAAAGTAAAACATAATATATATAAAAATTAAAACAATTTTAAAAAATATTAAATAATTTCGGCCGACGGTTAAAACAGTCCAATTTAAAATCAGTTCCAATTTAAAACAGAGGATGGGATCAAGTCAGTCCGGCTAGATGAAACAAGTGGGTTTTAAGGGCCCGACGAAAAGTCCTGAGGTCTGATATCCTGTGTATCTCCGGGGGTAGGTCGTTCCAGAGGGCGGGTGCCGCCACAGAGAAGGCTCTCCCTCTGGGAGTCGCCAGCCGATATTGTCTGGCCGACGGCACCCTGAGGAGGCTCTCTGTGTGTGAGCGTACTGGCCGGTGGGAGGCTATCGGCGGCAGAAGGCGGTCCCGCAAGTACCCAGGCCCTATGCCATGGAGCGCTTTAAAGGTGGTCACCAACACCTTGAAGCGCACCCGGAAGACCACCGGAAGCCAGTGCAGCTCACGCAGGAGAGGTGTCACATGGGAGCGCCCCGTCGCTCCCATAATCCCCCGCGCGGCCGCATTCTGGACCAGCTGGAGCCTCCGGGTGCACCCCAAGGGGAGCCCCATGTAGAGAGCATTACAGTAGTCCAGGCGGGAAGTCACAAGAGCATGAGTGACCATGCGTAGGGAGTCCCGATCCAGAAAGGGATGCAACTGGCGTATCAGGCGAACCTGATAAAAAGCCCCCCTGGCCATGGCCGTCATATGCTCTTCTAAAGACAGCCGTGAATCCAGGAGGACGCCCAAGTTGCGAACACTTTCCGTGGGGGCCAATGTCTCACCCCCAATAGTCAGCAATGGCACCAACAGACAGATTGAAAGTGAGAAAAGAAGAAGAAGAAGAAGAAGAAATAAATCGAAGAGAGCAAGATCGAAAATCGAAGTACAAGAAAGGAAACAAGCCTCCCTCCCAAAAATAGGAGAGAAAAAAGAAATATAAAGAAGCAGCTTCCGATTTGTCTTTACCGTGCTTATAAATACAACTATAAATTTACCTCTTATTCTATGGTTACAGTGTAACTCATTTTTCTATAATCTATTCTGTCTAACCGTCAAAATCATAAATCCTAAGTGTATTTCCCCCCCCCCCCTGCTTCGCGCAAAAAGCCCATAAGGGGTTTCCAGCCATTTATTAGACTTATATGGCCAATTTAGAATAACTTAAGGGGTTTTTTTTTCATTCATTTCTCCTAAGGTTTCTCCAAGTTTCATTCAGCCCCAATAACATCCCAGCTCTCAGAATAATGAAGGAGAAAAACAAGCAAAAGGTATTTTAAATAATACAACCTCGCCTTTAGAATAGAATAACAGAGTTGGAAGGGACCTTGGAGGTCTTCTAGTCCAACCCCCTGCTTAGGCAGGAAACCCTACGCCACTTCAGACAAATGATTATCCAACATCTTCTTAAAAACTTTCAGTGTTGGAGAATTCACAACTTCTGGAGGCAAGTTGTTCCATCGATTAATGGTTCTCACTGTCAGGAAATTTCTCCTTAGTTCTACGTTGCTTCTCTCCTTGATGAGTTTCCACCCATTGCTTCTTGTCCTGCCCTCAGGTGCTTTGGAGAATAGCTTGACTGCCTCTTCTTTGGGGCAGCCCCTGAGATATTGGAAGACTGCTATCATGTCTCCCCTGGTCCTTCTTTTCATCAGACTACACATACTCTGTTCCTGCAACCGTTCTTCATATGTTTTAGCCTCCAACCCCCTAATCATCTTTGTTGCTCTTCTCTGCACTCTTTCCAGGGTCTCCACATCTTTTTTACATTGTGGCGACCAAAACTGGATGCAATATGCCAAGGTATTAAGATAAGGTAAAGGTTCCCCTCGCACATATGTGCTATTCGTTCCCGACTCTAGGGGGCGGTGCTCATCTCTGCTTCAAAGCCGAAGAGCCAGCGCTGTCCAAGAACGTCTTCGTGGTCATGTGGCTGGCATGACTCAATGCCAAAGGCGCATGGAACGCTGTTACCTTCCCACCAAAGGTGGTCCCTATTTTTCTACTTGCATTTTTTACCTGCTTTCAAACTGCTAGGTTGGCAGAAGTTGGGACAAGTCACGGGAGTTCACTCTGTTACGCAGCACTAGGGATTCGAACCGCTGAACTGCCGACCTTTCGATCGACAAGCTCAGCATCTTAGCCAGTGAGCCACCGCATCCCTTTACCAAGGTTTTATAAAGCGATATTAACCCTTTACGTGATCTTGATTCTATCCCTCTGTTAATGCAGACTAGAACTGCTGCATAGCTTTATTTTATTTTATTTTTTGAGCCACAAGTGCCATTTAAATAACCAGCTCAGCTCCAACTCTCCATGGGAGCTTTGCTGAGCCTTACCTAGCATTCGCAAAGGTCAGATTTCCTGTTTCCACTCTGGATGGATGAGACTGACCTTAATTTATCCTAATCTTTAAAAAAAAGAGGAGAAGGAGGAGGAAGAGGAGTTGTTTCGGGTCTGGTGTATCCTATTGTCCGTTTTTGAGTGGGACAGGAAGCGTTCAAACCTCCCCACCCCCCAGTTCCCCAGTTTTCAGATGGATCTTGACAGACTTGAACACTAAGCCCTCTCTAACAAAATGAAATTCAATGTAGAGAAAAGTAAAGTCCTACACTTAGGCAAGAGAAACCACAAGTACACATATACACTGGGTGAAACAAGGCTTAATAGTAACTGTGAGAGGGGTCTTGGAGTCTTAGTGGACAACCAGCTAAATATGAGACAATAGTGTGCAGCGGCAGCCAAAAAAGCCAATGCAATCCTAAATTGCATTAACAGAGGGATCCAATCAAGATCAAGGGAGGTACTAATACCGCTCTATAAAGCCCTAGTAAGGCCACACCTAGAGTACTGCATCCAGTTTTGGTCACCACACTATAAAAAAGATATTGAGATTCTAAAAAGAGGTCAGAGAAGAGCAACCAGGATGATTCAGGGAGTGGAGGCTAAAACATACGATGAACGGTTGAAGGAACTGGGCCTGGCTGGTCTAATGAAGAGAAGGACCAGGGGAGACACGATAGCAGTTTTCCAATATTTGAGGGGCTGCCATAGAGAGGAAGAGGTTAACCTATTTCCAAAGCACCTGAAGGCCAGACAAGGAGTAATGGATGCACAGAAGGCAGAGGAGAGGAGAACAGTGGAAATCTATGGGCCGGTCCATGGGATAGAAGAGTCACTGCTGCTAGAGAAGCTCCACCCTAGCTCTGGGGATAAAAGGCAGGGGGAGAGATGAACAGATGTGGCAGACAGACTTGTTAGCTTGCGGTGAGAGAGGAACTCTTTACCGGGGCTGCTGGCGCTCCTAATAAAGGAATCTTTGAGTTCACTTCAGAGGGTTTGTCGTGTTTGGGGAGCTGGGTCAAAACCAAGAGAGGGGGTAGTGCAAGATTTTAAAATGCTATGGTAATCAGAGGAGCAGCTAAGCAGGCTGCCCCAGAGAGGAGGGGGTCAAGCTATCTTCCAAGGCACCCAAAGGCCAGACAAGGAACAATGGATGGAAACTGATCAAGGAGAGATTCAACCTAGAAATGAGGAGGAATTTCCTGACAATGAGAACAATCAACCCATGGAACAGAAGTTGCCTTCAGAAGTTGTGGGAGCTTCATCACTTGAGACTTTCAAGAAGAGACTGGACAGCCATCTGTCAGAAATGGTGCAGGGTCTCCTGTTTCAACAGGGGGTTGGACTAGATGATCTACAAGATCCCTTCCAACTCTGTTTATCTGAATCTATCTAAAATGATCAAACATAGGAAGAACAGTTGCAGGAACTGGGCATGGTTAGTCTGGTGAAGAGAAGGACCAGGACAAGTCCTTCTGGATTGGCATGAAGAGCCTTTACTACGAGAAGAGCAAGCAACCGATTCCCCCACCCCACCCCACCCCCCACCCTCGCCAAAGTATGGCTGCTGAAAGCGGAAAGCCATATAAACTGGGTTGGGAGAATTACAGCAGCACTTAGTGTCCTCCGCAGAGAATTCAAGGAACTCGGATTCAGATTCAACGCAGCAATCAAGGAGAAGAGGGGAAAGCCATTATCATAATGTACAATACTGCCGGAGAGGGCTTTTGAAGTTTGCAAAAAGAAGAGGCTATAATTAAGGAAAAACAATCAAGGCACTCTGGTTGCCCTCCGAAGAGGAGAAAGGACAGCCAGCCGGACTGGATTTTCTTTCTTTCCTTCTTCCTTTCTTTTCTTTTTTTGCAGAGATTATAAATATCCATAAAGATGGGAGAACTTGGCTGCAAAAGTCATTTCCCTACCAGCTGCACAACTTTAAAAAAAAAAAAACCACAGACACACAACTCAGGTATCCAGGAGGGGTTTTGTGCTTGCCCTTTCCAGAGGACAGGTAGTCCTCGACTTACGACGGAGGTGAAATCCAGCAGGTTCTGACAGGTTCTGGAGAACCGGTAGCGGAAATTTTGAGTAGTTCGGAGAACCGGCAAATACCACCTGTGTCTGGCCCCCGAGTGGGGTGGGAATGGAGATTTTGCAATATCTTTCCCCCAGGAGGGGAGGGAGATTTTGCGGTATCCTTCCCCTGGAGTGGGGTGGGAATGGAGATTTTGCAATATCCTTCCTCTGCCACAACCAGCAAGCCAAATCCACAGAACCGGCAGGGAAAAAATTTGCATTTCATCCCTGATTTACAACCTCAGTTGAGCCCCAGATTTCCGTTGGGAAGCGAGACCTTTGTTAAATGAATTTTGTTAAAATGAATTTTGTTCCATGAATTTGCCCCCACCCCATCCCACCCCCAAATTTGGTGACTTTTCTTGCCACCGTTGTTAAGTGAACCACTGTGGCTGTCGAGTTTGTAACATGGTTGTTAAGTGAATACGGATTCCCCCGTTGAAACTTTGCTCATCAGAAGGTCGCAAAAGGGTGACTCCGGGACGCTGCAACTGTCATAAATATGAATCAGTTGCCAATTTAGATCACGTGACCATAGGCATCGGGTAGGTTCAAATTTTTTTTACTACCGGTTCTGTGGGCGTGGCTTGTTTTGTGGGCGTGGCTTGATGGTCACATGACAATTTTTTAGGATTTAGCAGAGGTACTGGTCTACCAGGCTTTTAACTGCTTGCAGAGCTGTACCGGTCTACTCATTTATTTTTGGAGGCACCGGTCTACTCATTTTTTTTTGTAGCCACTGATCTACCACCACGCTGCCTTTTAACACTGATCAGCTGTAGGGCGGCCCTTTGAAGTCCCGTGGCAAGAGTTTAAACAGTTTTTTTTCCTTCTAGCCAATCAGCTGGGACTTGGGAGGCAGCAATAGATTGGGGGTGGGGCCAAATAAAAGATAAGAATAACGCGGGGGAGGACGGGGGGACATAATCACTTCAGTGACGTCATATTGTCACCGCTACCGGCTCAGCAGGACTAGGCTGGAAGGAACCCACCACTGATGGGGATGCTGTAATAGTCGTGGCTGTGAAAAAATGGTCATGTCACTTTTTTTTCGTGCTGTTGCAACTTTGAATAGTCACTAAATGAACTCTTGTAAATTAAGGACTACCTTTATCCCTGCCAGATGTAAAAAATCTCTAACTGCAACGGCAGAGATCATCTAAAAGAGCCTTGGTGGCGCAGCAGATTAAAGTGGTGTCAAAGTGACACCAGCTGCCTGCAGTTACTGCAAGTTTGAATCTCCCCAGGCTCAAGGTTGACTCAGCCTTCCATCCTTCCAAGGTGGGTAAAATGAAGACCCGGATTGTGGGGGCAATAAGCTGATTTTGTATAAAAAAGAACACCACTTAGAGGGGGCCAAAAGCCCTACTAAGCAGGTATATACAAAAGTATGAAGGCTATGGCTTAACACATTGTAAGCCGCCTTGTAAGTCTCCAGAGAAGAGCTGCATATAAATCGAACCAATTAATTAATTAATTAATTAAACCTCAGTTTGCTTTTAAAACTGAAATCTTCATGTCTATGGAGATTCTGAGTCATCCGTGTCATGGTTGTCCCAAAGGGGCTTTTTTTCAAGTGGCAGTTGGACTTTTCTAGTTTTTCCTTTGAAGACGTCTCGCTTCTCATCCAAGAAGCTTCTTCCACTCTGACTGGATGGTGGGGAATGGAAGGATTGATACTCCTTGCAGACAGCTGGTCATTTGCGCCCTTTTAGAGGGTCATTGAGGCCACCTGGAGGTTTATCTGTATCCTCAGGGTCACCTGAGTGGTGCTCCTGGTTCTTGCAGTCTCCAACTTTTCTGGAGATCCGTTCACACATTTGAAGGGTGTCCATTCCCAAGTGCCTAGCTAAAAGTCTGTAGAGATTCTCAGTTATCCAGGTCATGGTTGTCCCAAAGGGGCTTTTTCTCAGGGGGAAATCGGACTTCCTTTGTTTTTTTCTTTAAAGATGTTTGATTTCTCATCCAAGCACTGACTGGTCCTGTATTTAAAAGACAAAGGCCACTCTTTTGAAGACAGCAAAGTCCATATTTTGGATACAGAGGACCGCTGGTTTGAAAAAGGGGTCCGAGAGGCCATCGATGTCAAAATTGAACAGCCCTCTCTCAACAGAGGGAGAAGGATACGACATCATCTATCCACAACAGTTCTAAGAAGGCTCCACACCAGGGGTGAAATGCTTCCGGTTCGGACCGGATCGCCCCATCTGGTAGTGATGGCGGCAGGTGGTTTGGAGAACTGGTAGCAAAAATCCCCACTCACATCTCCACCCCCCCCCCCATGTCCAGCTGAGCCGCACGATCATCAGGGGCTTTTTTTTTCTTTTTACTTTTAAAAGCATTTTTTCTACAACCTCTTCCGACGAACAAATGCTTTTAAAAGTTAAAAAAAAAAGCCTCTGATGATCACGCGGCTCAGCTGGGATCCTCAGAGGCTTTTCAAAACATTTTTTCCTGCAACCTCTTGGCCGAAGAGGTGGTAAAAAAAAATGCTTTGAAAAGTCTCTGATGATCCCAGCTGAGTTGCCTGATCGGCAGAGAGGCTTTTCAAAGCATTAGAAAAACTGCTTTGCAAAGTAAAAAAAAAAAAAAGTTGGCCACGCCCACCCAGTCATATTACCCCACCACCACCAAGCCACACCCACAGAACCGGTAATCACAAATTTTACATTTCATTCCAGCTCCACACCCATTGGTGACCCTGAGGATATAGATAAATCTCCAAGTGGCCTCCATGGCCCACCAAACGGATGCAAATGACCAGTTGCCTGCAAGGAGTATAAATCCTTCCATTCCCCACTATTCCATCAGAGTTGAAGAAGCTTCTTGGATGAGAAGCGAAACCTCTTCAAAGGAAAACCAAAAAGTCCAGTTGCCTCTTGGAAAAAAAGAAAAGCACATCTGGGACATCTGAAATCTTAGCACATGTCCCCGTATTATCTTTTGAGGTCCACGGTATTGTGCAAAACAAAGAAGAGGCATAAGAAATACGCAACCAATGAAATAAACAGCAAGGAGAAAGAAATGCAGCTGACACAAGATTTCAGCATAGCAATTATTTGAAAAATATACCTATTGGTTAAATTGGGCTTGTTTAATGACCGTAGCATTCGCTTCCAGTGAAGCTTGCTTAATGACCACTGCAAAAGAATTTTTAAAAAAAAAAAAACTTTTAAAAATTTTTTTAAAAATTTGATTTATATGCCGCCCTTCTCCGGAGATTCGGCTTACAATGCGTTAAGCAATAGCCTTCATACTTTTGTATATTTATACAAAGTCAGCTTATTGCCCCCACAAACTGGGTGCTCAATTTACCCACCTTAGGAAGGATGGAAGGCTGACTCAACCTTGAGCCTGGAGATTCGAACTTACTAATTGCAGACAGCTGGAGTTAAATTACAGTGCATTTGTCCGCTGAGCTATTCCAGGCTCAATTGTAAGGTTGTAGAATGAGGCATGGTCACATTGCGCTTAATGACCGCCATGACTTTCAGGCTCAATTACGGTCGTAAGTTGAGGACTACCTATCTAAGCAGGGGTTGAAATAAGAGGATTTGTCAAGCTTAGAGCCTAGAGAGGCAGATCGTTCAAACGGGAACTGGATGAGGGCCCAATAGCTTAGATTGTCGAAAGGCACTTCCTGTTTCCGTAGCAGCTCCGCTCTTGAAAAGCTGCTCCTTGTCCTTTGCAGAGCTTGTAAAACCGGTCAGATGCTGCCAGGATTCGAAACAAGATTTGAAATAAGGGAGACACAGCCATACTTGATACTGACTCTTCGACTACCGTGTTTCCCTGAAAATAAGACCGGGTCTTATATTAATTTTTGCTCCAAAAGATGCATTGAGGCTTATTTTCTGGTTAGGATTTATTTTAATTAATTAATTAAATTTAATTAATTTAATTAATTTAATTTTTGGGGAAAATACATTATTAAATGCACCCATCTGGCTGACAATCTTAACTGGGGCTTATTTTGGGGGGTAGGGCTCAGCTCGGTATGAGAAAACCACCAAGCTTCAGAGAGCACCATAGAACCTTCATTTCAACCCTGGGGTATTGTTACTTTCACCATCACCCAGCAAGGCTCAACCAAGCCTAGGACACAGACAACCTACAAAGTTACCCCTGCTTGGCCCCATGGGGGTCTGACAACCAATCAGAATACAAGCGCAAATTCAAAAGCCCAGAGAGGGTATATCAAACTCAGGCGCTCTCAGCATCTCTTCCCTTTCTTTTCCTCTTCACCCAAGATCTTCAAGGCATGTGATCCTGCCCACCATTAAAAACCATCTTTCCAAGAAGCCACCATGTTTCCAGGGTCTTTGTCCCCACTTGGAACTGAACTCCTTGGTGGCGCAGCAGCTTAAAGTGGTGTTAAAGTGACACCAGCTGCCTGCAATTACTGCAAGTTCGAATCTCACCAGGCTCAAGGTTGACTCATCCTTCCATCCTTTCAAGGTAGGTAAAATGAGGACCCGGATTGTGGGGGCAATAAACTGACTTTGTATAAAAAAGAACACCGCTTTGGGGGGGGGGCGAAAGCCCTACTAAGCAGTTATATACAAAAGTATGAAGGCTATTGCTTAACGCATTGTAAGCCACCCTGAGTCTCCGGAGAAGGGCGGCATATAAATTAAATTTAAAAAACAAACAAACTCAGAAGGAGATTTCTTCCAACACTTGTTTCTGCCTAAACAGAACTGATGCCATTGGTTTTTATGTAATTTCATAGAGACTGGGTTTATGAAGCCCTAATCCCTTCTCCCCCATCCCGCCCACCCAGCTGCAGAGTTTATAATCTTTCTAGAGAAGTGAAGCTTGCTAAAAGACATAGATGCCAAGAAAGGGGGCAAGGGAGAAAGGAAGAGATTTATGCTTATTTGTTTTCTCAAACAGCATTTCAGAACGTGATCATTTTGCTTGTATAAACAAACCCGCGTCGGATCAGTTCCGTACAGATTTCACAGCGTGCAGAAAATGGTTGTCTCCACCTCATTAAATTTTACTATTGGCACATATTCTGCTTTTTAATCTGAACAGAGCTCTTCAAATCAGGTTTAGGGGAAATGATGTCGGTCCTATTGTAGCCGCGAAGGAGCAGCTCGGAGGGTTAATCGAGTTGAGGGCTCTGTCCGTGCTTCGATCTGGAAAATCTGTTCGCGATCTGGAACAGATCTTATTAACGGGTCTTATTCGTACTATATTCCTTATTATCAACAATAAGATGTTAACATTCCTTGGTATTTCGTCACAGTCCTCGTGCTGGCATCCTACCCATGCTATCACCCGCAGAAATAAAAGAGGCAATTTTTTTTAAAAAAAACAAACAAACGCCTGAACTGAGCTCATCCATAAAGCCGCTGTAGTATAAAAACCAGAATTTATCTTTAAATGGAGTGTAGAATCATTGTGGCTTTCTTTTCTTTTTACAAAAAAAATGCATTTGAACCACACATCACTTAGCATATTTTGTGAACCATACACACATTTTGTCTGTAATAATTCACCGCTATGCCTTCTTTTAAAACCCCGCTTAATGGATTTCTGTAATCAAAAAATTGATTTCAATGCTTGCTGCTTTTTGATGGTACAAAATCGTGGGGTCTGGATGGGTGTACGTATCACCCAGATTCATTCGTTCGTGGCCTGTTCGAACTATGATTTAGTGAGCACACCCTTTACTGGATAAAATTCACACCTTTATCGCTGTAAATCAGAGTTTAAAAGGCTCAACAGCTAGACCCAGAACCAGTCTGGTATAGTGGTTTTTAGGCATTGGGCAAGAAACTAGGAGACTGGAAGTTCTAGTCTCATGATGGTGAATTTATGACATGTGTGCCACAGATGGCACACAGAGACATATCTGTGGGCATGTAAGTATTGCTCTACCTCAGCTCCAGCCTGCATGCGCGCACCGCCCAGCTGATTTTCAGGCCTTCTGGGCCCACTGGAAGTTGGGAAATGGGCTGTTTCTGGCCTCCAGAGGGCCTCCTGGGGGTGGGGAAGGCTGTTTTCGCCCTCCCCAGGCTCCAAGAAAGGTTTTGGAGTCTGGGAAGGGCGAAAAACGGACCTACCGGGCCCACCATGCCATCGTGTGCCAAAAGCGGGGGAGGGGGCGGGGGGACGCATTAAATTATGGGTGTGGGCACATGCGTGCATGACCCTTCGCACTCCCCCCCCCTTTTAGCCATCACTGTTCTAGTCTCATTTTAGGCATGAAAACCAGCTGGGTGACTTTGGGCCAGTTTCTCTTTATCACCCTAACCCACCTCACAAGGCTGTTGCAGAGAAAATAGGAGCAGGAGGAAGAGGTATTAGGTATGCTCATTGTCTTGAGTTATTTATAAAGTAATACAAATGGAAGAAAAAAATCTAACAGAATAAAAAAGTAAATCCATAGAGCACATTAAACTACAACTAAGCAGATGGTCTTTGATAGAAAGCCACCTGAAGAGACTAGAAGCATTTGAAATGTGGATTTACAGGCGGCAGTGACGTATAAGTTGGGTTGACAAAATCAAAAATGAGGAGGTGATAAGCCGCCTGGGAAAAGCCAAGGGAAATCATCAAAGCTATAAAAAAAAGGTGAAAGTTAGAATATTTCGGACATGCAACACCCGGAAAAATATGCCATCCTTCACTTAATCCTCCAGGGAAAGATTGAAGGCAAACGAGATCCAGGCATAAGAAGAACATCATGGCTTTAAAATCTAAGGTTTGGACAAAACTCAGCAGCGCTGTTTCGTTGCGGCTGTTGATTGAAATAGGATCGCTAACATGGATCACCAACATCCGATGACGGATATGGAAGAAGAAGAAGAAGAAGAAGAAGGAGGAGGAGGAGGAGGAGGAGGAGGAGGAGGAGGAGGAGGAGGAGGAGGAGGAGGAGGAAGAGGAAGAGGAAGAAAATAGTATTATAAATTATAGTAATAGGTCAACTAAAAAAGAGCCTGGTGGCGCAGTGGACTAAGTGCTGTTAAAGTAGCACTTAGTTGCCAGCTGCCTGCAATTACTGCAAGTTCAAATCTCACCAGGCTCAAGATTGACTCAGCCTTCCATCCTTCCAAGGTGGGTAAAATGAGGATCCAATTTGTGGGGCAATAAGCTGACTTTGTATAAAAAAGAACAGCGCTCAGGGGAGGCCAAAAAAGCCCTACTACGCAGGTATATACAAAAGTATGAAGGCTATTGCTTAATGCATTGTAAGTCGCCCTGAGTCTCCGGAGAAGGGCGGCATATACATCGAACCAATAAATAATAAATAAATAAACTCAAGCACATTTTTTTAAAAAAACACCGTGCAATGCAAACACGAAAAAGCTCTCAAGATTCTGTAGAGCAGTAATGACTAACCTTTTCCAGACCGAATGCGCAAAGCGCGTGCCCGAACCCACAAACTGCAATGCTCATGTGGCCCCCATGCATGCGCCCCACCCCCATGCATGTGTGCGCATCCCCCACATGCACTCTGTGCATGCACATGCGCCCTCCCACACACGCCCTGCCCCCGTAGATGCGTGCATGGCCCGCCGCACAGCCCCCTGTGCATGCACACGCACCCCGCATGTGTCCCAACCCCCGTGGATGTGTGCGCACCCCCCCGACATGCACCCCGCATCCCATGCATCTGCAGCAGAGACCCAAAGATCAGCTGGCCGGTGGGAGGTATGTGCGCATGTGTGGCGGAGCTGAACTGGGGCAAAGGCTCGCATGCCCACAGAGAGGGTGCTGCATGCTACTTCTGGCACACGCACCATAGGTTCGCCATCACAGCTGTAGAGGTTCTGTACTACGGATTCGGCTTCCAAAAAAAGGTATGTGTTGTGATCTAGGCTTAGTGAGTCATTACAAGGCACAATTAGTCCCAAATAAACCTATTTTATTGTAACAGCTGAGAATTACGTTCATTCCCAGCTGAGTCCCGTTTAGTTGCAAAACAAGTCATTCGGAAGAAGTCCTTCGGGATAATCACCAACCTTTATCTTCTTTGACACCCTGCCAAAGGCCTTACTTGGCAAAGCCCCATGAAGTTCAGAAACAAACAAGAGATGCTGACTGGAAACAGAGTTAGCAATGTTGCTTTCCTGCAAAAAGGCCCAAGTGTCTTTGTTTCTCTTTTAAGCCTTATGGGAGGGGCCAATCATCACCTGGCCTTACTCCCGAGTCGTCCCTTTTGCTTTAGCTGCCCTTGCCTTCTGGCAGCTCTGCGCATCCTCCTCCTGCTCCTCTGCCTCTCTGCTGACTGACTCTGGAGGCTCCGGAGTCGTGCATCATTCCCAGATGGCCCTGGTTCCATCTCTGCCTCCGACGCAGAACCCTCGTCCGAGCCTTCCCCAGACTTCAGGACTGGCCCATGTTCCTCCCCAGCCTCCTCACTGTCCAACTCTGCCACCAGCTCCGCAGGCTACTGGCGGACAACAACAGTATGTTTTGCTCTACTTTCACTCCTCCCCCCACCATCAACATGCTTCTTCTTTGAGATAAATCAAATTGCCTGTACCACTGTAATCGTAGATGAACAGAGTGGGTACTTTCCTTGTATTTCGATCAAGGGCGTGTTAAAAAAAGAAAAGTGGGAAAATGTAATATTTCCCTCTCTTGAAACAAGTGCTTGTTAAAAAGAGCTCAGACATACACAATTTTTTTTTTAAAAGGCAATTTTGACACTTGTGAATACGGGAGTACATTCTGTATTCTTGAACTAATTATGGGGACTTTTTTTTCCTCCCCTTTCACACCTCTCAGCAAGTAAAAAAAAAAGGGGGGGAGGAAACTTAACCAGAGGAAGAACAGGAGGAGGGAAAGACAAATCAAGGCAGTTCCCAAGCTGTTAAGGACAGGATATGGAACATATATGCCATTTACTATGGGTGACCCGGGAAGGTGTTTTTCCTCCCAGCTGAAAATAAATATGAATTTTGGGTCAGCTGTAAAATATTTTGGGGACTTTGTTTTGAACCGAGCATGTTGTGTGGAAAAAACATAAAACCTGTTTTGTGGGTGAGCAGGACAGGCAAACCCACACAACTGTGGTAGATTCAACAAGTTTACTATAAGGTAAATGAAAATGATTAGGGGACCGGAGGCTAAAACATATGAAGAACGGTTGCTGGAACTGGGTATGTCTCGTCTGATGAAAAGACGGAATAGGGGTGACATGATAGCAGGGTTCCAATATCTCAGGGGCTGCCCCAAAGAAGAGGGAGTCAAGCTATTCTCCAAAGCACCTGAGGGCAGGACAAGAAGCAACGGGTGGAAACTAACCAAGGAGAGAAGCAACTTAGAACTAACGAAAAATTTCCTGACAATGAGAACAATTAATCAGTGGAACAACTTGCCTCCAGAAGTTGTGAATGCTCCAACACTGGAAGTTTTTAAGAAGAGATTGGCCATTTGTCAAAAATGGTATAGAGTCTCTTGCAGGGGTGAGTTCTACTTACCTTTACTACCAGTTGTGCACACTTCTCAAAGTCATCAGGGTTGAACTATGCTGGGCTAAATAATCCTCAAAGTCCCTTGCATTCTGCTCCATTATTTATTTATTGAATTTATATTGCCGCCTATTCGCCCCATGGCGACTCAAGGAAGTTTACAAAAATATAAAACCACATTTAAAAACGGTAAAACTAGTAAAGCTATTTTTTTTAAAAAAAATCAAATAAATTAATGTAATAAAATCACCCCACCGCCACCGCCACCCCAGCGACAGCCGATCACACGAGCCATTTAATGGACTCCATCCTGCTCTGGGTTCCCTAAGCCCGCTGGCAGAACCAGGTCTTCAGCGCATTCCGGAAGAGAGTTAGAATGGGGGCCATTCTAACCTCTGGGGGGGAATGATGTTTAACAGTTAATAGAGTTGGAAGGGACCTTGGAGGTCATGTAGTCCAACCCTCTGTTCACGCAGAAGACCTGTACTAGGGATTTGAACCGCCGAACTGCCGACTTTCTGATTGGCAAGCTCAGCTTCTTAGTCATTGAGCCACCTAGTCAGGCTCAATAGTCTGTTCCAGAGAGAGGGAGCAACCACAGAGAAGGCGCTTCTTCTGGGTCCCACCAGGTGTATCTCCCTCGGGGATGGGACCCACAGCATTCCCTGCCTCTCCGTTCTGGTGGGTTGGGTAGATGTGACCGACGAGAGACGGTCCCTCAGATCACCTGGTCCCAAGCCATGAAGGGCTTTAAAGGTGACCACCAGCACCTTGAATTGCACCCGGAAGCAAATCGGCAACCAATGCAGCTCCCGCAGGAGAGGTGATACATGTTCACACCGGGATTTGCACAAAACCGTGCGAGTTGCTGCATTTTGCACCAACTGGAGCTTCCGGATGCTCTTCAAGGGCAGCCCCATGCAAAGCGCGTTGCAATAGTCAAGATGAATAGTCTATGAGCTTGAGAAGGCAGACTGCCAAACCCGTAAGAAACACAACAACTATCACTCTTCACAAAGACCACGCAACACTCCTTTGCACGTGAGATATACGCCGGTTACCTCCAAGCTCGTTTTAATCAGCCAGTTGAGAACAGGGAAGGTGGGGGGGGGGATTTGAGTATTTGAGAACTTGTAGCACCTACAAATAAGGGACGTGGAGGCTCAGTGGCTAAGACACTGAGCTTGTCAATCAAAAGGTCGGCAGTTCAGCGGTTCAAATCTCTAGTGCCGCGTGATGGGGTTAGCTCCTGTGACTCGTCCAGGCTTCTGCTATCCTAGCCATTCAAAAGCACATAAAAAATGCAAGTAGAAAAACAGGGACCACCTTTGGTGGGAAGGGAACAGCGTTCCATGCGCTTTTGGCATTGAGTCATGCCAGCCACATGACCACGGAGACGTCTTCGGACAGCACTGGCTCTTCGGCTTTGAAACAGAGATGAGCACTGTCCCCTAAAGTCGGGAACGACTAGCACATATGTGCAAGGGGAACCTTTACCTTTACCTTTAGCACCTACAAGCAATTCAGAGAAATGAAATCTTGGCAAATACTATAGAAAGGTGTTAGTCCCATTTTATTGTGCAAGCATGCTGTCCATTTAGGATGTTATTTTCACCCTCCGCTCCGATTCCACTTGATACCTGCCGGATAATTGCTTGCTGCTAGAAATGCGTCTTCTAAATCTGGTTTTTTTTTCTCCCCCTCCTCTCTTTCGTAGGAAAGGGAAGAGAGAAAAAAGAAGAAACAGATTCCAAAAAAACAGCTTTCACTAATAGAGCAGAGAAATTAATGCACATCAAATGCCGAGTTTTACAGCGTCTGCTTTATAGAGCTTTAGGGAGTTACTTTAGGAAGAGGGTGGGGGGAGGGAGAGAGAGAAATGCACGCACAGAGTATTTTAAGAGGCCATGTTTAGCAGAGGAAGGAATATGGATAAAGGTATTAATTTCAAAGTGCAAGTATTTCAAGAAAAATTATGTCTGCTTTTCCAGCCCTTAAGCTTTTTAAATCATGGCTTCAGGGTAGGATCTCTCTATTTGAATTTCACTGTTACATTATCCTACTAATATTGACATTAGCATCAATGGTTATTTCTGAAACGGGCTTTCTTTTTTTGTGTGTGTGCGCAAAGCATGGCAAACTCATCATTTCAGCTTAGTATGTTGGGTTACGCCAGGCAGTGTAGTGGTAAACCGCATTTCATGGTTTACAAGAAGGCTGGGCAATTTGCAGATCCATTTTTATTTTTTTGTGGGGGGGGGGAGCCCCACTGCAGGTTGTTCTTGATTTACGACCGTTCGTTTAGTGAACGTTAGAAGTTACAACAGCACTGCCAAGGGGATTTTTGACCGTTTTTCATTCTTACGACTTGCTGCAGCATCCTCGCTCAGTCGCGCGATCAAAACTTGGATGCTTGGCATATATTTATGATGGTGGCAATGTCCAGGGAGTCATGTGATTCCCTTTTGTGGCCTGACGAGGGAAAGTCAATGGGGATTCACTTAACAACCGTGTTATTAATTTAACAACTGCAGTCAATCTCTTAATAACTCTGGCAAGAAAGGACGTAAAATTTATCTTAAGTGAGAGAGTTGTTAAGTGGGTTTTGCCCAGTGGTGGGTTGTTCCCGGTTCGCAAGAACTGGTAATAAAAATTTGTAGTAGTTCAGAGAACCGGTAATAACATTGGCTGACCACACCCCCAAACCGGTCCCCCACCAGTTGCTGCTCGCTTACCCTGCCCACCTCATCAGAGGCTTTTTAAAAAACTTTTAAAAGCATTTTTTCTATAACCTCTCCGACCGAAAAAAATGCTTTTAAAAGTAAAACAACAACAACACAAGCCTCTGATGATCATGCAGCTAAACTGGGATCATCAGAGGCATTTATAAGCATTTTTTTTTCTGCAACTTCTTTGGCCGAAGAGGTTGTAGGAAAAAAAAATGCCTTTAAAAGCCTCTGACGATCCCAGCTGACTTGCCTGATGGTCAGAAGCTTCTAAAAGCATTTTTTTTCTGCAACCTCTTAAGGTTGTAGAAAAAAATGCTTTTAAAAGTAAAAAAAAAAAAGTTGGCCATGCCCACCCAGTCACATTACCCCCACACACACCAAGCCACGCCCACAAAATAAGCCACGCCCACAGAACCGGTAGTAAAAAAATTTAGAATCCACCCCTGGTTTTGCCCCATTTTACAAAATCTTTCTAGCACAGTTGCTAAGTGAATCACTTGCAGTTAAGGTGGTAACACAACCGCCGTGTTACTAACTTAACACCTGCAGTGATTCACTTAACAGCTGTGGGAAGAAAGGTTGCAAAATGGGGCGAAACACTTAAACTACTGTCTCACTTAACAACAGAAGCAATCTGGTGTCCCCATTGAGTTTGCTTGTCAGAAGGTGATCACATGATCCCGGGATTTATGACTGCAACCGTCATAAATACATGCCAGTTGCCAAACGGCCATATTTTGATCATGTGACCATTGAGATGCTGCAATAGAATAGAATAGAATAGAATAGAATAGAATAGAACAGAATAACAGAGTTGGAAGGGTCTTCTAGTCCAACCCCCTGCTCAGGCAGGAAACCCTACAGTACTTTAGGCAAATGGTTGTCCAATCTCTTTTTAAAAACTTCCAGTGTTGGAGCATTCACAACTTCTGGAGGCCAGTTGTTCCACTGATTAATGGTTCTATCTGTCAGGAAATTCCTCCTTAGTTCTAGGTTGCTTCTCTCCTTGATCAGTTTCCACCTGTTGCTTCTTGTTCTACCTTCAGGTGCTTTGAAGAATAGTTTGACTCCCTCTTCTTTGGGACAGCCCCTGAGATATTGGGACACTGCTGTCATGCCTCCCCTATTTCTTCTTTTCATTAAACTAGACATCCCCAGTTCCTGCAACCGTTCTTCATGTGTTTTAGCCTCCAATCCCCTAATCGTCTTTGTTGCTCTTCTCTGCACTCTTTTTAGAGTCTCCACATCTTTTTCACATCGTGGTGACCAAAACTGAATGCTGTATTCCAAGTGTGGCCTTACCAAGGCCTTATAAAGTGGTATTAACCCTTCACGTGATCTTGATTCTATCCCTCTGTTGATGCAGCCTAGAACTGTGTTGGCTTTTTTGGCAGCTGCTGCACATGGCTGGCTCATATGCAATGATGGAAACAGTCATATATATTTTTTTCAGTGCCCCTGTAAATGGTCCCTAAACGAATGTTGTAAATCGAGGGCCAGCAGCTGTATTTGTTCACATCAGATTATTGTTGCAGGCTTATCACGTTATTGCAAATAAACGTAGCTGAACCGAATTGGTTTTCTGTAGCTTACCTCTAAGCTTGTGAGATGTGCACAATGTATTCAACACACTTATTTGTGTGTTGCGCTTTATGGTGGTTTGCTGCTTAATCAGGGGTTATCCGATAAGCCCCAATTAGCTGACTTTCTGCCCTGTGCTGAGTTATACACCCCGTCTACAAGTCACAATATTAGCTTCACACATCAGTCAAACCTAAACCAACTACAGGGACTGTTTTGTCTCCCATAAACCCTAATATGTCTGTTTGGTTTTGGCTGATCCTGTTATGGGGACTTAAGCCCCGAGCTATGTAAACTGTGAATTATGATTTAATATGGAGCAAATTTAATCAACTTTGATTAAGCGATCCTTGGCTTCACGCAGTAAATGAATCCAAGGTGGTTCCAGTAATTTGACGTATGCTTAAAACCAAAGCAGAGGATTTCAAGTGAGTTTTGTTCCCGAGTCTGTGCATGCACGTTTTTATGCTGCCTCCCCATTTTAATTTTTTTGTGTGTGTGACTTATTTAAGAGGAAGGAGAGCGTTCCAGAGCTTCTTATTAAAACTGTGAGAAAATCTGTGATGCTCATAAATTTTAAAACTACAAGTTGCG
This sequence comes from Coluber constrictor foxii, assembly GCA_038048745.1. Classification (NCBI taxonomy): domain Eukaryota; kingdom Metazoa; phylum Chordata; class Lepidosauria; order Squamata; family Colubridae; genus Coluber; species Coluber constrictor. The sequence goes on from CM075968.1 coordinate 30,935,479, forward strand.
GTGCAAGGAAGCAAGTTAGAAATGAACAAGAAGGGAGGGGGGGGAGGGAAGGGGGAAGATACTTAAGAATATGTAAACATTCCAGCGTTATTTACAGGCCACTCAAGGTTTTTAAAGCCAACAATTAGTAGCAGAAGTTTTCTGTCAACAAATGCCATTGATACTATGAAACAGTAAGTCAAGAACAACAATGCAATTTGCAAGCATGTTTTTCATGGGTGAATGTCAAGTCTATAGGAAAAACTCAGGCTCAGCTCCCCCTAACTTGCTAAATCATGGCTTAATCACAGCTTGTTAAATAATCCCCCATGAATTAGGCTTGCACTTGGGAAGCCATATCCCCAGTGGGGGGGGTTCAATTTTTTTTACTACCCGTTCTGTGGGTGTGGCTTGGTGGGCGTGGCTTGGTGGCCATGGCAGGGGAAGGATACTGTAAAATCTCCATTCCCACCCCACTCTAGGGGAAAGATACTGCAAAATCCCCATTTCCTTTCGATCGGCGGGGACTCGGGAGGCAGAGAATAGATGGGGGCGGGGCCAGTCAGAATTTCTACTACCGGTTCTCCGAACTACTCAAAATTTCCACTACCGGTTCTCCAGAATTGGTCAGAACCTGCTGAAACCCATCTCTGCATATCCCTCGTCCTACTGGCCGTAATGCTTGGATTCATCACTGTATTTCGTGATGTGCTTGGCTTAGTTAAGAGGTGCAAACCAGGCTGGTGAATTCCTGTTGCCTAAACATTTTGCACACTTCAGCTGCGGAAAATATCAGATTTGCAAGCTCTTCCAAACAGGCTCAGATCATCCCAGGATCATCTAGAAGATATTCTCCGAGACAACAAAGATGATTAGGGGACTGGAGGCTAAAACATATGAAGAACGGATGCAGGAACTGGGTATGTCTAGTCTGATGAAAAGAAGGGGAGACAGGAGAGCAGTCTTCCGGTATCTCAGGGGCTGCCACAAAGAAGAGGGAGTCAAGATATTCTCCAAAGCACCTGAGAGCAGGCAAGAAGCAATGGATGGAAACTCATCAAGGAGAGAAGCAACTTAGAACTAAGGAGAAATTCCCTGACAGTGAGAACAATTAATCAGTAGAACAACTGGCCTCCAGATGTTGCAAATGCTCCATTCCCTGGAGGTTTTTAAGAAGATGCTGGATAAAGTGGTGTAGGGTTTCCTGCCTAAGCAGGGGGTTGGACTAGAAGACCTCCAAGGTCCCTTCCAACTCTTTGTTATTCTATTCAATTCTACAATATACTTCCGGCCCCACAAAACGTGCGTGTCACAAACAAGGAAAAGCACCTGTAAAGACACTGTCGCACTTCCAGGTGCCTCTCTTTGCCTATGTGCTCCTCCCTTCCTTTGCACATTACGGCTGACGCATCAGAAGTGCACACTTTAAAATGTAATGTGTGACACGGCTCTAAGTGGCAGAGGGAAGACAGATTTCGCACCTTGCTAAAGAATGCTCTTATTTTTCACGCCTCCAGTCGCACCGAAAGGGCTCTGAGGAAGCCTTCGGTCTGTTGGGAGTGTTGCCAACAGGTCTTTAAAAGGAGAAGCAGGAATGGTCCACCTCTCCCCTTCCCACTGATTATGCCCTCTGGGTTGCAAACTCGTGAGGCTTGATTTGAAAGGGGTGAAGAAGGAGCAGGGGAAAACTCTGTATCCCTCCCTGCTGCTTCCTTGCCTACCTTGGACAGATGTCACAGGGGTGCTACGGACTAGAGGAAAAACTTCTACCCATGAAACCATATTCAACACCTCCTTTTGCTCCCTGCCAACAGCACCTTCCTCATTGCTCTGGAATTCTGCAGCAAATTGTTCTTCTATATGCAGGCTTGGTCCATAAAGACTCAGTCTAGTCGTGTGAGATGGGAATGTCCTACATTTTGACCGTGTCTTTCTGTTACTTGGTTGATGGATGAAGAAGGGAGGGAGGAGAATGGCAGGGGAAGAAGGAGAACGGGAAAGAAGAAGAATGGGAAGGAAGGAAGGAGAAAGGGAGGGAGGGAGGAGGAGGAAAGAAAAGAGGGTGGGGGGAATGGGAAGGAAAGGGAGGGAGGGAGGGAGGAACAATGAGAGGGAGGGAAGGAAGGAAGGAAAGGCAATGTGGAAGGAAGGAAGGAAGGAAGGAAGGAAGGAAGGAAGGAAGGAAGGAAGGAAGGAAGGAAGGAAGGAAGGGACAATGAGAAGGATGGAGGGAAGAAGGGAAAGACAATGAGGTGGATGGAAGGAAGGTGGGAATGGACAATGAGAGTGAGGGAGGGAGGGAAGGGAGGGAGGGAGGGAGAGACAATGATAGGGAGGGAGGGAAGGAAGAAAGGAAAGGCAATGAGATGAATGGATAGAAGGAAGGAAGGAATGGACAATAAGAGGGAGGGAGGGAGGGAGGAAAGAAGGAAGGAAGGGCAATGGGAAGAAAGGGGGAGAAGAAAAAGAAACCTCTTTAGCAGACTACCCATGCTTTAATCATCATTTCTACTGAACCTTAACATTCTTGCATCTTCTCCATTACAGACCACAATTTTGCTGCTTTTGAAAACCTTCCCAGGGCCAAACATTTCCATGCCCCAGAAGAGGGAAGAAATGAGGAGGAGGGGGGGAGGGGGTGAAGGTGGGGGACGGACGGACCCCATTTCAACTGAGAGTCCAGCCAAGCCTACCAATAGATAAATGATCCGTTCCTAGTAGCCTGCAATTACCAAAGGAAATGGTTAGACATCCAGCCATCTTTCTTGCTTAATTGGGCCAAGACTGATTACAGGATGTCTTCCAATACAGATGACACCCCTCAATCTGTAATTTGGGGTTAAGGAAGGAACAAAATGCCAATTTGCCTCTCCTGGCTTGTGGGACAGAGCTGCACCAAGAGTTTAATTGCCCAGCTGGCCTACCTTCCCAGGCTGTATAGACAGACGCCAAGTATTTTTTTAAAAAAATCTTATTTATATTCTGCCTTTATTTGTACAACTCAAGGGGGGTGTGCATTGTGATCTACCTTGGGGGATTTTTTTAGTTTGTTTAATCCTGGGATGGCTCAGTGGCTAAGATGCTGAGCTTGTTGATCGAAAGGTCGGCAGTTCAGCGGTTCGAATCCCTAGTGCCGCATAACAAGGTGAGCTCCCGTGACTTGTTCCAGCTTCTGCCAACCTAGCAGTTTGAAAGCACATAGAAAATGCAAGTAGAAAAATAGGGACCACCTTTGGTGGGATGGGAACAGTGTTCTGTGCGCCTTTGGCATCGAGTCATGCCGGCCACATGACCACGGAGACATCTTCGGACAGCGCTGGCTCTTCGGCTTTGAAACGGAGATGAGCACCACCCCCTAGAGTCAGGAACGACTAGCACATATGTGCGAGGGGAACCTTTTTACCTTTACCTTTAATCCTGACTTTATTATTTTTATTATTTTACTCTTTTTATTTAGCTGCCCGGATATGAAATAGTATAAGATCTCCTGTTTGAGCAGGATTTCTAAGGTCCCTTCCAACTCTTGATATTCTGTTCTATGTCCTAAGAGATGGCCAGCAAATACATTTCATAAATAAATAATTTTAAAATTTAAAATTTAAATTTTAAATATCTCAAGGCGATGAATGTACGTAATACTCCTATTTCCCCCCCGACAACCACAGCCCTATGTGGGTTTATAAAAAAGTATAAACTTTTAGCTTTATAGTTTCCTGGATTTGTTTTACAGCCTGAATGAAAAATATCGGTCTATTCATTTCAGATGGAGCTATAGTTTGGCTGCCCTCATCCAACCAAACCAATGATGGTTTATTCAGTAAATGATAGTTAAACACCTGCTTAATACGAAGCCTGCCCCACAGAGACAAGCTGTGGGGTTGAAGGTGGCAAGGGTCATCCACCAGGAGGTGGAAGGCATATTGGGTACCTTGGCCACTTCGAGATTTATAAAAATAATAAAGGTGGGATATTTATCTCTATATATAAAAGTGAAAATTACTCACGCCGTCATCACGAAATCTCCAGAACTGTAAAGCCTATAAACTTGAAATTTGCCATATATGTTCCTCTTGGCTTCTAGATGCTCACTAAGAAAAGATTTTTTGAAATGACCATCAGTGACCCTTTGCAATGACCCTTTGCAAGGGGGGGCAAAGACCCCCCAACCAGGACCCCCGGGTCCATTCCGGCCAGGAGGTCAGAATCGTCCCACCTGCTAAAAAAGGAGGCTAACCTGCGCTTTTTGGGGGGGGGGCTCAGAGGCGGTTGTTGGAAGCCTCACCTAGCGCTGAATTTGCCATCTGAGAAGGTTGGGGGGGGGGTCAGGTCCCAACCAGCAGGCAAGCCTTCCTTTCTCCCTCTCTCTCTTTCTCTCACACCCCTTCCTAAAACTCCAGTCTGACTAAAAAAAGAGGGGAGGGGGTGGCACCTTCGCCTTTCCCTCAGAGAGAGAGAGAGAGAGAGAAAGAGAGAGAGAGAGAGAAAGAAAGTGAGAAAAAGGAGAGAGAGAGAGAGAGAGAGAGAAATAGAGTGAGAGAAATAGAAAGAGAGAGAGAAAGGGAAAAAAAGAAAGAACGAGAGAGAGAGAAATAGAGTGAGAAATAAAAACTCTATTGCTTAACGCATTGTAAGCCACCCTGAGTCTCCGGAGAAGGGCGGCATATAAATCAAATAAAAAAAAAAGGAAGAGAGAAATAGAAAGAATGAGAGAGAAATAGGGAGAGAAATAGAAAGAGAGAGAAAGAGAGAAAAAGAAAGAATGAGAGGAAGAGAAATATAGTGAGAGAAACAGAGAGAGAAAGGGAGGGAGAGAAAGAAATAATGGGAGAGAAATAGAAAGAATGAGAAAGAGAGAGAAATAGAAAGAATGAGAGAGAAATAGTGAAAGAAATAGAAAGAGAGAGCGAGCGAGAGAAATAGAAAGAGAGAAATAGAAAGAGAGAAAAAGGGTGAAAAGGAAAATGAGAGAAAGAGAAATATAGTGAGAGAAACAGAGAGAGGGAGAGAAAGAAAGAATGAGAGAGAGAAAGAGAGAGAGAGAGAAATAGAAAGAATGAGAGAGAAAAATAGAAAGAAACAGAAAGAGAGAAAAAGGGAGAAAAAGAAAGAATGAGAGAAAGAGAAATATAGTGAGAGAAACAGAGAGAGAGAGAGGGAGAGAAAGAAAGAATGAGAGAGAACGAGAGAGAAATAGAAAGAATGAGAGAAATAGAAAGAGAGAGAAATAGAGAAAGAGAGAGAAATAGAGAAATAGAAAGAGAGAACAAGGGAGAAAACGAAAGAATCAGAGAAAGAGAAATATAGTGAGAGAAACAGAGAGAGGGAGAGAAAGAAAGAATGGGAGAGAAATAGAAAGAATGAGAGAGAGAAACAGTGAGAGAAATAGAAAGAGAAATAGAAAGAATGACAGAGAAAAATAGTGAGAGAAATAGAAAGAGAAAGAGAGAGAAAAGGAAAGAATGAGAGAGAGAAAGGGAGAAAAAGAAAGAACGAGAGAGAGAAAGAAATAGAGGGAAATAGGAGAGAAAGCGAGCGACCGACCCCCTTCGAGGCGGGTGGTCGCTTCCCTCCTTTTTCTCTCCCCCCCCCCCACTCTCCAATGGGGGTGTGTATGTGTATGTGTGTGTGGGGAGAGGAGGGGGCGGGGCCGACGCCCGCCAGCCAGCCAGTCACGCGGCGGGGCGCGCGCGAGGCACTCCGAAGCGGTTGTATGTGTGTGTGTGTGTGTGTGCGGGGTGGGTGGGAGTAGAACAAGAGCCGAGAGAGAGAGAGAGAGAGAGAGAGAGTGAGCGCGCGCCAGGTGGTTGGGAAGGCGCGCAGGCGCGGGCGCGCGCGAGACAGAGAAAGCGAAGTGGGGGGGGGGAGGAGGGAGAGCGAGGGCGCGCGCCGGGGCGGTCGGAGCTGCGGCGAGCGAGTGACGCGCAGCTGGCCGGCCCTGCTCATGCGCAGCCGGCCGGGCGGTGCTAAAGCCCCGAGCGAGCGAGCGAGAAGAGAGAGAGAGAGAGAGAGAGAGAGAGCCAGCGAGGAGGAGGAGGAGGAGGAGGGGGGTGGGGGAAACGGCCGGCCGAGCGAGCGAGCGAGCGGAGGGCTGGGCGGCGGCGGCGGCGGCGGGGAGAAGGCGAAGAAGGAGCCGGGAGCAGAGGAAGCGGCTGAGGCGGCGGCGGCATGAGGAGACGCAGCCGGCGCGGCCCCTCCTGAGGCGCGCCCCGAGCCGGGGTGGGCGGCGCGCGAGGGAGGGAGGGAGGGGGGGGAGGGAGGAAGGAAAGGAGGCGGGCAACGGGCGGCCGAGGGGGCGCAGGCGGCTCCTGCCAGGCGAAAGGAGCCCGCCGGGCCGGGCCAGGCGAGGCGGGGGGCAAAGTTGGGCAGGGGCCGAGCGGGCCGGCGGGCCCAGCCGCTCGCCCGCAGCCCCCGAGGAAGAGGAGGAGGAGGAGGAGGAGGAAGGCTCTGCCTTCTGCTGCTGCTGCTGCTGCTGGGCTTCTTGCTGCAAGGCAGAGGCCACCCCGATCCTTCCTTCCTTCCTTCCCCTTTTTTTCCCCCTTCTCCTTTCTTTCTTTCTTTCTTTCCTCCCTTCCCCTTTCCTTTCCTCTTCGCCTTCCTTCCTTCCTCCTTTCTTTCCTCCCTCCTCCTCTCCTCTTTCCTTCCTGCTTTCCTTCCGCCTTCTTTTCCTCCTTCCTTCCCCTTTCCCTTCCTTTCTTTCTTTCCTTCCTCCCTTCCCTCCTCCTCCCCTCTTTGCCCTCCTTCCGCCTTCTTTTCCTCCTTTCCTTCCTTCCCTTCGAGCCCTCCTTCCTCCTTTCCGCCCGTCCCCTTTCCTTTCCTCTTCGCCTTCGTTCCTGCTTTCCTTCCGCCTTTCTTTCCTCCTTTCCTCCCTTCCTTCCTTCCTTCCTTCCCGACGCGCGCTTGGCCTCGCAACAAAGTTACAGCTCCAGCCTCGGCGGAACGGACGGCGCCCCTCTTTGGCGCCCTCGCCTTGCACGGGTCTCCCCCGGATTCGAACCCGGGGCGGAGCGAGGAAAGGGGGGGGGAGAGAAAAAAAAAGAAAGAGGGGGGGGCGCTTCGGTTTAGTGCAGCCCCGCCGCCCCTCTCCTGCTCCTCAGCCGCCGCCGCCACTGCTGCTTCTCGTCTGGATTCGCCCTGCTGGATCTGCGGTGGATTGATTGATTTTTTGGGGGGGGGTGGTCTTTGGCCCAAGCGGGGAGGGGTGATCTGCCCCGGCTTCTGTGCTTCCCGAGGAGCTCTGGTTTGGATTTGGGGACGGGGGTGGGGGTCGAAGCTTGGCTCTGCCTGCCTGCCCTCCCACACCGCCGCCCCCTTTTTTTTCTTCTCGCTTTCTCCAAGACCCGAACTTGAGATTCATCGCAGCGGGGCTGGTGTTTTTCCCCCCCTGGATTTTCTCCCCTAATTGGTCTTTTTCTCTTTTTTTTACACCCTCCCCCCACCCGAGAGAGGGGGCGCCGTTTGTCAAGGTCACTGTGGATTTATCTTTGGGTTTTTTTTGCCTGCCTCTGGATGTGGATTGGCCCCTTCGGTGCCTTGCTCCTGCCTTAGCTTGGATCGCCCCTGGCTCTCTTTTCCAGGGCTGCTGGATTTAGCTTTCTGGTCCCCCCTCCCCTTTGGCTTGCCCACCCATCCCCCCTCCGCCCCCTTGGTTCCTTCGGATTTCATGAGCCAGAAGAAAGGAGCAGCTCTGAGCCAGAGAAAGAAGCTGGATCGTACAAAAAAATCCCAATAAGACGAATTGTGGGGTTGTGTTATTTTTTTGGGGGGTGGTGGTGGTCTTAACTGGCTTTGGAAATGGATGGCAAGATCAGACAAAGCAGGAAATCCCGGTCCCAAAGGGATCGGGTGAGGCGCAGAGACCCCAACGGCAGGGATAGACTTCACCAAAGCCCCTCCTCGACCTCGGAACGGGAAGCCAGTCCTGGCAAAGAGAATACCAGCCAAAGTGGTCTCCTTCCCAAGAGCCAGGCTTCTGCAGGCAGAAATGCCAGACCTCCGAGGCGGCGGAGGCGGGAATCCAGTTCCCAGGAAGAGGATTTAATTGATGGATTTGCCATCGCCAGCTTCACCACCATGGAAGCCTTGGAGGTAAGGTGTTGGGTCTTACTTGGATGGGGATGGTGGTGATGGTGATAGTCCTGGTTGGGAGGAGGAATATGGGAGGAAGAGTTTGGTCATCATCTAGGCTGCTGCTTTGCTTTGCTTCTGCTGGTCAGTCTGATTGAACTTTTTAGGGCCTTGGGACCAACATCTGGAATGAATTAAAGGTGGATCTTCAGGCCTGGGGTCTCCATCTGTGGGACCGCTTTGCTTGTGCTGGTCAGTCTGATTGAACTTCTGAAGGGGTTAGGACCAACATCTTAAAAGTAGACCTTCAGGCCTGGGGTCTGTGTTGGTCTCCATCTGTGGGACCGCTTTGCTTGTGCTGGTTAATCTCATTGAACTTTCCCGAGGGGCTTGATGTCAACATCTGGATGAATTAAAGGTGGACCTTCAGGGCTTGGGTCTGTGGCGGTCTCCGTCTGAGATCCAAAGCATGCTAAATATCTGGCAACTGTCTTGGGTGTAACTTCAGAGTTGTGCTCTTCTGAGCTGGTGTTAGTAGGCCAAGCCTTCTGGTTGACCCTTGCTCTCCATTTCAGCTAGGAAGCAGCGAGGGTCACTGAGGCAAGCTGTGTGTTGGTTTAAGCTTTGTAGCGGGCTTGCAAACCTGTTTATGGAGTGCAGGAAGATGAATGCAAAACTTCTGCCAGTCCTGCAAAAAATGCACCACCATTTTAAAAGCGTGTTTAAAACCGTGTTGAATGGTGTTGCTGGTGAGAAGAGCAGAGTTTTGGTGCCTGGGGTGTCATTGCCCCAACCAGGCTAATTCTTTGGCCGTTGGGAGAAGCAGCTGTTGAATCAGGCCGGAGAGATTTTCTGGGTTAACCTGAATGTGCTTTTGGTTTTTAAGGAAGAAAAGACATGAAGAATAATTGGAAGGAATTGCTTTGCTTGGTATTATTGTATTGTATTTGGTGTTGGCTTGTTTCTTCTGCGTGTAAAAAGTTAAGCAAAGCAAGCAACAATATTTTTAGAGAGTTTGGGCAAAAGAGGGGATTTTGTGTGGCTTCTAATTTTTGGGGGAGGGGTTGGTTTTTGTTTTTCTGTTCAGTTTTTATTCATGATGTGATGGGAAAGTCTGAATGGGTAAGAATTTCTGGTAACTGTTTTTATCCTGCTATATATCTTAGTCATTTTCAATGAGCTGGTTTGGTTCCCTTCCATTAAGAAGCAAAAAAGTTTGGGCAATGTTTCAATTCTGGATTGTTTTTTTTTTTAAAGGAATAAGTCAATAAGGCTGACCGGAATGGGCCGTCTTAGAATCCGGTGTTCATTGCATGCAGGGGTTGAGTTTCTTCAAAGATATGGAATAACATTGATACTTGCCCAAATAAAAGAATGTTCTAAAGTTGGCCAATTGGTCTGTCTAGAATATACTATGAATGTTATTTGTTTTTCCTTTGTTGTTTTTCCCTGGAAGATTCACTTTGATGTTGTAGGAGTTCACCTCTGGATTTCATTCTGTAGTTTTGTCAAACCTTTTCTGGCTGTAAGCATAACTCAACACTGTCCACTTGTCCCAAGGAACAATTGTTGCTCTGGAATCTTTCGTTTGCATGGATTAAAAAGAAAATCACTGTGATATTTTTCAAATCTGCAATCAGTGGGTGTTTGGAGAAGGATACTCCTTCCATGTTTGCATGCATGCAAAGCCTGAAAGTATTTTTCATAATACTGTTCTTGTGACTGTTTTGGTCTTAACCAGAAGATTGATACGATGAAACCTTTATATTTCTTGTCTCCATTGTGGTGGTAGCAGATGCAAGAAAAATTTCCTGACGTTGCTTTTTTATCATTGTACTACTTCTTGTTCTCACAGTCTTTCCCTGGTATTTTCCTGCAAGATGTCAGGCACTCAGATTAATTGCTAATCAAACTGATGGGCCTCTAGAATGGGTTGTTGGAGAATTCATATCATTTCTGCCGTCTGATCTACCTTGGTTGGGTTGCATGCTGTAAAAGCTGCTTTGGTGTCTTCTGCAGCCAGCGATGGTCCTTATTGGACAAAACTGGGTGGTTTGAAAGAACTACACAAATTCTTTAGTGGAAAATAAGGGGGTTCGTTTCTTGATCACCAATAAACAAGATGCAGATTGTCAGACTGCAGCACCCAGCTTTATTCTTCTCTAAAACTGCATTTTTGTGAAAACGGAGAATGTATTCAATGCTGTTGTGAAGAATGCCTAAAGATTTCATGTGCTTTTTACTCTTCAATAATAGATGGAATTTGAGTTGCTGGCTTGATGTATATTTATATCGTGAATCACTTCTACTGCTTATCTAGGGAGATTTAAAAAGCTCCAGTGTCTGGAGTAGCATGTGTGTTTTCTTTCTAAATTAGCTTACACCTCTGTGTATCATTTGGCCTTCTTAAGACGTTCCCACAGAGTGTAAACCCGATGGTTTAGGTTCACCCATTGTCTGGAGCTTTGTTCACAATCAAGCGGAAAAGTTCTCACGAAACAAGTCATACGTTCAGCTCCATCTCTGCTGGTGTGCTATGGTATATTTACAAAAAAGTAAGTGTTTCTCTATGTATGGAATTACTTGACCGTCTCTGTCCCTCTCTAAAGTCAGTCTCTTTGAGGATTTTCTTCCTTAAAAGTTTGTGTCAACATTCTTGAAACCAACTGGGAACCAAGCACAACAAAATTAGGACTGGTAAGCGAGCCAATAAATAAAGAGCTGAAATGAATAGGTAGGTCTACCTATATCTTTCCAGGAGATCCTGGAAGTGATACTTGGGAGCATTTGAACAATAAAAGAGAAGGATGAAAAGGATTTTATCAGTCTCTTAGATGGTTGAACCTTGATCAACCAGTTCAGAGAGGAGGTGAAAAAAGAGAGACTCTTCTGGGCTTACATCACTTGGGGATTTGTTGAACTGGCTTGTGGAAACGATTGTATGGAATTTTAACTTTAGCTACACTCCACCAAATGTCATTTTTGCGGAGAAAAAAAAAAGGTTATACTTTTGCCACCGGTATTAAAGCAATTCTTTTCATCAGCGCTTTCTTCAGACAAGACAGTAAACCATTCCATTAGGAATGGTTTAGTAGGATTAGTAGGGCCACTTCAGGCAGCTTGCAACAGAAAAATAACAAAGAAACAAAAAGAACGTCAACAAAACAGAAGTATTGTTGCTTGTATCCTTATGATTTATGTTGATCGCTTCCTAGTATGATTCTGTTGCTTATTTGTACCTTATGCCTATCATAAATGTTGTACCTTATGATTTTTGACGAATGTATCTTTTATGTACACTGAGAGCATATGCAACAAAGACAAATTCCTTGTGTGTCCAATCAACACTTGGCCAATAAAGAATTCTATTCTAAGTAAAATAAACAATGAAAAAGAAAATGTTGAGAATGTATCAGTATGATAACAAAAGATGGGACAGGTGGGGAGCAGAAGGGGAGGCAGAGTCTGCTATCAATCATGGTTTCCTATCGCTCAAATATATCCCTGGCTTTGAAACTGAGGGTGGCATTTGCCACCCATTTGAAAGATTGGGTATGTCAAGTTTGGGGAGAAAAATGTTTTGCCAAGAATACTTAGCAGAACTTAAAAAGTTGAGATCTGGTTTGTAGAAGGGATTTAGCTAAATGAGTGACCAGATCTTCTGTCTTAGCCCTTGTGCTCTGCAGCCTTAACCTAGGATGGGACCACCTTGAAGGATTATTTTAAAGGGTTTATTTGTATGAAGATGCTTGGGGTAAAATGTAAGCACGATTGAACTCCTGCTAATGGTGCAGGGTGAGCCAGGTGGGGCTAACTCTGTCATTGGATGAAAAAAAAAAAAAAGGGTTTTAAGGAATGGCAATAACATGATAGAGTTGGGTATTGTGACCCATACATGAATTTGGGACCTTGGAGGTCTTCTAGTCCAATTCCCTGCCCATGGCAGGAGACCCTATGCCATTCTGGATAAATTTCTTTTTAAAAAACCTCAAGTGATGGAGCAGCCACGACTTCTGGAGATTCCACTGATCGATTGTTCTCCCTGTCAGGAAATATTTTAGTTCTAGGTGGTATCTCTCATTAATGATCTTCCACCCATTATTTATTGTCCTGCTGTTGAGGTGCTTTGGAGAATATAGGTTGACCCCCGCTCTTTTTTGTGGCAGCCCCTCAAATATTGGAAGACTGCTCTCATATCACTCCTAGCCCCTTCTTTTTGTTAAACTAGACATACCCACTTCTCTCGATCGTTCCTTTATAGATTGTCTTTAGGGGTGATGGAGCTATTTTTGTGGCTAGGCACATGACCCGTCGCTTAAGAGAGTTGGGATCCGTGCAGAAGCGACTTCTGATCAGGAACTAGGCCAGGTGTCCCGCAGGATCTTTTAAAAGAATCGTCCTGCTTATGGGATGGCGGCAGCTGCCTAGAGCTCTGCTTCATTAATATGCAAAAGGAGGACTTTTGCTTTCTTGGGTTGTAGTTGACTCATTGCAATAAACAACCTTCACAGGATCCATGTGTTTTCTTTCAAGGGCCAGATGTGGTGGGTTGCCTCTCCAGAAGGCTTTTGTGTTCGCATAAGTTGGTGTGTTGACTTTTCACACGTTCAGGACCAAAAACAAGGTGGGAATTCCAAGACAAAGGCTGACATGGGGTTCTTTCCTTCTTCATATCAAAGTGTGTGGTTGATCTTGTTGTTCGTGGGGAAATGCCGGAGGAGCTTCTGATATTACCCAGCAGTGAGAAGGGGATTACCAGGGCCAGAATCTCTCAAACTAGCATGTGCTCAATTCATGTTATATATACAATATAGACCTTTCTTCTACTACTACTACTTATAGCGAGGTGCATTTTGTTAATTGAGACCTACTTGTGTTGTAGACCACCAGAGAGAAATCTAATGGGTTTTTTTTAACGCATTCTGTGTTTTGCGGTGCAAATGTTCCTGGTTTAATGATGTGTCCTTGCAGTTATACGAAAAGACTTTGCTAATAACATCTTTTGGTCCATTTTACAACATTTCTTGCCACGTTTGTTAAGTGAATCACTGTGGTTGCTAAGTTAGTAAGGCAGAAACACTTAATTCCTTAAGTGAATCCAGCTTCCCCATTGACTTTGCTTGTCAGAAGGTCACAAAAAGGGGATCACGTGGCTCCGGGACACTGCAACGGTCATAAATATGAACCAGTTGCCAAGTGTTCAAATTTCAATCACATGACTATCAATCATAAATGTGGAAAAACAGTAACTTGTTTCAGTGCCGTCGTAACTGTGAACAGTCACTAAACAAATGGGTGTAAGTTGAGAACTCTCTGAACACGAAGTTCTTCCATCTATTGTGTCCTACTGGAAGGGAAGCATTGATGTAGCCAGAAATATTACATATCTTGCTTTAGGTAGAAATATTAGAAATATTACATATTTTGGTTTCTTTTCATCTTTTTGATAGAGTTCATTCATCTTATGAAACTCTAGTCTAGTTTACTTGGTATCAGCTGGGGTGCTTTGTGTTAAATCAGGCATTGGGAGTGGTAAAAATGGCTGCTGCTTTGGTGTGGTTCAAGTCAGTTGTGGTATATTCAGCCAAATGGGGCTTAGTTCAGGAGCTGAGACTTCTGTTGGTTAAAGAGTGGCCATAGATGGGAGCTGGACAACATTTGGAGCATTGAAAGCATGCCATGAGTGGTCTTCTGAGGATGGAGATATGGTGAGCTATGTTCTCTATACATTACATTAAGAAAACTAAGATCATGGCCTCTGGCCCTCTCAATTCCTGACAAATGGATGAGGAAAAAATGGAGGTAGTGACAGTTTTTATTTTCCTGGGCTCCAAGATCACCGCAGATGGGGACTGCAGCCAAGAAAATAAAAGATGCTTGCTCCTGGGGAGGAAAGCTATGGCCAGAGACATCACCCTGTCAACTAAAGTGCGTATAGTCAAGGTGATGGCTTTCCCAGTTGCAACGTATGGCTGTGAAAGTTGGACCATAAAGAAAGCTTAGCGCCAAAGAAATGAGGCCTTTGAACTCTGGTGCTGGAGAAGACTCCTGCGAGTCCCTTGGACTGCAAGGCGATTAAACCGGTCAGTCCTAGAGGAGATCAACCTGCCTGCTCTTTAAAAGGCCAGATCCTGAAGAGGAAGCTCAAATACTTTGGCCATCTAATGAGAAGGAAGGACTCCCTGGAGAAGAGCCTAATGCTGGGAACGATAGAGGGCAAAAGAAGAAGGGGACGGCAGAGAAGGAGGTGGCTGGATGGAGTCACTGAAGCAGTCGGCATGAGCTTAAGTGGACTCCGGGGGATGGTAGAGGACAGGAAGGCCTAGAGGAACATTGTCCATGGGGTCGCGATGCGTCAGACATGCGTTCGCAACTAACAACAACATGTCCTCTATGTTCAAAGCCCTGAAAAATTAGAAAGTAAGGAGTAAGGTTGCCTCCTTAAGTTCTTCTGTCCTGTTGGATTGCTTGTGACCATCCCAAGTTAAGGTGAATCTCCTTCAAGTCAGAAGTTTAAGATGATGAATTTATTTCTGGGCCTAAGAGTACAGAGTTGACTGGGTTTCCTCCATTTTCTTGAGATGTTTATTTTCCCAATTCAGCCTTTAGACGTGTTAAACCAGACATGACTCTGCTTAGCTTCTTGAGATCATCCTGGATCCTCCACCATCCAAATAACTTCTTTCTGGACAGGTGTGCACCTTTCCAAGCAAAGCAAGGGGTGTTAGGCTATAAATTATTTTCACTTAAGAAGAATGGCTGCTGGATCCTTGAAAATAAAACTCAGCTCTTGTGTTATTTTGACGTGTGAGAACTTTTCTTCGCAGTTAATTTTGTTGGAAAAAAATGAAAGTTATGACTGGATGTGGTTTCTTGGTGGTTTTAAGCCTATGCTGTTATTTTCTATGCAATCTACTGACTATAGCTGGACAGGCATTGCATCCGTTGAATAAATAAACATAACTGAAAAACTTGGTTCTATAAGAACCAGGCTTTAAGAAAAGTTAGTGGGGGGAAAAAAGCTAATCTCTGGGCCTTTTTTTTCCCCCTGCAGAATTTCCGAACCGCACGTGGTGATGAAAATGGGAAGTTGTATTTTACTTATCTTGTTGCTCGGGGATTTCCCTCTTCCTGTAAAACTACAACCACGATAGCTTCGTGTTTGTTTGCAAGAACACGGTTCTTGTGGTCAGGCCCTTTTTCGCTTAGCATTGATCTGGGCAAAAATCGGGCCTTCGGAAAGGTCTTTGTTTGGCAAGCAAGCATGTTGTTGATTAGTTATTTAGCAATTCTCTTAAGATTGGGGAGATTACACAGATGTGGAAGGAAAGCCCGACCCTCAGTCGTAAGTCCTCCAGTGCTATATCAAACGTGCTAAGGTTGTGTTTGGAAGCACACTGTCTGGACAGCTGTATAAATTCACCAGAGGGTTGTAAAACAGTTGTCTGTGACTTTGCATGATTGTGAATTCAGCCGCAATCAATCGGCGTCTCCCATTTCACAAGTTCAAATTTAAAAGCTGTCTTCTCATGTTCATCGCTTTTTCTTTCTCTCTTTTTTTTTTAAAAGAAGCGAAGGGCAAGGTCCGAACCAGGCTTACATCCATCATCTATTCACATTATGGAAGTAATTATCTACCCCCCCCAAAAAAACAAGGGCATTAACGTAGAATTTGTTGGACAAAGTGGAGTTGATAGTGCTCTGGAATATTTGCAAAGGACGGTTTTGCTGGAGCTTTCCCTTGGGGGGGAGGGGGGAAGAGAGAGAGAAGGCTGAGAAATTGAACAAATCTTGTTTCTAAAGAACTGTACAGGAAGAAAGTTTTGCAGGGGAAAACACTCCTCGAGAGGTTATTAAGTTGGCAGGAAGCGCCATGCAGTTCCTTTTGTGAGTAAATTCTACATTTGGTCCGAGTTTTCTATTCAGAAATACCATAATTGAACAGTTGTCTTTGCTAAATGCAATACAGGCGGGCTTCCTTAGGCTCACTGCTGATTAACCTCAATGGCACATCAGATATTAGAATTTAGCAGCTTAAGCATTTAAAAAGAACTGGGAGTGTGGATTTGCAGTTGGTTTCTGTCTTGCGGGGAGAGAAGTTTACAGATGTTCTGGTTTAACACAGTAGTGATGATGTTCCAGAGAGACAGTTTGGCATGGAGGTTACAGCACCAGCCCACAAACTAGGTATCTGTGAATTTTAGTCCTGCCTTAGGCATACCGGTAGAAGTTGCTTGAGTGACTTGGGCCTGTCCTTCTCTCTTGGCCCTAGGAAGAAGGCTGATGAATTTCAAACTGCTTCTGAAAAATCTTTCCAAGGAAACTGCGTAGACACGTCCACACGGTTGCCAGGAGTTTGAAGGCAGCAAAACAAACACAAAAAGTAGCATTGGGGATTTTTTTTAAAAAGAGAAATGTAAACATGCAGTGGGAAGCAGTGAATTTTTTTAAACTGGTCCTGAATCACAGATAGTCCTTGTCTTATGACCAAAATTAGGACCTGGTTTTCCATTGCTAAGCAGAGCGATTATTAAGTGAGTCACGCCTGATTTCACAACCTCCTTCACTGTGGTTAGTTGAAGTCCATGCATTCTGAGTTGCTAAGGTTGAGAAACTCTGAGATGTTTACATTAAAGGTAGAAGTAAAGGTTCCCCTCGCACATATGTGCTAGTCGTTCCTGACTCTAGGGGGTGGTGGTTATCTCCGTTTCAAAGCCGAAGAGCCAGCGCTGTCCAAAGACGTCTCCGTGGTCATGTGGCCGGCATGACTCAACACCAAAGGCGCACGGAACGCTGTTCCCTTCCCAGCAAAGGTGGTCCCTATTTGTCTACTTGCAGTTTTTTTACCGTGCTTTTGAACTGCTAGGTTGGCAGAAGCTGGGACAAGTCACGGGAGCTCACCCTGTTACGCGGCACTAGGGATTCAAACCTTCGAACTGCTGACCTTTTGGTCAACAAGCTCAGCGTCTTAGCCACTGCTACATTAGGGACCCTCAAAAAACTTTTCTTTTTGGCTCTCTCCACAACAAATCTGGATTTTCAAACTGTTTCGTGAGGGATCTTCATTAATATAGATTTGCCTGCCCTCACCGCTTCCTTGAAAGCCATGTAATCTAGTCAAAAGCAAGCACTTCTTGTGGCAGACAATCCATTAGCGTGAAATGTATTTTCACTCCTTAAAAAAACAACACACCACTTCATCTCCCAGGCTTGGAAAAACGGCAAGGGTGAAAAACATTTTTCTTCGAGCCGTCAGGCATTGTCATGCAACGCCTCACCAGAATGGAATCTTTTTGCTTTTGGGACTTGATTTTTATTGCTGTATTTTTCTTCCCTTTTGTTTTTTTTTTGTTTCCTCCTCGGATCACCCAGCGATGATCAGGGTTATGGAAGGTTATCAGTACTGTTGAATAAATCACTATTTATTCAGGCTCTGGGTGAAACCAGGCTTAATAGCAATGACTGAAAGGGATCTAGGAGTTTTAGTAGTGGACAACCAGCTAAATATGAGACAACAGTGTGCAGCGGCAGCCAAAAAAGCCAATGCAATCCTAAATTGCATTAACAGAGTGATATAGTCAAGATCAATTGAGGTACTAACACTACTCTATAAAGCCCTAGTAAGACCACACCTAGAATACTGCATCCAGTTTTGGTCACCACACTATACAAAAGATATTGAGACTCTAAAAAGAGTGCAGAGAAGAGCAACCAAGATGATTAGGGGGCTGGAGACTAAAACCTACGATGAACGGTTGCAGGAACTGGGCATGGCTAGTCTAGCGAAGAGAAGGACCAGGGGAGACAGGATAGCAGTCTTCCAATATTGGAGGGGATGCCACAGAAAGGAGGAGGGGGTCAACCTGTTTCCCAAGGCACCTGAAGGCCAGACAAGGCATAATGGATGAAAACTGATCAAGGAGACATTCAACCTGAGTCTCCGGAGAAGGGCGGCATATAAATCGAACTGATAAATAAATAAATAATAAACCTGGAAATGAGGAGGAACTTTCTGATAGTGAGAACAATCAATCAATGGAACAGAAGTTGCATTTGGAAGTTGTGGGAGCTTCATCACTTGAGACTTTCAAGAAAAGATTGGACTGCCATTTGTCAGAAATGGTGTAGGGTCTCCTGCTCAGGTGAGAGGTTGGACTAGATGACCCAAAAGATCCCTTCCAACTCTGTTAATGTGTTACCTCTTTTGAAAAAGCCTCCTTGAATGAAATCTTGCAAGTTCTTGCTTCCCAACTTAGATAATAACCGCTAGAATAGACCGTTAGTCTTAAAAGTTGGACCCCTGACCATAGTTTAACCACTCCGGTTTATTTTGAAATTCCAGTGTTGGAAAACAAGCTAAAGAAGGTTCCACAGCCATTTGCACTATTCAGGTGACCCTGAGGGTCAGATAAAACTTCAAGTGGACTTCAATGACTCTCAGAATTGAGGGCTAAGGGCAAGATGACTGCAAGGAATATAAATCCACCTGTCCTTCACCGTTCAGTCAGAACTGAAAAAGCTACTTGGATGAGAAGCGAAACGTCTTCAAGGTAGAATAAAGTGCAGTTGCCTTTTGAAAAAGCACCTTCGGAACAAGCAAAAGGCAAATCCGTTTAGACCAGACTTGTTGGCAAATAGGGTTCAAGGCCAGCTGCTTTGATTGGGAAAACAGACCAGATCCTCCTCCTCCTCAGATTTTAATGCATGAAGGTAAACCAACACACAGGACTGATTTTAAAATTATAATGAAGCGTAAGAAGCCCTGTAAGATAAGGTGCTTCTTTTCTAGAAATTGTACAAGTTAAGAATATGTGGTCTTGTGCTGGACTGGTGTTTTTAAATCCTATGTTTCAGAGTTTCCCAAGCTACTTGAGTTGTTTTCCCCTTTTAAGATTTTCATCCATGGAAATCCTCTCCAAACTTTGTCTAAGTTTGTTGAAATCAGCTGTTTTAAAGCCAGCTTGATTATGTTCTGTTGCTTCTGCGTTATGTGGAATTCCAATATGGCATACTGTCTGCCCCCCCCCCTCCCAAAGTTCCAGCAACTTCAGCCCTTTCTATCACTTCTTCTTTGTTAGGAAGAATTAGGTTCAGTATAGCTGTCCCTCTAGTTCCCTCCTATACCTTTTGGATGACAAAATTGTCAGCCAGGTTGGTCACGAACCTGTCCGATCTCCCACTTGATGCAGAGTTTGTCTCCCCACTGGACGTCAGCGTAGCTGAAGCCCCCACTCCCCATTACCACTGCGCTGTGTTGTTTCTTCCATACTGCCCCCTTGTCCTTCTCAGTGGGCAGGGAAGCTGCCAGCTTGATCCACAAGGACTGCATTTCTTGCAGATCCTGAAATAGACTCACCCAAGCTGAGTCAGCTGCTGCTCCGAAGTGCAGTTGGACATGTTTCTTTGCTTGGCTGGTTTGCTGAAAGAACTGGCAAGCGATCTGCACGGCAGCATCCCTTGATCCTGACAGAAACGTAGCTTAAATGAAAAGCTGATAGCTGATTTCTTAGTTGCAAAGTTTTGCAAAGCCCTGTATATTGTTGGATGGTTTCAGGATGTTTACTCTTGAAGGGGGGATTCAAGGCCGTCTTTTCCAAGCTTTGTGTCCTTCAGATGTGTTAGATACATGACTGGGAAATCTGGACACTCCTGGTTTAATAATCTAAAAAACATTTTGAGTTGGAGAAAGGTGGTCCAAGACAAAAGGAGCAGGATTCAGTTTTACTATTTCTTCAGTCATGTTCTGAAGATCTTCTCTTTCTCTCTAAACTAAGGATAGCAATAGTGCTTAGACTTATGTATCGCTTCATAGTGCTTTCCAGCCCTCTCTAAGTGGTTTACAGAGTCAGCCTATGGCCCCCAACAATCTGAGTCCTCGTTTTATTGACCTTGGAAGTCAACCTTCAGCGAGTCAGGATTGAACTCTTGGCATTGGGCATAGTCCACCTGCAATACTGTTGCATTCTAACCACTGTGCACTGTGGATGGATGGATGGATGGAAGGAAGGAGAAAAGGAGCAATAGCACTTAGACTTATATATCGCTTCACAGTGTTTTTACAGCCCTCTCTAAGTGGTTTACAGAGTCAGCCTATGGCCCCCAACAATCGGGGTCCTCATTTTACCCACCTCGGGAAAATGGAAGGCTGAGTCAACCTTGAGCTGGTGAGATTTGAATTGTCGAACTGCAGCTAGTGGTCAGCTGAAGTAGTCTGCAGTGCTGTACTCTAACCACTGTGCCACCTCGGCTCTAAGGATAAGGTCTTGGAATCTCAGTAGGAACTTTTTTATTGTCACCTAACATAATGGGGCCATAACAGAGTTGGAAGGGACCTTGGAGGTCTTCTAGTCCAACTCCCTGCTCAAGCAGGAAAGCCTATACCATTTCAGTCACACGATTGTCCAATCTCATCTTAAAAACTTCCAGTGTTGGAGCACCCACAACCTCTGAAAGGAAGCCGTTACACTGACTAATTGTTCTCACTGTCAGGAATTCTCTGCACTCTTTCTAGAGCAGGGGTGTCATACTCGTTTCATTGAGGGCCGCATCATGGTTGTGTTTGACCTTGGGGGGGCCGGGGTTGGTGTGGCCAGCTTGATGTTACTCATGTCTGGGGCGCCTGTGGTGGCCCTAGCACTCTGCCTGCAAAAATGGGCTCCCGAGCACAGTTTTTGGCTGCCACTGCCTCCTGCAACTCTCTGCCAGTGAAATGTTGTGGCCCACCAGCGGCCAGCAGAGCTGGCAGCAGATTTGGACAGTGATGAGGTTGGGGAAGAACGTGGGCCAGTCCTGGAGTCTAGGGAAGGCTCGGACAAGGGCTCTGATTCAGAGGCAGAGAAAGGGCCAAGGCCATCTGGGAGTTATGTGCTGTCTTCGGAATCCGACATCAGTAAGGCAGAAGAACAGCGTGAGCCTGTTCCCATTGTGCGCATGCGCAGAGCTGCCAGGAGACAGGAACAATTAAGAAACAGGGTCGGCTTGGGAGTAAGGCTTGGCGATGATTGGCCCCTCCCATAAGACATAAAAGGGGAGCGAATAGGACATGAGCTTTTGCAGGAAGCAATTAGTTCATGTGGCCGGTAAAAGCGCTGGAAAACACTCCCCTGAAAGACTGTTCGAGAAGCCTTTGGGACTGGGAATGACAATAATTCACAACTGTATGAATTGAAGAGGTTTGCCGGGACTAAGATTGTGCTGTATACTTTCTGAGGAAGCCTAGGTCAGATCATGAAAATGGAGCTTGGGAAGACCGCACTGGCAGAAGCACCGCCGGCCAGTCCCGCAGGCCAGATCTAAGCCCCCGGGCCTTGAGTTTCACCCCCCCCCCTGTTCTAGAGTCTCAACATCTTTTTTATGGTGACCAAAACTGCAATATTCCGAGACCCTGACTTCACCTTCAACCCTAACAGCAGTTTGCCACCTATGCCTGATTCTCCAGGATGAATAGCGTGGCTGCTCAAGTGTGTTTTGTGAGCCCTTTTTTTCTGGATCAGAGTTAAGAAGCCCTTTCAACTGAACATCCTGTTTTCAATGACAGGCAAATAGGCTTTATTCAGGAAGTGTTTAAGGAGAGAATGCAAAGGAAGATTTTTATTTTTTTTTATCTTGCTCTTGTTTCCAGCACTCTCTGATTTCAGAGGCAGCGCAGAGAGGTTGTGCTTAGCAGCTAGGGTCTTATTTTCTGCAGATTGAATCGGTCCTTCTTTTAAAGAGATAGCCATGCTCTTGAGGGTAACTGTGCTTCTGAGGCCAATTCTGTGGGTTTTAAACCGCATCGACACGCAGGGACTCCACTGTTGTGCTGCCAACGTGCCCTGCCCTGCAAACGAACAGATGTTTCTGCTGGATTCTTGTTGTTTTGTCAGATTTGACAGTTGAAAACTTGATGAATCTTCCTAGAGAGATAATTGGGTTAATGTCTCCTGCTTAAAGGGATGTGGTGGCTCAGTGGCTAAGATGCTGAGCTTGTCGATCGAAAGGTTGGCAGTTCAGTGGTTCGAATCCCTAGCGCCGCGTAACAGGGGGAGCTCCCGTGACTTGTCCCAGCTTCTGCCAACCTAGCAGTTTGAAAGCAGGTAAAAAATGCAAGTAGAAAAATAGGGACCACTTTTGGTGGGAAGGGAACAGCGTTCCGTGCGCCTTTGGCATTGAGTCATGCCGGCCACATGACCACGGAGACGTCTTTGGACAGCACTGGCTCTTCAGCTTTGAAACGGAGATGAGTACTGCCCCCTAGAGTCGGGAATGACTAGCACATATGTGCGAGGGGAACCTTTACCTTTACCTTACTCCCGCTTTAAAAACCTTGCCTCGTTTTAAGAAAGACAGCCAGGAATGGCAAGGAGGTTAGGTGGTGTTGGAATAAGAGGCTGACATCTGCTCACCTTCAACTTTTTAAAAATAATTGAAGGGAAATTTTTATCCTACAATATGTGAATTTTATGGAGTGACATCTCACACAAGAGAGATGAGTTTGCAAATGGACTTTTTATAGTGGGGCGGTCATATTAGGCCCAGCTAAAAAGCCTGCGAAAAAAAGCCTGCAGGATTTTTAATTCAGTTTTCGAGAATATGCCATCAAGCAAGCTGTTGCAAAAACAACAACAACAACAACACAAGGTTTGGAGGAAATAGTTGGACTAAGGAGTGGAGTTCTTGGTGATCTCTGAACATGATTGTTTTCTTGCAAATGATTCATTATCCAACTAGGTAATATCAGTAACATCACGTACTGATAATGTTATCTAGTTGGGTAATGAAATGTCTCAGAGAGCACTAAAGACCCCATAGTTCATCCCTGAGTTACAAATATTCTCTTTTATTTTACTTGATTGTTATTCATGGGGGGGCGGGTTGGTTCCCTGTTTCGAATGTCTATTAACGCTCATCACTTATTGAAGTTTGAGAGATCTGGGATCATTTATATCAGATAATCACACTCCCACCCTGGTTCCTAAAACTGGGCATTGTTCACAGTCGGTTTGTTGACTTTGTCACTGGACACTTCAATGCACAACAGACGCATTGTTTCTGATTGCATTCATATGTTGGAGAGTTTAAAGGGAAAAGAAAATACTTATTACCCAGTTGTTCAAGTATGTCTTGCAGCTTTGTTTTGCTTTTTAATAAGGAAGTTAAAACTGGATCCTTTGGTTTTTGAAGATTGTAAAGTACAGGTAGTGTTCAACTTAACAATAGTCCGTTTAGTGACCATTCAAAATTACAACAGCACTGAAATCAGTGACTTACGACCGTTTTTCACAGTTACGGCCGTTGCAGCATCTCCATGGTCACATGATCAAAATTCAGACACTTGATAACCGACTCATATTTATGACAGTTCCAGTGTCCTAGGGTCAACGGGGAAGCCACTCACTTAACAACCATGTTACTGACTTAACTGCAGTGATTCATTTAACGACTGTGGTAAGAAAATTCATAAAATGGGCCAAAACTCGCTTAACGAACATCGCACTTAGAAATGTTGGGCTCGATTCTGGGCATAAGTCGTATGATTGCAAGATATAGTTTCGATGTTATTTTCAAACAAGGAGGCAGCGTTTCCTTTAAATAGCCGCCAGATCTTATGTGTGCCCACAGCCACCGTTAATTGAAGGAGGAAGCTAGAAAGGATGGATGTTGCAGAGTTAAAAAGAGGCAGCTTATGGAATCAGTCAAACTTGGTATAAAATAATTATGGTGTTTTGACAGCCTTGTTAATAACTTACAACCATTGGAAGAAATATAATTATAGCATTGCAAGTTTCCTGGCATTTCTGTCAAGATTTGTAAAATTAAATAAAGGATGTGAAATCCATTAAAAACGGATGGGATCGCAGAGCTCCGAGACGATTCATTAAAATAAAAATAATAATTAAAAAAAAAAAACCCCACCACTTTGGGTCTCACGAAGATGGCTGCTGCATTTCGTGTTGGATGTCGCTTTGACCTGCCAGGCTGTTAAAACAATTCTTTGGATATTCGGGAAGTTTCTATACCCGTCTTGGCGAACCTGTTTGGCACCGAGTGCCGAATGGACATTTCTCTTTCACAGCCTGGTGGGAAGAGAGAACCTTGTCACCTACAATGATTAAAATCTTTAAACCTTGCCAACCAGTATGTACTTCAGGGATTGTATGATGATGCGATTATTGACAAAGACAGAAGAGGCCCCTGCTGTCCCTCCTCTCACCCCCCCCCCTATTGAATCAAAAGTTCAACTACATGGCTATAAACGGTTTAGGAATTTGTGTTTTTTCAATGAGGCTGCAGCATGTCTAATCACAAAAGAATATTTATTTATCGTCAAATTGCTCCTGGCGTTTTAACTAATTGCTTTTGATCAAGATTCATTTTGGGGTGGGTGGGAGCAATAAACGCAGGGAAGTTTTGGGTTGCTCCTTGCTTAACAACTCCATGAGCGGCCTGCTAGCTTCACTCTATTGGAAGGGTGTTGTTTAACACGCCTGACTTAATGCTGACTTAAAACAAGCTTTAGAACAATTGACTCCTGTAAAAGAGCAACTGCCCAGGAATGCAGTAATGGCAGATGGGAGTCCCAAGCTGGGAGAAACCCCCATTGCTGATGAAACATACAGAAACCGAGCCCAAAATTTCTGTTCCTACGTGAAACTTTCAGTGAGTTTTGTCCCATTTTACAATTTTTCCGGTCACAGTGAAGAAATTTCCTGAGAGTGAGAAAAGGGGTCAGCAACCTGTGGCTCCGGAGCTGCATGCGGCTTTTGGGCCCTCTGCTGTGGCTCCCTGTCAGATGATCCCACCACTGGCTGGCCCTCCCCTTCCAGTCCCTCTTCGCCTGTCCTGAGAAGGTAAAGGCAACGGGGGTGGGGGGGAATGGAGAAGTTGTGAGGGCAGAGACAGAGAGATACGGAGAGAGGGGGAGGGGGGAGAGAGGGAGGAAGGGAGGAGAGAGGGAGAGATGTCGAAAGGATTTTGTGGTTCCTGGTGTTTTTTAACAACTGGTTCTCTGCCCCTAATGACCGGCTGGGTAGGTGTGGCTAGGGAGGGGTCATGTTACCGGTTGAAGTAAGCGACATAGAGTTGGCCACGCCCATCCAGGTTTTGTGGCTCCCGGTGTTTTTATTTCTGTGGGAAATGGGTCCAAATGGCTCTTTGAGTATTTAAGGTTGCAGACCCCTGGGCTAGGAGACCTCCAAGGTCCCTTCCGACTCCTCTCCTCTCCCCTCCCCTCCCCTCCCCATTTCTATTTCTATTTCTATTTCTATTTCTATTTCTATTTCTATTTCTATTTCTATTTCTATTTCTATTTCTATTTCTATTTCTATTTCTATTTCTATTATTTCTATTTCTATTTCTATTATTTCTATTTCTATTTCTATTTCTATTTCTATCTCTATCTCTATCTCTATCTCTATCTCTATTTCTATTTCTATTTCTATTTCTATTTCTATTTCTATTTCTATTTCTATTTCTATTTCTATTTCTATTTCTATTTCTATTTCTATTTCTATTTCTGTCCTCTCCTCTCCCCTCCTCTCCCCTCCCCTCCCCTCCCCTTCCCATCACTGCAGTTGTTAAGTTAGTAACATGGTTGTTAAGCGAATCTGGCTTCCCCACTGATTTTGCTTGCCGGAAGGTTGCTAAAACCTGACCCTGGGACATTGCAACGGCCATAACTATGAGTCCGTTGTTGCCAATTGTCTGAATTTTGATCATGTGACGATGGGGATGCTGCAACGGCCGTATGTGTGAAAAACTTACATACATTTTCCAAATAAACGAATAAGCAAGATGGAAAGGGAGAGGGTGGGAAACTTGTGGCTGGGATTTGGGTTGAACCCCTGAATTGTTCCGGAGATCCAAGGTGTATGTGAAAATCTTTTTGCAGGTCCTGTCACTTTCTCAGGGCTAAGCTTTTGATCTTCTCCTTTCTGTGAAAGGAAGAGCCAGATCCCTCAACAAAAACGTTCTTAACTCTTTCTCCTGTGATCTTGTGTTTTAATGGTTGCCAATGCCCAGATCTATTTTTAGAGCAAACCTGAAGGCCTTTGCAATCGGCAGCAGCTAAAACAGGCAGGCAGTACCTCTGCTTTTACATATTATTCTGCAAATAACTACTACTTTTTTTTTAAAAAATGTAGCTATTGAAGAACCTGTACATAATAGGCAGAGCAGTTTTGTCAATCCCTAGAAATGCTCTTTACTGGCTGTAGATCATCCATTTCTTTTGTGATGTTTTTCTTGATTGCCGTTGGTTGGGTGAAACCTTTTATTGATTGCTGTTGGTTGTTGTTGATAGATACTGGTGGTGTCGATGCTTTAAATTATTAAGTGCGTGCTACCAAGTTCATACACAACTAAGCCCTATTTTTTTTATTCAATGGTGCTTTCTTGAATAAGCTACGAATGAGCACACGCAATTAGTTAAAGCTGAAACCTATGGTTTCATCTCCAGAGGATGGTAGAGGACAGGAAGGCCTGGAGGAACATTGTCCATGAGGTCGTGATGGGTCGGACACGACTTCACAACTAACAACAACAACAACAGATAGAGACAGACAGACAGATCCAAGGGACTCCTGCGAGTCCCTTGGACTGCAAGGTGATCAAACTGGTCAGTCCTAGAGGAGAACAACCCTGACTGCTCTTTAGAAGGCCAGATCCTGAAGAGGAAACTCAAGTACTTTGGCCACCTAAGCAGAAGGAAGGAAGGATTCCTTGGAGAAGAGCCTAATGCTGGGAACGATGGAGGTAAAAGAAGGAGGCAGAGAATGAGGTGGCTGGATGGAGTCACTGAAGCAGTCGGCATGAGCTTAAATGGACTCCAGTGGATGGTAAAGGACAGGAAGGCCTGGAGGAACATTGTCCATGGGGTCGCGATGGGTCAGATATGACTTTGCAACTAACAACAAAAAAGATGTGTTCTTCAGCAAATCATCCAGGTTGGCAGAAATATTTCTGGAGTTCTTATCATTAATTACAGAGACTTCATTGATTTGTGTCAACCGTTACGTATAATTTTGTAAGTAGCCACAACACGAATCTTCCCTCCCCCCCCCCACCTTCCTGTTCAGATTTCTTTCGACTATCCAAGGTCTGGCACCTAGTCCCAGCATCGGGACTTAGAATAATGTTGTACAGCACATTAACACCCAAGGTCAGGCTTGACACGTCTTGCAAAAGCCAACCCAGATGTGATTTGATTGATTTTTGGCTTAGAACAGTGCATATCGCAGTCAAGGTGGCTTTTTAAACCATTTCCTGCAGCGACTTTTAAGTTCACATTTTAAAAAGCGGGTTTTCTACCTGCAAATGAGAGAACTCTCCAAAATAGGTAAAACCGGTTTGCAGATAGGTTGCATGATTAAATTTGGGGGTGGGTGGGTGGGGACTTTGCACTAAAAATCCTTTCTTAAACCACAAACCAGGCTCCCGTGGATGAGTTTAGGTCTGGACAAGTACAGAAAGTTAGCAAAAAGTGACTCCAGCTGATCTGCCAAGTGTGGTGAGGCTGCCAAGGGCAAGATCTATTTTCTGATCTTGTAACCAACCATAAAGAGAATCGGGAGAGGATCCAAGTTTCATTCACCCATTAATGAAGCCTCCGAGGTCTGACCTAGCTACAGTGACTGGCTTTTCACAAAAAAAGAAAAAAGAAAAGAAAAGAAAAGAAAAAAAAGAAAAGAAAAAAAAACTAAACCAGAAGCCAAACAAAACCACATTTTGGCTTCCATGCTACATAAGAACCGCTTGTGTTGAATGCTCCTTCTGAAGAAGCCTCAAAGCTGGATGGGACTCCTTCCTATTCCCCCAAAGCAAATCTGTGCTTGTACATTTTTAATCCCTTGTGCAGGCTGCTCGTAATTCCATAATGCTCAGTAACCCTTATCCAAATGATCTGCCAGGCCTTTCAGCCGCTGAATCCACCTCCCGCACAGACCGTATTTGGAAGGGGGAGGTGGAGAAGGCAGCTACCTCAAGAAACAGGTAGAATCTACTGGAATCCAGGAAGGCATCCAACCCGCCATCTCCCAACCCAGTAATTTCCTAATTTCAGGAGCAAACTGTTGTTTCTAGAGAAGTAGGTGCAATTGTGTGGGGTGTGCATGTGTGTGTGTGTGTTTTTCCCCCTGGCCATGTTATATTTGGGTCAACAGCTGCTAACATTGGGGGTGTGGCAGTCCCTTCTGGCAGCTTCTCTGTTGATCTGACAACAGCAGCATAATTAACCTTTTGTGCTCCTAACACAAAAGGGTTGCTTTTTTTTTTAGAGGAACCAAGTAAAGGAAATAGGCAAGAACAGGATTCCAAGGAAAGCTTTAAGGAGGGTGAAAGCGGGGTTCCCTTCGATAGCTAGCTAGATGTAGTTAGGTAGGTATATATGTGTATATTTTTTGATAGAAAAACACTTAATCTCTCCCCTGGCTCAAGCTGATAAAAGGAGGAGAACTTGTGGCTCAGAGGTTAATACAACTGTCTAATATGCAGGCAGCCCAAGTTTGAATCCGAGTAAGGATATGGCTGGTGTTGCTCCTGGAAGCACGAAGCTGAGAACACCAGCCCGAAGATGACGAATGAGACTTCGTCGAAACGTCACCAAGACACTTCCAATTTTACGCGGGAGAAGACCCGAATAACCAAAGACCTACATACAAACACCTGCGAAAACCTCAGAAAACATTATATATATATATATATATATATATATATATATATATATATGTATGTATGTATGTATGTATGTATGTATGTATGTATGTATGTATATATGTATATGTATATGTATATGTATATGTATATATGGAACACAGTGGCTCAGTGGCTCAGACGCTGAGCTTGTCGATTGAAAGGTCAGCAGTTCAAATCCCTAGTGTCGCGTAACAGGGTGAGCTCCCGTTACTTGTCCCAGCTTCTGCCAACCTAGCAGTTCGAAAGCACGTAAAAAATGCAAGTAAGAAAAATAGAGGCCACCTGTGGTGGGAAGGGAACAGCGTTCCGTGCGCTTTTGGCGTTGAGTCATGCCGGCCACATGACCACGGAGACGTCTTCGGACAGCGCTGGCTCTTCGGCTTTGAAGTGGAGATGAGCACCACCCTCTAGAGTCAGGAACGACTAGCACATATGTGTGAGGGGGAACCCTTGCCTTTATATATAATTTGCAAAGAGCCTTGATTTAAAAGCATTAGATGAAGTTTGAGGGATTTGGGGTCAACCTGATGCCCAGCCATGGATGATTTGAGGCCAATCATTACGGTTTCAACGTGGTGGTTGGCCAGAGAAATCGGATGTGCTGGACAGCCAAAATAGGAGATAAATCTAAGAAATCCGTAAGCAAAGTAAAATTGGCGAGGAGGTGGTCTTTTGATTTTTTTTAACAGGGCTATTGATCAGTGCTGTGCAACTGTTCAAGCGGCTCGTGTTTTTTATCCTCAAGGGCTTCCTGCTGAAAGAATGCAGATGTTTTCAACCAAGTTTAGGCTGGTGCAGAGCAGGGAAGGATGCTCAAAAGAAGGGAATCCCTTCACCTGTGCAGGTAAAGCTAGATTGGAATAAAAACGTGGTTTTTGCACCGGCCTAGAGAATTGGAAGGATTTCAGGTGTGAATTCATGCACTGGTTCAGGTGTCTGAGACATCAAATTTGCTGGAATTTGCTGCTGGATATGGTGCACCTTAGAGATGGGTGCTTGGAACAGTGTCTTTATTTGGGGAGTGGGCGTCTTTCAGCCATAAGTGCTGTAGTGCCCAATTCTAGATCTCACAATGTGGTTTGCATTCGGTGAGAAACAAAAAGGCAGACAAGCTGGAGGCCAGCTAAGGTTTTGTGCATGGAGAAATCCACCAAGGGGATTTGGCCTCCAACTTGAGACAGCTCAGCAGTCTCTTGATATCAAGACAGATGGTCCTTCACTTATGACTGGTTGCTTAGCGACCATTTGAAGTTCTGATATCTCCCCCGCCCCATGGTACTTATAACCTGGGTCCAAGGTTCCAATGGCTGACTCCCCCATAGTTACATGACTACATAACGCTTGGCAGTTGGTCTCTTCTTTTCAACCATTTGCAACATCATGAAATTTACTTCTGGCTAACTAACCAAACAATGGAATTTGCTTAATAGTCTCCCAAAAACAAAAAGGTTGCAAAAATGAGTCAGTCACGTAGTGACTTGCTTTGTGACCGTCATGACTTAGTTGCAAGGATGGGGAATGGAATTCTGGGAGTTGAAGTCCACAAGTCATAAAAGGGCCAATTGTTCCCCACCTCTGACTTACCGTAATGGGCAGACTCCGTTAGTGTCATAAGTTGAGGACTCTCTGTATTGCAAAAGACGCTGCAGGTTTGCACAAATGTAGGCCTTTTGATCCAAGCGTAGGTTGTTGCACACTTGGTATCCAAGGAATGCAGCATTGTTGAAGTCCTACAGACCGTATAGTGCTAGTGCGTATGAGAATGCACACATAATTACTTTTGAAAAACGCAGGTTAGAGCTTAGTAAAACAGGGAAGAGAGCAAAGCAGAGACAAGGTATGACTCGTAAGAACAGCCAGTCTCTGGCACATTCTCAGGACGATTGTGAAAATTATAGAAGTGTTTTGGATTAGGAGGAGGTAGAATGAGTGTTTGAGAGAAGTGCATCTTTGAAAACCTAGCTAGTAACATTCTGCAGGTTAAGTTAAAGAGTTCTTGTGCAGTACTTTCAACATGCACGTGCTATGCTTCCCACATTATGCAGATATCCTCTAGCCCTTAGTTAGTACTGGAGTACAATTTACTTCTACAAAGCCAAAGAAGATAATTAGGAATGTGGAGGTGTTTGCAAAACAACAGCTTCCATACTTGAACTTCTGCACAAATTAATATTTACTGGTGGGTCCTAGTTTTGTTTTGTTTTGATTTTTACCACTACAATTTATACGTTAAAGGGGAAAAAAAACTTTTTATTGCTACCATATATGCATACATGCAGGATTTTATTTATTGATTCTACCCACTTAATGGAAAGTCCCCGCACCGTAGTTTTAGGAACCAGATGCTTCCTGAAGACAATTGAGGTATACAATTGAGGAGAAAAAGGATATTCCACATTCTGTTGCAGATGTGAGTTTTTGCAGTCTGTCCTTTGCAGAGTCGATACTTCCTGGTTTCTATAATGCACGATAGAGGTTTAAACATCTTTTTTTTTTTCTCCCCTCCCGGGTTGCCAGAAAACTAAGTAATTCACTGACAGGGACAAGGCCAACTCCAGAAAATTATTGATTTACGTATTGGGAACAGATTTATGACATGCTGAACTGAATAGTAAAATGCAATGGCGTGTGTCTTCTGTTCTTCCAATATTTGCTGATGAGAAATATGATATCCGAAGTCTTTGAAGGTTGGTGGCTTATACTGCTAAATCTTTCTGATGTCTCTTTTAAGGAAAAAAAATGTATCTTGATGGATGGTTTGGAATGAGAAATAGAAGGAAATTGAGGAAAAGGTTTTTTTTTATTTTTTTGAAGTGCAGTGTCAGTAGATTAATGGAAATAAACGGGCAGGAATTAAAATCTATCAGCTCTCGTAACAGGCGAGAAGATTTGATTTAGCCCAGGTAAGATTGTTTGAATCCAGCAAAGGAGATCGGTCAGACCTGTCCAGATATTGACTTCTAACATTGAGGCTGGCAAGATTGTAAAAGCTTCCGCTGTCCATTTATGTTTGAGTCTAGGCCACTAGGCCGTAGCGCTAATCTCCATTTCTTAGCCAAGGGAGCCAGTGCTATCTGAAGACACTTCCGAGGTCTTGTGGCCAACATGTTTATACACTGAGGTGCATGGAGAGCTATTACTTTCCCACTGAAGTGGTACCTATTTATCTACTCGCATGTGCATGCTTTCGAACCGCTAGGTGGGCAGGAGTTGGAGCAAGGAACAGGAGCTCACCCCATCACATGACCCTCGGGTCTCAAACCCTTCCCAGCTGGCATGCTCAGCATCTTTAAACCCCTGGTTTAGAGAATATACCAGTTTTAAGGAGGGTGGACCTAGAAAATGCTACAAAGTTTATTTAGATTAAGATTTATCCCCACAGAAAGGTGACCATGGCAAACTCGATTGGCACAATTGGTTAGATGTCGAAGTAAATCAGTTAATTGATCCATCAATCAGAAACTTTCAAAAGTACTAAAGAGGCAGTCAAGATACTTTGGTAGCTGGAGAAATACATGTATTGGGACTTTTTAGCTCAGTAATAAAAGGATGGGTGGGATCGGAGCAACACGAAAGCTGTGCAGAATCATATGTAGACAGGACAAAGAGCTCCTTTTTAACCCTGATGGAACTATTTGCTTGTTGGTTTATTGCTACGGGCATTTAGCCTGACCCTACTTTGATATAATTAGGCAGTTTCCCTGAGTTGGATGTCCTTCTCAAGAGCAACTTCTCCCCAGAAGCAAGGCAAGATTGTCACAGAGTTCCATGCTAGGTTTAATTAATAGAAAAGGAGGTTGAAATACAGAATAAATAAAATGCCATCCTTCATTTATTGATAACTGATCTCTGAGTCTCTGGGAATCTTTTTGAACTTCTTGCTCCTGGTTTAACTGCAGGGCTAACGGCTCTTTTATCAGTTAAGACTGAAATGCATCTGTTTTTTTCCTTTACCATATTTTGAAATTCTCCCTTATGAGTTCTTCGCGCTCCTCGGCTGAATCCAGCTTGGCCCAGTCCAGATCAACTGCAAATAGTGCTGCCCTGATTTGATTGATTGATTGATGGGCATCTTTGATTGGGTTGGATGAGGATTGACAGCTCATGGCTTGCCCAGTTGTTGAGCTTGGTGTGTTTGATTTCTGCTGGCTTTCCAAGATCTGGTTAGGATGCTGTTTTGGTTTCTTTGACACAAGGAATCCTTTCTAAGGTAGAGGGGTTGCAAGATAAGAAATTATCCCTTGGCTCAGTTCTCTCCCCCCCCCCCCCATGCTTTAAATTCTTCATCATGAAGTTCACAACTTGTAACTTGCTTTTGTTTTATCTCACTTCCCTACTTTGTCATCCTTCCAGATTTGTGTCTTTCAAAGTCCTGAGCCCAGAACTGGACACTTGAACCCACTCCGTCCGTCCCTGATTTGTCCTGTTCTCTAATTGAAGAGAAAGATATTTAAAAATAAAAACCCACACAAATAGCAGTTTCTCTGCAAATTCTACCAGTTATTTATTTAATTTTTTATCTGAGAGGGAAAAAATTCCCCTCCAGTCCACTCCATTCAGAAAAGGGCCAGGTGCTGAATTCTTTTCAAAAAGCAGCTGCCCATTCAGCCAAGAAAAAAAAAAGTGGAAAAAAAAGAAAGAAAAAAACCTTTGGGGGTAGGGAACCCATTTCCCATCATCCTGATCTCTCCCTGCCTCAAGCTTCTTTTCTAGCTGTTTGGGAAAGGTAGAACTGAATGAGTTTTGTTCTGCAATTTGAAAAATAAACAGGTTTTGATTGCCAGAAATAGGGAGAAAGAAAGGTGGTTGTTTAACTAGCCAAAGAAAGGAAGCCTTCAAGGTAAAGGTAAAGGTTCCCCTCGCACATACGTGCTAGTTGTTCCTGACTCTAGGGGGCGGTGCTCATCTCTGTTTCAAAGCTGAAGAGCCAGCGCTGTCCGAAGACTTCTCATTGGTTTGACTGGGTGCTCTTCAAATCTTGGTCACGCCCCTTCCTTCTGCGCATGTCCAGTCTTTTCACTCAGTCAAAGGTGATTAGACTGGTGTGCTCTTTGTCCCGATTGGGATTTGACACTTGTTAATTAATTTACTCTTAATTTAATGTAAACTTCACTGGAGGGCTGTGATTCACATGTGAGCAGCGCTAGGCGACTGTGGCGGTTCCCGGCTGGGACGATGGCCAGAATTGGGTGATTGACAATTGTCTCCAAATAAAGGGAGGGGCCTTGGAACAACCCGAAAACTGTGAGTGAGAGGAAAAAAAGCGCTAGGCAGCTGAGGCGTTTCCTGGCTGGGACGCTTGCTGTTCTCAATTTAAATTTCTGTCAGCGCAAGAGGGGCAGCCTTGGAAAGGCACGATTTATTATAATTCAAAGCTGAAGAGCCAGCGCTGTCCGAAGATGTCTCCGTGGTCATGTGGCCGGCATGGCTCAATGCTGAAGGTGCACGGAACACTCTTACCTTCCCACCAAAGGGGGTCCCTATTTTTCTACTTGCATTTTTTTTAACGTGCTTTCGAACTGCTAGGTTGGCAGAAGCTGGGACAAGTCACGGGAGTTCCCCCCTTTACGCGGAACTAGGGATTTCAGCCACTGAACCGCCAGCCTTTTGATTGACAAGTTCAGCGTCTTAGCCACTGAGCCACCACGTCAAGTGGTAGATAAATCCTAGTCTGTTTCCACCCGGCTGTCCTTTGGCTCATATTAATCCGGCATTTTAAACTACAAGACTACAAATCCTGGTTTGTGGCTACAATTGCAGCCTTTTTTTTGTTGTTTCTTCCTCCTCTGAGTTTGCTTTGTAAGTGGCAAAACCTGTTCCCTTTCAATGCTTCCTTCCTTCTCTCTCTCTCTCTCTTTTTTTAACTTCTCCCCTGTGATCTGCTGTCTTGCAGCTGAGGAGGATAAAAAAGGAAAAACGGCCTCATTAATTCATCAGTAAGAAAGTGAAGACAGCATTGGAACAAAGCAGTATTTTGCCTGTGACAAAAGGCTTGATATACAGTGACAACTGTCGTCAAAAAAAGAAAAAGAAAGAGGAACAGAGAGAAAGAAGCGCACACATCTGTAAACACGGTCTGGTTGCGTTACCTACTAGCCTGGTTTAAAAACCTCCATAAACCTTTCAAGTGGCCTCAACGCCTCTAAAAAGGATGCAAATGACCAGCTGTCTGCAAGGAGCATCAATCCTTCCATTCCCCACCAACCAGTCAGAGCTGAAGAAGCTTCTTGGATGAGAAGCGAAATGTCTTCAAGGAAAAGCAAGAAAGTCCAGTTGCCTCCTGACGAAAAGCACCTTTGGGACAACCATGAACCTGGAGGACTGAGAATCTCTACAGACTTTTAGCTATACATTTTGGGATGAACCTTTGAATGGTGTGAGAGTAGGAATGGATTTCCAGAGAGGGGAAAATTGCAGACTACAGGAACCAGGAGCACCACTCAGGTGACCCTGAGGACACCAATAAACCTCCAAGTGCTTCAAGGACCCTCTAAAACGATGCAAATGACCATCTGTCTGCAAGGAGCATCAATCCTTCCATTCCCCACCATCCAGTCAGAGCTGAAGAAGCTTCTTGGATGAGAAGTGAAATGTCTTCAAAGAAAAAGCAAGAAACTCCAGTTGCCTCTTGCAAAAGCACCTATGGGACAACCATAGCCTGGATGACAGAGAATCTCTGCAGACTTGATTTCAAAACTATCCTTGCATTCGGAGTTTGGAAGGCATTAGGGGAATGGCAACCTGGTTTATTTTTTAAAAACCTTGATTAGGAATAGGGGAGGTGGCTGAGGACACTTTTTGGCATTTCTTTCCTGCTCTTCTTCTCATTCTGTCTGTCGGAAGAGAATGCACTTTGGAATTATTATTATTTTTTTAACTGGAAAAGATTTTGGGTGGAGCGCATCAGCCTTGAATGAATTTAGGGGTGAAATTAGGTGCTGTGACTTCTATTAGCTGCTGTTCAAAGCCAAAGGAAGAGCCGAGGAAATTTTCGTAGGTTTTTTTTCCCCCCAGGTTAGGAAGTGAGACCAGTCAGGGAGCATGGGAAAAATGCTTGATAGAAAAAGCTAGCAGTGGTACCACTGCCACCTCTGATCATAAAATCATCCTAAAAAGGAAGAAAACCTTTGTGGTGTACTACACTGAGAGCATATGCACCAAGACAAATTCCTTGTGTGTCCAATCACACTTGGCCAATAAAAAATTCTGTTCTGTTCTGTTCTGTTCTGCTCTGCTCTGCTCTGCTCTGCTCTGCTCTACTCTACTCTACTCTACTCTACTCTACTCTACTCTACTCTACTCTACTCTACTCTACTCTACTCTACTCTACTCTACTCTACTCTACTCTTTACCTAGGTGTTGGGCCAGAAGAGAAGAGAACCATTCTGGTCTCGTGGTTATGGTACCAGGCTAGAAACTAGGTGACTGTGAGTTCTAGTCCTGCTTTAGGCCTGAAAGCTGGCTGGGGGATTTTGACTAATCACCAGTGAGTATCTTCCTTAGGCAGGAAAGCCAGCTGGGTGACTTTGACCCAATCATCAGGTGACAGTGAGTTCTAGTCCCGCCTTAGGCATGAAAGCCGATTGGGTGCCCTTGGACCCGTCCCTCTCTCTCAGCCCAACCCACCTCATAGAGTTGTTGTCATGGGGAAAATAGGAGGAGGAAGGCATATTAGCTTGTCCCGATCAAACCCCACAGCCCTGAAAATACATTTGCTTATAAGTCAAGCCAAACATTTAAAGAATTTAATGAGTTCACTGGTACCCGATCACGGGGGCTTAGGTCCCAACGCTCCCTAGCCTAAATCACATTTGAGTCCTGCAGGGTGTCTTCCTTTTAAACCTTTTAAGCCTTTTCAGGGAAGGTTCTCCGAGAAGGGTCTTTATGAGCTCCCTTCAATTCCCCCCAGTTGCTCTTCACTCTGCAGACCCTCAGCAGAAACGGCCTGCTCCTTGGTAACCGTCCAGTATTTCCAGCCTTGGGAAAATAAGATTTCTCCCTCCCTCGCCAGCTCCAGGCGCACAGCTCCCGTTCAGCAAGGCGGCTTGATCTTATCTGGGGTTGCTCCCGGTCCTTCCTTTCCCTCCCCTCCCAGCTTCTTCCGCCCTCTTTTCTCGGAGCGTCAGTCGCCGGAATAATTCCCCCCACCCGCTCTGCCCTTCATGCGCTGGGTTGATGCAGGGCAGCTTCACGAAGCCGCCTCTCTTGTCACAAGAGATTTGAGGCCAGATGACAGAAAGAAGACGTTCCGACAAGCAAGCGGAGATGGGGAGGCGGGGTAGGTGGGGTGTTTCCTCTTTCAGGTTCTCTGCAGCGGCAGCATCAAGCCAGCCAGCCAGCCAGCCAGCCAGCATCCCCGGGTAGCAATTTAGAAGAGTGTCAAAGGAGAGGTGGGGAGGAGGATCCGCTTCGTGGCACCAGATCTGAGTTGGTGGGAAGGTGACAGGGAGGAGGACAGGAAGGGCAAAGCCAGGAAAAGGACCCACGTTGCCCATCCCTCAAAAGATTTTTGCTAGCTGTGGACTGAACATGCATATGCATGGCAAGGGTGAATGGAGGGAGGATTTGGTCCTTAGCCGAGAGATTGGGTGCTTTCATGTGCTGTGTGCAACATGCGTCCTCCGATGTAAACAATACAATGTAAAGATTGTGCGGTCCTTGACACTCCGTGAGCTTGGTGGTTTTCTCCCAGACGTTTCATGACCCAACAAAGTAACGTCATCAATGCTAGAAGGTGTGGGGTTTTACAGGGAGGAAGCCCCCCACAGTTTTCCTCCTCCCTGTAAATCCCACTCCCTTGCAGCACTGATGAGGGAACCTAGTTGGGTAAGGAAAGAGCCTTGGTGGCGTAGCAGACTAAAGTGCTGTTAATTAGTACCAGCTGCCTGCAATTACTGCAAGTTCGAATCTCACCAGGCTCAAGGTTGACTCAGCCTTCCATCCTTCCGAGGTAGGTAAAATGAGGACCCGGATTGTGGGGGCAATAAACTGACTTTGTATAAAAAAGAACACCGCTTAGGGGGGCCCGAAAGCCCTACTAAGCAGGTATACACAAAAGTATGGAGGCTATTGCTTAACGCATTGTAAGCCTCCCTGAGTCTCCGGAGAAGGGCGGAATATAAATCAAACCAATAAATAAATAAACAATAAATAAATAAAAGGAAACATCTGTGAGAATACAATCAAGCTCAGAGAGCACCAAGGACCTCACAGTTGTCCTCCTCCTCTTCCTCCTCCTCCATGCACTGATGATAATTTACTTAGTTGGGTCATGAAATCTGCAAGAAAAGATGTTTCTTTTCTCTTACTTTACCAGAGATGGTAGGGGACAAATAGGTATATATGTTAAATTATCTTTAGCTGTTCGGGTCCCTGTGTCTTCAAGGGGGTTTTTTTGGTTAAACATTTTACAGCTTGCATTTCATCCAGAAAGGTCTCCCCCTTGAGCAGCGGGTTGGAATAGAAGACCCTCAGTGTCCCTTCCAACTCTTTTATTCAGTTACTAAGGTCCTCAGTGGGCTCCAAGATGACCGCAGATGGGGACTGCAGCCAAGAAATTAAAAGATGCTTGCTCCTGGGCAGGAAAGCCATGGCAAATCTAGACAGCATATTAAAAAGCAGAGACATCACCCTGCCAACAAAAGCGTGTATAGTCAAGGCAATGGTTTTCCTAGTTGCAACGTATGGCTGTGAAAGTGGGACCATAAGGAAGGCTGAGCGCCAAAGAAATGAGGCCTTTGAACTCTGGTGCTGGAGAAGACTCCTGCGAGTCCCTTGGACTGCAAGGCCATCCAACCGGTCAGTCCCAGAAGAGATCAACCCTGACTGCTCTTTAGAAGGCCAGATCCTGAAGAGGAAACTCAAATCCTTTGGCCACCTAATGAGAAGGAAGGACTCCCTGGAGAAGAGCCTAATGCTTGGAACGATAGAGGGCAAAAGAAGAAGGGGACGGCAGAGAACGAGGTGGCTGGATGGAGTCACTGAAGCAGTTGGCGTGAGCTTAAATGGTCTCTGGGGGATGGTAGAGGACAGCAAGGCCTGGAGGAATGTTGTCCATGGGGTTGCGATGGGTCGGACATGACTTTGCAACTAACAACAACAAATAGGTCCTCAGAGTAGCTCCTAGACCAATGTTTCTTAACCGTGGCAGCTTTAAGATGGGTGAACATTTGCTTTGGAAGGATGAGCTTTGGAAGGATAAGATTCCAAGGCATGCCTGGAGATCTCCAGACCGGGGGTCGCCAACCTTTCAGACCTCAGTGACCACTAAATTCATAATTTTAAATCTTGCGGACCACTAATATGGATTTTTTAAAAAAAGGTAAAGAATATTTAGTGCAATAGAAGAACTGCAAATAATTTGTCTGCGTACTACCAAAATTTTCTTGCGGACCACCAGTGGTCCATGGACCACCAGTTGGTGACCACTGCTCCAGACAGTCTGGCCCAAGTTGAGCCTCTCCTTGGTGGCCAGAGTATCTGGCTGATCCTCTCCTTGAACCATCATCCTCTGTCGGTTCTCCTCCTTGGTCCTGTCTTCCTCCTCCCTCCCTCCTTCCCTCGCAAGCCAACTCCTCGCTTAAGACATCCAGCTCGGAGTCCTAAACTAGTTCTTCTGCTTTGTCCCTGCTGAAAGGGTGTATGTAAATAATGGAGCTGGCACTGTCTGAGCTTGGCGCAGCCTGCCATTCAAAGGGGGTAACCTTATATCAGCCGAACATCGCGTACCAGCTGATTTCAACAGGGCATGCTCTGTGCGCAGGGTGGCTGCAAACGAGGCCGGAGAATGGGAGCATTGTTCTTCCCAGCACAAGCCGCACATGAGGCCGGCCCTTTCCGAGGAGAGAGAGACACACACACACATACACACACACAGCCCTCCCCTCCCTGCTCCCTGCCAGGAATGCCTTGGACGAAATAAATCAGCATGGCTCTTGGTTGCATTCTCTCTCCCCTTGCCGCATTTCTAGTGGGCGGTGGGAGGAAACAGATCGCTGGGGATCTGACGCTGATCCTCCGCCGTCACCCTTTTCGCTGGGCCTAAGAAGGGTGGGTGGATGGGGGGGGGGTCTCCATGCTCAAGAGGTTCTAAGTGGAAGCAGCTGGGTGTGTTTAATTTAAGTAATCGCTGGAGGCTTGGGGGGAAAGTGGCCTGGCACTCCAGCAAGAGGGTGAGTGATGGGCACACTCTTTGGCTTCGAGTCGAAGGAAAGAGGGATTATTTTGGAGCAGGGGGTGGGTGGGTTGGGGGGAGAGGAATTGGAGCAGGAGTAGAGTGACCGTGGGGAGAAAACTTGAGGAACATTATGATTGGATTTTCTTATTAGATTCCTTTTTTTAATCCTACTTTCATTACTTGATAAGTAACGTAAAACAGGGAACGCACATTATACCTTTCTTCTTTCCATTATCCCCACAACAACAACAGTTGGGCAGAGACAAAGGGACTAGTATTCACAATCTCCTGGTGATTGGCCCCAAATTTCACGGCGAAGGCAGGACTAAAAGTTGTTGTCTCCTGGTGATTGGCTCAATGTCACCCAGTTGGTTTTCATGCCTAAGGTTGGATTAGAATTCACCATCTCCTGGTAATTGGCCCAAAGTAGTGATGAAATGCTACCGGTTCATTCCGGTTCGGTCGAATCGGTAGTTTAAAAAAGCTACTGGTTTGTCCGAACTGGTATTTCCGACGATCAGCTGTACCGCGTGGTTTATATTCGCTAGAAAGCACGAAATGCTGCTTTCTAGCGAAGCTAAATTGCGTGGCACAGCTGTTCCCCCCCTCTTGCTGTTCTACTTACTCAGTGAAGACTTCTTTTTCTGCGCATTTGGTGTGTGCTTTGCATGCCTGTGCAGCGTGCTTTTGGTGTGTGCTGCACATGTGTGTGTGCAGTGTGCGTTTGGCATGCACCGTACATGCAAACCAGTGGCAATCCGCAGAGGATTTCACCACTGGCCCAAAGTCACCCTGTTGATTTTCATGCCTAAGGCAGGACTAGAACTCACAGTCTCCTGGTTTCTAGCTTGGTGTCCTAACCACTACACCAAACCGGCTGTCAAACGGATGTCAATAAATTCAACAAAGGTCAAGGAGGCTCCTATAAATGATCACAGTTACAACCCTAGAAACTCTAAAGTCTATTAACAACCTTGTTCCCGCATGTCTTCAGAAAAGAGCAAATCCTGAAGACTTCCCAGAAAACTAACAAGATCAGGACCACACACAGGAGGAGAAGCACCTGTCCTTCAAAGTAACCTTCAAGGAAAGACGGGTTCTGAAGGCTCAACCTTGGCTCCGCTTGGAGTCTTTTTGACTGCATTGCGGGGTTTAGTCATCTCAGCCTCAACCGTATATCCACCCTGGCCTTATCACCCAACTGTTTTCCGAATGGCCCCTGTTAATAAAGCCGTTATTAAAAGCTGTTTCTCCTGCCGGTGGTTTAATTCTGTTTATAGCTACACCCCTTAACGCACCCAACCTGGGATGTAGATATAATTTCTAACTCAAGGGAATGGTTGGCCCGCCTCCTGAAACAGATTATAATTCATAGACTGCTCCCATAAATCTTGACTGTGAGCATATTTCCTGAGGCTGTTGTGTTGTCTAGAGTCAAAAATATCGGGACAGCTTGACTGATGCTCAACTTATGACTACAATTGAGCTCAAAGTTGCTAAGTGAGACAGTTGCAAATGGAGTTTTGCCCCATTTTACCACCCTTCGTTGAGTGAATCACTGCTGTTGTGAAGTTAGCAAGATGGTTGTTAAATTTTTTTTAAATTTTGATTTATATGCTGCCCTTCTCCAGAGACTCAGGGCGGCTTACAATGCGTTAAGCAATAGCCTTCATACTTTTGTATATTTATATTTATACAAAGTCATCTTATTGCCCCCAACAAACTGGGTCCTCAATTTACCCACCTTATAAAGGATGGAAGGCTGAGTCGACCTTGAGCCTGCCTGGAATTGAACTTGCAAGTAATTGCAGCAGCTGGATCTTAAATGCTGCCTTTGTAGGAGGCATTACTCCCCTACGCTACTCAGGCTCCTTATTAATCTGGCTTCTCCATGGTGGCTTTGAAGAAGATTAGAAAAGGGGGATCACATGACCCCAGGACCCTGCAACTGTCATAAGTACTAATCAGTTGCCAAGCATCTGACTTTTGATCACGTGACCACGGGGAATACTGCAACGGTTGTAAGTGTGGAAAAATGGTCACCAGTTACTTTCCTTAGTTCCATTATTGCAAGTTCAAAATGGTCATTGAGTGAGTTGTTGTAAATCGATTGCCTGTGCTTTTGTTGGGTGGCTTATCCTAGCCCAAGGGTCAGCAATCTGTGGCTCTGGAGCTGCATGTGGCTCTTTCACCCCTGTCACTCAAAATATGCATCACAGCTGCCAATGTGTGACACCCGCCGGCACGCAATTTATTATTATCTATTATTATTTATTTAATTTTTATACCGCCCTTCTCCCAAAAGGACTCAGGGCGGTGCACAGCCAACAGTAAAACAAACCCAAATACAAAATTTAAAAGCAGTTTAAAAACATATTAAACAATTTGGCCCTAATCATTAAAAGTAAACCCCCATTAAAATTCCTGTGTAGGCCAGCCCAGCTTGTTGAAATAATAGCGTCTTGAGGGCACGGCGAAAGGTGCGTAGGTCAGGGATCATCCGTATCTCCGGGGGCAAATCGTTCCAGAGGGCAGGTGCCCCCACAGAGAAGGCTCTCACCCTGGGGGCCGCCAGTCGACATTGTTTGGCCGATGGCACCCTGAGGAGTCCCTCTCTGTGGGAGCATATTGGCCGGTGGGAGGCTATCTGCAGCAGAAGGCGGTCTCGTAATTATTGAGCTTTTCAACCCCGATAGGCCAACCATGGATAAATCCAAGAAAGGAAAAGTTTCAGAAGAAATCGGAATGTTTAATTCAACTACATATGCTAATTTTGTGGCCACTCAAGAAATGGTCAGGCACGGGAAGGGTTTTGTGGCGCCCGGTGTTTTCTGTGGGGAGCGGGTCCAAATGGCTCTTTGAGTGTTTAAGGTTGCAGACCCCCTGTCCTCACCCCTTGCCCTCTCTATCTATGTTGGAAGCAATGCTAGAAACCTAAAGTTTACAATTTGGGAGTTTTGGACTCAGGAGAGTGAATTTTTTTAAGAAAGCCTGCAACCTATAACTTTTGAAAGCTGCAGGGTGGAAGGAAACCCATTTACTGGGATGGTTTTGTTAAACGACTTAGCTGTAGCCTCGCTACTCTTCCTCCTCCACCCCCCCTTTTTTTTCCCTTGAAATGTAGGTTTGGCTTGGAGTTGTTGTCATCCAGGAAAAGAAGTCAGAACGGGCTGCAGACAACTTAACTTTGTGCCTGGAGGGACGGTAGGAAAAATGCAGGCATTAAATCGAAATCCAGCTGCTCTTGCAGCTGCAGCACCGATGCCCGAGCCAATATTGTGAGCCTTTCGAAACGCCTGTTGCGTCATTGCCCAAATCCAGCTGACTCCTAGGTGATTGTTGTGTTGTTCTGGCAATTTGTCATACGGCTAACCACCAATGTGTTTGTGCTTATCTCCTGCCAGAATTATTGATCTGATCGTTGTGGGTTATTTATTTATTTATTTTTTGAAATAAAAACTTGTGTAGTGCCATCGACTAAGCGGTGGGAAGCCCAGAGGGTTTTTCCTCAAGGGTTTCAGAGTTGGACCAGAGGTGGAAATGTGCCAGTACAGAGAATGCTACCATGTTTATCCTTTTACGCTTCCAGAATAGGAAGGTGGGGAGTAGTAGATGGATTTGAAAGTCTATAATGCTGAGAAAAGTGGAAGGAAACAGAAAAAGAAGACGACGAGCAGTAGGAAGGTAGATGGATTCAATTACAGCAGCCATAGGTTGACCATTGGAAGTGTTGAGAGGTTACGGACAGATTGTCCTGAGGAGGATCCATCTGTGTGATCATTGAGAGTCACCACCAGCGTAATATGTAGTAGTTGCTTCTTCTTCTTCTTCTTCTTCTTCTTCTTCTTCTTCTTCTTCTTCTTCTTCTTCTTCTTCTTCTTCTTCTTCTTCTTCTTCTTCTTCTTCTTCTTCTTCTTCTTCTTCTTCTTCTTCTTCTTCTCCTCCTCCTCCTCCTCCTCCTCCTCCTCCTCCTTCTCCTTCTCCTCCTCCTCCTCCTCCTTCCTTCCTCCTTCCTCCTTCCTCTCCTCGTTCTTCTCCTTCCTCCTTCTCCTTCTCTTCCTCATCCTTCTCTTCTTCTTCTTCTTCCTCTCCTCCTCTTCCTCCTCCTCCTCTTCTTTTTCTTCCTCTTCTTTTTCCTCTTCTTCTTCTTCCATTCCTTCTCCTCCTTCTCCTCTCCCTCCCCTTCCTCTTCCTCCTCCTCCTCCTGCAAAGTTGTGAGTGTTTTCCCAGAATAATGGCTGTAAGGAAGCTTTGTAGATACACAAAACGACAGCTCTGATGTTAGTAGCCAGCCACAA
The DNA here is from genome assembly GCA_038048745.1 of Coluber constrictor foxii. Lineage (NCBI taxonomy): Eukaryota > Metazoa > Chordata > Lepidosauria > Squamata > Colubridae > Coluber > Coluber constrictor. The sequence goes on from CM075968.1 coordinate 30,979,666, forward strand.
AAATACATATTTACAGAAAGCAAACTTTGCGAGGTGCTCTTCATAACTGCTTAGTCATAGAATCTATAGAGTTAGAAGTGACCATATAAATTTTCTAGATTAACCTCCTGCTCAGTACAGAATCTTATCTGATAAAAGACCATCCGAGCTTCCATCTGAAGACCTGCAGTCAACGGGAATCGATTGGTTTGTGTAGTAGGTTGATGGCTTCTCCGGTCAGGAAGTCCCTCCAGATGTCTATCCTAAATCAGCATCCTTGTAATGTAAGTTCCTTGGTTCCAGTCCTTCCTTCTGGGGCGGCAAACAAGCTCTCCATTCCTCCTCCTACATGACCATCATCCAGATCAGGGATCTCCAACCTTGCCTACTTTAAACCTGGAGGATTTCAACTCCAGAACTTCAGAATTCTGGGAGTTGAAGTCCACCAGGTTTAAAGTTGCCAAGGTTGGAGACCCCTGATCCAGATATTCCCTTGAGACAGTTTCTGCAAGATAGCTATCTTTCTTTCTGAGGAAGGGGTGCATAAATATATATATAAAAAAAACATTCCGTTGTTCCTTCTTCACCCAACACTTTTTTTTTTAGTTTTTTAGCAGAATGTGGAAACCGATAACTTTACGTTTTTCTCATGTGGTCCTTGTGGCGGAAAGAAAGCCACAGGACGAAAGCGCTGGGTTGGAAAAACAGTTAAGTTGTCTTCAGCAAGTTGCGTTCCTCTCGACGGACGTTATTTTGCAGTTCTCTCTGTCCCAGATGGCTGGGATTGGATTTTCCAGACCTCGGGGTTAGTGGTCTGCAGAGAATCCCTTTTAACTAGATTAATGCCGGAGTATTTTTTCCACTGAGCCGCGGCGGGGCCGTTTCCCAGCCACGTTCTTCACCCTGGTCATCCCATGAAGAATTTAGCCAGGGAAAAATCCCACATCATCCTGTGTGTGTGTTTGTGTGTTGCTGCATTTTGTTTATCTTCTGCACTTACTCAGAGCAACGACAGGAAGGGTTTTTTTTTTTTGAATAATGCAACTTCCCCGTGCAAAATCTGTGGTCTGTGGCCCAGAAGCAGCTCTGTTGTTCATAAATACACACTACTGGTGCCCTCAATTGAAAAAAAAAACAAAATCTAATGAAAGCAGGGTGCCTGTGAAGCTTTAGCCACAGATCTTTGGGTTTTTCTCTCCACTCACGGCCTTTCTCTTCCCTCTGCTTTGCCTCGGGTCTGCTGACCATCTTCCTAATTTCTGTTATGCGAGTCAAAAATGCAATTATTTTTGCATGCGCTTCCTGGCCCTTCCAGTGTCTTCCTTTTGGCTGGTGAGCCGGTAATAATAGATTACATTAATGAGGAAGAACAGGAACTCATAAGGAAGACTAATAATGATAATTATTAGCCATCACGGCTGCTGCTAACAGCTGCTCCTAGGAGCAGTGGTTGCTACTAACCCTTCGTATTGGTGCCTTGCAAACGTCTGAAGAATACTTAGGAGCCAAGAGGCATTCTTGTAAATAAAAATAGGGCTATAGACTTTCGTTTTCTTTACAACATGCCAACTTCTTCTTCCTTTTCCTTCTTAATTAAACCCATTTTTAAAAAAAAGGAAGACGGTAAGAATAGGATCAAGCTGGAAGGGGCCTTGGAGGTCTTCTAGTCCAGCCTCTTGCATAAGCAAGAGAACTTAGACCAAAAAGGGGGTTTTGCCAGTGGACCTGAGGACTACAAATGGAGATGGTGCCAATCAAGTGGCTCAGTAGCTAAGACACTGAGCTTGTCGATCAGAAAGATCGGCAGTTCGGCGGTTCGAATCCCTAGTACAGGTCTCCTGAGTGAGCAGGGGGTTGGACTAGATGACCTCCAAGGTCCCTTCCCAACTCTGTTACTGTTACCTGATGAGGCAAAGTGACTGATTTGATTGCTGCTGTGAGTGGGTGGGATGTGAGCTTTTTGTGGGAGGTTTTTATATAGTGGATTTTTAAAAATTTGTAAGCTGCCTGAAGTTACCTATGTATGAGTTGGACAGCTAGACGGTGATGATGATGATGATGATGATGGTGATATCCATTCAGTCATGTCTGACTCTTAGCAGCTTTATGGGCCAGATCTCTCCATTCCTTTTGATCTTGCACTACGGGCAGTCCTCGATTTACGACCACAATGGAGGCCAAAATTTACGCTGTGCTAAACGGGATCCCCCCCCATTTTACGACCTTGCAGATAGTCCTCGACTTACGACCACAATGGAGCCCAGTTTTCTGTTGCTAAGCGAGACGTTCGTTAGGCGAGCTTTGCCCCGTTTTATGACCTTCCTTGCTGCTGTCGTTAAGCGAATCGCTGCAGCTGTTAGGCTAGTCACACGGTTGTTAAGTGAATCTGTCTTCCCCAATTGACTTTGCTCGTCAGAAAGTCTGCAAAGGGCACATCACATCATAAATACGAGCCAGTTGCCAAGCGTCTGAATTTTGATCACGCAGCCATGGGGACGTTACAACTGTCGTAAGTGTGAGAAACGGTCATAAGTCATTTTTTTTCAGTGCCGTTGTAACTTGGAACGGTCACTAAATGAGCTGTTGTAAGTCGAGGATCACCCGTATTTATTTCTTTTGAGATTTTCTATGTTCTGGGCCGATGTCAGCTTTGATGATTTCCAGCCATCGTGTGCTTTGACATCCTGCTTTCCTTTTACCCTTCCAAGCATAATTGCTTTTTCCAGGGAGTTTCTCCCGCCTGGCATGGCCCAAGTAAGTGAGACACAATTCCGTGGTTTTTGCCTTCCGGTGACATGTCTGGTGTGCAGCTATATAAATTTGTTAAAATAAAATAACCATAAATAAAATAAATTCTGATGGGTGCTCAAGCCACAGTCTGCAACACAATAGAAGAACACAATTCTTACAAGGAGCCAGCCTTGTAAGAATTGTGTTCTTCTATTGTTGCTCCATCCGTCTCTTGCTCCCTGGCTACTATCCGCTTGGACAAATGGACACTTTCCAAATGAATTCTAGAAGCTGCTGGGCTTATAACCCTCCAACGGTCTTACAGGACATCAATTTCCAAGTAGTTAAAATGCAAAAAGGAACTGCATTTATTCACAGAGCTTGGGAGGCTGGTGTTCTCCCTGAAGATGCATGTGCCAATTGCTTCCTTCTTAAACATTTTTGTTTGCATTCTTTGGCCCCTTTTTTTTTTCCCCTTGTATTTTTTTTTCCTGGCTTCCCCTCCTCCCTCTCAGAGTTTTTTTTTTTTTGAACTTGCTCTGATGCTACTTAGCATGCAGGGTTTATTTTAAGCGCTGACGGCATCAGGCAGATTTGTACTAATTGTCTGCAAAACCATGTTCCCCAGTCCTCCTGGCACTGTCAGAGGAAGACAATGTTCCGTGATTGTGCCTGCACGGAACCAAAAAAAAAAAAAAGAAGAAGAAGAAGAAAAGAAAAAACCCCTCACACAGCTTTAATGAAACAATGGCACTAGCTTCTGAATGGCAACCTTACACGTGCAAACACGCATGTGCATGGTAATTGCACATGAAATTCGTAGCAAACCGTGTGTCCACTTGGAGAGCAGGTGTTCTTTCAGGAATGGCTCTGTTGTTATTTATCGCATCTGAACGTATGAAAAACGAGCATGAAAACCATCTCTCTTGTTCTCATTAAAACGAAACGGGTATTCTGCTTTTATCTTCGTCCTCTGTGGACCGGTGTTCATTTCGGTTTTTTCCCCCTGTTTGTTTGCAAAGTTTTGTTCCATTGTCGGTTAAAAAAAGAAAAAGCTTTTGTATTGATTGGCGGGTGGTGTAAAAAACATTCCCCCCACCCTCCACTCCCCGTTCAGCCCTCTCCTCCTTTGGACTGCTGATGATCCGTTGCAGAGCGAGCCAAGTGTGGATAAAAAGACAGATTATTAAGGGCAGCCAAAAGAGTGTGACCGTAGCTCTTTCTTGGATGCGAGCAGAACAGTTGCAACCTCACGAGAGGCAATTAAAATATCAGCCTCAGCGTTCGTTGTTGGTTTTTTGAAATTGATGTGAACTGGCATGGCACAAGGTTGCTGGTGCATGGAAATTGTAGTCAGAATCTTATCTACAGCTGCCTTAAAAGTAAATTTAGAAAGTGTACAAGGGGTCCTTGACTGAAGAACATTTGTTTAGCCGTAGTTATTGTTTTTATTAGTTTATGATAGGTAAAGGTAAAGGTAAAGGTAAAAGTTCCTCTTGCACATACTGTGCTAGTTCTTCCCAACTCTAGGGGGCGGTGCTCATCTCCGTTTCAAAGCCGAAGAGCCAGCGCTGTCTGAAGACGTCTCTTGTGGTCATGTGGCCGGCATGACTCAACGCCAAAGGCCCACAGAACACTGTTCCCTTCCCACCAAAGGTGGTCCCTATTTTTCTACTTACATTTTTTTTACCTGCTTTCGAACTGCTAGGTTGGCAGAAGCTGGGACAAGTCACAGGAGCTCACCCCGTTACGCGGCACTAGGGATTCGAACTGCTGAACTGCCTACCTTTTCGATCAACAAGCTCAGCAGCCACTGAGCCACCACGTCCCTAGTTTATGATATACAATACAAAAGCGCAAAACAAAATTGTAGGAAAATAGGGGAGAAAAAAGGAAAGGGAGAAATGTGGGGCGACAGGAAAAAGAAAGAAAGAAAAGGTCTTGAGTTTGACTCCCTTTGGTGCAGTCAAATAAGACAATACCATCAAACATCAACTTTTTACTTTTGCATGATAATATAAATTAGCCATTTCTACAACAACAAACCTATTAATCGGTAAACCCCCAAATCAAAGTTTTGGATTTTTTCCACCCCGAGCACAAAGCCCAGAAGTTGGTTTCCAAGTAGAAACCAAAGTAATTGCGCTTTTTTTTTCTTTAATCAAAGCAGTTAGTTTGCCAACTCCGTTAACTCCACAAGCTTTTGCAACCATTCATCCATGTGTAGGAATCAAGGAGCATTCCTTTAGCGACTGTTCAGAGTAACAGCGGCATTGAAAAGAGAGACCTGAGGCTCGCAGCGGTCCCTGATCAAAATTCAGGCACTTGGTAACCAGCATGCTTGAAGCATCCTGGGCTCCAGAGTTGCTTTGAAATGAGATGGGCGGCAAAATAAATAAATAAAAAAAACAGAACAAACCAATCAATAAATTTGTGACCTTCCCAGCCGGTTTTCAACAAGCAACGTCAATGGGAAAAATTGGATTTGCTTAATGGCCGCATGATTCACTTAACAACCATGGTGATTGGCTCTAAGCAAAAGATATCATAAAATCGGGCAGGACTCCCTTAACGGTTGCCCCTGCTTAGCTACAGAAGTTCCCATCCCAGTTGTGGTCGTAAGTGGAGGAGCGCCTCTACGCTTTTGCTTTGCAAATCTATATCGCTAACCTCTCCTATGGACTTCCTCCTGTGGGGAAATAACTTTGATATTCAGGTATTATTGTGGACTTGGAGAGCTGAGGGACTAACAGGGCAATTTAAATAGCTAAACTGATACACTTATCTCCGCGCAGAAAGCATCTGATCTTTGTCTTTTCCCATAGGGCAGGAGACTCTCTTATATCGGTATTTACTCCCAGAGTCCTATCTGATTTACTCTTCTGATACTCTATTTGGGAAGCAACTCAGCCGAGTGGATAAATAACTACAAAGGCAGTAAGTCTGTCCAGTCATCCAGGTGATGGTTGTCCCAAAAGTGCTTTTTCAAGAGGCAACTGGACTTTCTGGTTTTTCCTTTGATGATGTTTCGCTTCTCATCCAAGAAGCTTCTTCAGCTCTGACTGGTTGGTGGGGAATGGAAGGATTGATACTCCTTGCAGGCAGCTGGTCATTTGCATCCTTTGAGATGGTTGTTGAGGCCACTTGGAAAGTTTATCTGTGTCCTCAGGGTCAACTGTGGGGTGCAAATGGGTGTGGAGCCTTCTGGCCTGCAGGGTGTTTCCTGCTCTGTGCCCCTTCAGCGCTGCTGTTTGGGATGGTTGCTGGTTGTAATGTTGATTAGATTAGATTAACAGAGTTGGAAGAGACCTTGTAGGTCATCTAGTCCAACCCCCTGTTGAAGCAGGAGACCCTATATCATTTCTGACAGATGGCAGTCCAATCTCTTCTTGAAAGCCTCCAGCGATGAAGCTCCCACAACTTCTGAAGGCAACTTCTCTTCCATCGGTTGATTGCTCTCACTGTCAGAAAATTTCCCCTTATTTCCAGGTTGAATCTCTCCTTGGTCAGTTTCCATCCATTATTCCTTGTCTGGCCTTGACCCCCTCCTCTCATGTCTCCCCTGGTCCTTCACTAGACTAGCCATGCCCAGTTCCTGCAGCTGTTCATCATACGTTTTAGCCTCCAGTCCCCTAATCATCTTGGTTGCTCTCCTCTGCACTCTTTCTAGAGTTTCAACAACTTTTTTATAGTGTGGGGACCAAAATTGGGTGCAGGATTCTAGGTATGGTCTTACTAAGGCTTTATTGAGTGGTATTAGTACCTCCCTTGATCTTGATTACATTGCTCTGATGATGAAGACATTGTCTCCTTTGTCCATCCTGCTTGTGGTCAACCAACTTGGATGGTGGATCGCTGAGAATCTACGCATCTCCATGTTTGTTTAACCACCATGGGGGGAAAAAGGCGTCGTTCACTTCATAACCTCCTTGCTTAGCGATGAAAATTCTGCTCCCAATGGTCGTAATAAATCAAGGACTATCTCTACTGTATATTCTGCATTTGTGCAAACTAAGAATCTTTCCCCCAGAAATAGGTTTTCCAGTTCCAAAACACTTGGGCTATTGTGTGGTGTAATTTATCAATGAGGGTTAGTAGCTTATTGATACGTGTGAACTCATTCATTCCACTTTCCTCGGGAGTCAAAATAGATCATGGCTGAATGTTGAGCTCCATAGACCATCTAACAAATTCTTGCTATCTTGGTTTAACCCTCTACAATGTACTGCAGAAACATTGATTCCCCCCCCCTCTCCCTCTGCTTTCTCCGTCCTTTCAGTTCTTTTAAAACTAGGACACCTATTCTCTCCCTTTCTGCTTTTCAAATATAAATAATAACCTTTCAAACAGACCGAATGCTATTCAAACAAAAGTCTCGGGCATTTGCAAGACTCCACAAGGTCCTCAAAATATTGGGAGAGGAGACCCCCCCTCCCCCCAGCGGGATGTTCAGCTTTCGAAGAATTGCTGGGAGAAAAAGCAAGGGAAATCTTTGCTTCCATTCAACTGTTTCATTTTTTTGTTGTTGTTGTTTGGGGATTGGTTGGGTTTGGTCGGAGATGCATCATACTGAGATGAGAGGCAATAAACGCTGTACGATTCTACCTGGAGGCCACTCTGGAAAGGATGAAAACATATCTACATGACTTGGGTTAATCATTCATGGTAAGCTAAGTCAATGTTGTGTAATAGCAATAGCACTTAGACTTATTTATCGCTTCACAGCCCTCTCTAAGCGGTTTACAGAGTCAGCTTATTGCCCCCAACAATCTGGGTCTCCTCATTTTACCCACCTCAGAAGGACGGAAGGCTGAGTCAACCTTGAGCTGGTCAGGATTGAAATCCTGGCAGTGGGCAGAGTTAGCCTGCAATACTGCATTCTAGCCACTGTGCACCATGGATGGGTGGATGGGGAAAGGGAAGAACAATAGCAATAACCCTTAGGCTTATATACCTCTTTACAGTGCTTTCCAGCCCCCTCTAAGTGGTTTACAGAGTCAGCATACCTTCTATGCGAGCTGCACTGGCTTCCGGTGGCCTTCCGAGTGCACTTCAAGGTGTTGGTTCTTACCTTTAAAGTGCTCCATGGCTTAGGACCTGAGTACTTACGAGACCACCTGCTGCAACCGATAACCTCCCACCAACAATACATTCTCACAGAGTAGGCCTACTCATAGTACCATCATTAAAACAATTGTAGTTCCAAGGGAGAGAGCCTTCTCTGTGGGGGCACCTACTCTTTGGAACAAAATACCCCTGGAATACAAATAATCCCAGATCTTCGCACTTTCCGACGTGCCCTGAAGACCTTTCTATTTCAACAAGCAGGGCTAGCGTAAACATCAAAATTCTATGCCAAGGTCTTAGCAGATACACTAAGTTGACTCAATTTGTTATTTACTGTTTATATTAAAAAAAGATATTATATGTATATGAAATCCTATTCTGTTCACTGCCCTGAGTCCTTTGGGAGAAGGGTGGTATAGAAATTCAATAAATAAATAAATAAATAAATTTTCAGGGAAACAGGGTAGATGGAGAGAGAAACGGATCTTGCGAGTTTTACCAAACGGATGGCCTAGGGAACAAAGCTGTACCAGAATCTGGCAGTCCTGCTATAGAAATACTTTGAAACCTTCCTCCCGGAGGGGAGCAACACAAACAGACCGTGGTGTGTGTGTGTGTGTGTATGTCTGTGTGTGTGTGTGTGTGTGTGGTGAGGTCTCTAACAATGCTTTTCGGCCTGAGTAGACACCAAAGAAATAGCAGCGCAAGGAATATTTTCAGCCTTAGAAGCAATCTGGAAAAAGAAAGGTGGGGGCAGAGGTGGTATCAGGCGGTTTGCGTGAACCGTTGGCGGACATTTGGCCAAGGTCGCCGAACCGGTAATGAAAATTTTTGAAACCCACCACTGGGTGGGGGTGGGGGTGAGGGTGGGGGAAGCAATTGAAAGGAAGAGAGGAGTGAAGGAGAATGCTGACAAACAGCCAAGGAAAGAGGCCCTTAGTTTGTTGATTTTTCTCTTTTTCTTTTTGGCAAAAGGTGCTGAATAGAAGCAATTGGCACTTCATGTTCTCCTTAGCAAAGAAGACACAATCAAGGTCATGTTACAGCTGAGTCAGTCACTGGGTGTAAATAGTTTTTTGGCGTCCTTTCCCAACTCAGCTTTCCTCTCCCCCCCTTCTGTGTTAAACCTTTGGCAGACTTCTGCATTGAGCTGAAATTGGTCAGTGACGGGATACAGAGGGAACCCCGAGGCGGTGCAAAGCTTGGCCTTTTTTCAGAGGTGCCCAATGTGTGCACATTCAGGCACTGGAAATGTGAGAATTAACAGAATAATAACAAGAGTTGGAAGGGAGAAAGAGGTCATGTAGTCCAACCCCTCGCCTAAGCAGGGGCCAGACAAGGAATAATGGATGGAAACTGATCAAGGAGAGATTCAACCTGGAAATAAGGAGAAATTTTCTGACAGTGAGAATCATCAATCGATGGAACAGAAGTTGCCTTCTGAAGTTGTGGGAGCTTCATCCCTGGAAGCTTTCAAGAAGAGATTGGACTGCCATCTGTCAGAAATGGTGTAGGGTCTCCTGTTTGACCCAGGAGGGTGGGGAGGTTTAGACTAGATGACCTACAAGCTCCCTTCCAACTCTGTTAATCTGTAAGGTAATTTCTGACAGATGGCAAATCTGCAGGGATTCCTTTTTATCTCCCACCTTACTTCCAAGGATGTCAGATGGTTTCCAAGGGGGTCTGCAGTGTATCATCTAAAAAACTATAAGAACTGCAGTTGTGCTACTGGAGTTGCCATCTTCAAGTGAATAGAGATAAACAATGTCTACACGTCATTGACTTCCGATTTTTGAGCTTCCGGTCTAGTTGCTGAGGGCGCAGATGCAGTCATGTGATCACATGTTGGGGGGGGGGGGGATAGCCATCAGAACTGTGTCCTAAGTACCTTGGGGGGGGGGGGCGCTGTCTTAACTTCCAGTGGTCAAAAGTCAAGTACCACCTATATCCTTTCCAAACTCGGGAAGATGGTTAGAGGAGAGCATTTTAACAGGAAGAAACGTTTAGAAGTTTGCATCTCTCTAGCTTCCTGATCTGTGCTTTGAACGGTACAGTCTTCCACGGGACCTGATTATTTGGTGGGGCTGCTTTTTTTTTTTTAATGCACTTTCTCTCCCTCCCTGCAAGTCAAAAGATACGGGGAAAAACATCAGCTACCTGTCCCGAAGGAGTTTGGGGAAGGGTAAACCGCGGAACAGGAGCAGACAATGTGCTCAACATTAGAACCACAGGGGAAATCAGACATCAGCTTCAGGACTGAAGTTAATTGCACCTGTATCCCAGGTTGCTATAATTTGCATTTCCTTCTCCCCTAACCTGGTGCCAGACTCCAAACTTCATGGCTCTGCAAATCCATCTTGTAGATTTGTGCCCCCAAAGAGAAAACATTCCTCTTTATTTAATTAATTTTCTCTGAAAATAAGGCGGAAAAAAAAGAGATTTGGGTTTGTCATTCAGAATCCTTCAACCCTTCTCAATGTTTAGCATTCAGCTTGGTAGCTGGTTGCATGTTTAATGTACGCAACACTTTAAAACGTCATCGGCATATTGGAAGAACGTAGAATCCTATGGCTGAAAGGGACCCCGTGAGGTCTTCTAGTCCAACCCCTTGCTCAAGGAGCGCCTTTGGTGCACTCAGCAACCAGCCTGCATTTTCAGACAGTTACAGCGTCCCATGGTTTTGCAAGAAACTGATGTCCACTTCCAGTTTCTGACAAAAGAACCTCACTGCAGACAATGGATTTGCTTACCAACTGCCACGTTCACTTAATGGTTGCAATCATTCACTTAACAACGGCCGCAAAAATGATTCTAAAATCAGGCACAGCCATGTGGCGACCCACTTAATGACTAGCACAACTTGCAGGCTCAATTTTAGTTGTAAGTTAAACCCGACTAGGTGGCTCAGTGTCTTTAAGACACGGAGCTTGTCGATCAGAAAGGTCGGCAATTCGGCAGTTCAAATCCCTACTACAGGTCTCCGGCGTGAGAAGAGGGTTGGACTAGATGACCTCCAAGGTCTCTTCCGACTATGTTACTGTTACTAAAACTACCTTTAACCAGGAAATGAAAAGTGACATCCAACTTTCAATTTAAGTTAGTTTGGCGTCGGGAAACTCTTACTTCGTCCTTGATTTGTCCTTGATTTGAATTCCATTGTTAATCCTTGGAAGTTGTTTGGATTCTGCCTGCCTGCCTGCCTCCTTCCTTCCTTCCTTCCTTCCTTCCTTCCTTCCTTCCTTCCTTCCTTCCTTCCTTCCTTCCTTCCTTCCTTCCTTCCTTCCTTCCTTCCTCTCTCTCTCTCTCTCTCTCTCTCTCTCTCTCTCTCTCTCTCTCCTTTCATTCATTCTTTTTTCTTTCCTTTTTTCTCTTTCTCTTTTTTCTTTCTTTCTCTCTCCTTTCTCTCTTCTTTCTTTCTCTCTTCTTTCTTCTTTTCTTTCTTTCTCTCTCTCTCTCTCTCTCTCCCCCCCTCTCTCCCTCTAAATTCCTGTATGTTTTAGGTGAATGGAAACAACTTGAAACTGTATTTAAAGAAGCAAAAACACAAACAAACGAAGGCCAGTCCAGAGACTGTTTGAACAAATGTTACATTTTTTAAAAAAAAGACAACACCCTGAGACCAGTGAGTGCACAGATGACAATGATAATGCAAAAAGAAGAGAAATCTTTATCCCGTCTCTTTACTTCGTGTATTTCTTAATAACCCATCATGTTGATATTTATTCAGAGGGCAGATTAGGGACAAAGGAGCCGCCTCTACCTACGATGTTCTGTTAATCACTGCTTAATTATATTTCACACAGCTTGTGCGCCAACGTCTTGTAAGGGGGTGATGGGGATTGATGGCCTGTGCATTGTCTCCTCCGTTAAAGGTTTCCATGGTGATCACCACCACTTTGCTTCCAAATCGGGCAGAAACAAGCTTGAGGAGGAGAAGAGAAGCACAGTCAGAGAATTGGAGGCCAACTCCGGCTTTGCTTTTCCCTTTAGCTGCTATTTTGGAAAAGGAAGTTCCCTTGAGGGTGCAACCATTAATACCTAGCCAAGCAACCCCGTTGTTAAAAGAGATCTGCAAGCAATTACATGCTGGTTCTGAAATGCAACTAGTCCTCAACTTGCAACCACAATCATCATCCTCTATTAACACCATAACCCCTTGCGGGGTGGAGTCTGGGCAACTGAATGGAGCTGAGTGTTTACTGGCCAGATGCCCTTCCTGTCGCCAGTGCTGAGTTTTGTTCAGCGGATATATTCTCAGTTAGCCCAGAGAGAGAAATTTCTGCCTCTACTTAGGCTCGAACTCACAGCCTCCTGATGGTGAGGCGAAAGCTCTACCTCTAGGCCACTGCACCACTCCTCAATTTGCAACCACAATGGACCCCCCCCCCCCCCAAATTTCCGTTGCTAAGTGAGTGTGCTCTGTTTTACGACCTTCTTTGACTTTGTTCAAAGCCAGCTGGGAAAGGTTGCAAATGGTGATTCCATGACCCCATCATGGAACCGTCATAAATACATGCCAGTTGCCAAGTGCCCAGGTTTTGATCACGTGACCATGAGGGAGGCTGTAGCGGTCGTAAGGTGTGAAAAACGGTCATAGCTCACTTTTTTTCAGTACTGTAACTTTGAATACAGGTAGTCCTTAACTTACGACCACCATTAGGCCCCAAATTTATGTTGTTAAGCGAGAAGTTTGTGAGATGTTACGACTTTTCCCGCCACATTTGTTAAGTGAATCACCGCAGTTCTTAAATTAGTAACCTGGTTGTTAAGTGAATCTGGTTTCCCCATGGACGTTGCTTGGCAGAAGCTCTGAAGAAGCTTCTTTTTTTAAAAAAATTTGATTTATATGCTGCCCTTCTCCGGAGACTCAGGGCGGCTTACAATGTGTTAAGCAATCGCCTTCATACTTTTTGTATATTTATACAAAGTCAGCTTATTGCCCCCACAAACTGGGTCCTCAATTTACCTATCTTAGAAAGGATGGAAGGCTGAGTCAACCTTGAGCCTGGTGAGTTTTGAACTGGTATAATTGCAGGCAGCTGGATGTTAATTGCTGCCTTTAGTAGGAGGCATTAGCCTCCTACCCCACTCAGGCTCTCCTACGCCACTCAGCCACTCCAGCTTCTTGGATGAGAAGCGGAACATCTTCAAAGAAAAACCAGAGAGTCCAGTTGCCTCCTGAAAAAGCACCTTTGGGACACGTGGACATGTAGTTTGGGGATTCGCTCCTTTTAACTATGGCGATCATCAATTCACGTTGACTTAAAAGGAGACTCAAAAAGGACTTAAATCACTGCAGCTGACTGGACAAGTTGACCTTGGTTGATCTTGAGGAAGCTAAACAGAGTTGCGTTGGGTTGGTGTTTGCTGTTAGCCCAGGGATGTAGACTAGACTGTGAAGTTGAAAAACAACATCCAGAAATAATTTTCAAACTACTTCCTTATGATTGCCAGGAAAATAACACTTTTGTTTATGGTCTCCAGGCATGGAGTACGACTCTAAGGAAGTTCACTTCGAGAAATTCAAAGAGATTCGAGCATCTACTGTATTCCTACAGTTTTTTATGGTGGTTTAATGTGTTAAAAGTAGCGTCACTTCAATGGGGGAAGTCTACAAAAGGAAGCCATCGTTTCCTAAAGACCAGGGGCAAAATGCTCCCAGTTCGGACCGGATCGCTCGATCCAGTAGCGATGGCGATGGGTGGTTTGGAGAACTGGTAGCAAAAATCCCTGCCCCCCCCCCTGCCCAGCTGAGCCATGTGACCATCAGAGGCTTTTTTTTTTAACTTTTAAAAGCATTTTTTCAAAGCAACCTCTTTGGCTGAAAAAATGCTTTTAAAAGAAAAAAAAAGCCTCTGACAAACAGGCAATTCAGCTGGGATCCTCAGAACCTTTTAAAATCATTTTTTAAACAACCTCTTCAGCCCAAGAAGTTGTAGAAAAAATGCTTTTAAAAGCCTCTGACGATCCCAGCTGAGTTGCCTGATTGTCAGAGGCTTTTAAAAGCATTTTTTTTTACAACCTCTTCGGCCAAAGAGGTTGTAGAAAAAATGCTTTTAAAAGTAAGTAAAAAAAAAAAGTTGGCCACGCCCACCCAATCACATTACCCCCCCCCCCACCATCAAGCCACGCCCACAGAACCGGTAGTAACAAATTTTACATTTCACCACTGCTAAAGACACCTGAAGGGCCACGACGTGGCTCAGAATGGAAAAACTTTGGCCAGATCCTAGCTTCAGATTTGCCTTCAATGTTTAGAACCGGGAAGAGATGGTGAGTTGGAATGAATTTGCCTTCCTGGCTTGCTCCCAACAGGAGTTTCAAAAAAAAAATTAAAAAAAATTTCCACCAGCCTCTTTCCAAACACAGTGAATCAAAGGTTCTCAGGTGCGTGTGGGAGTGAATTCTCATGCAGCCCACAGTAAACAACCAGATACCAAGTCCTGTCTATTCCCTGAGCAGGTGGAAAATAGGCCTCCTATCAACAGAGGGAGTTTTCCATCCCACTCGCATAGTTTGGAAACTAGAAGGAAACACGAGGATTTAAAAGTTAAAGCGATAGCGATTTCATATCAAACATGATACAAAAAAAAAAACCCCAGGGGTGTCAAACTCAATTTCATTAAGGGCCAAATCAGGATTTTGTTTGACTTTGGAGGGACCGGGACGGCGGGGAGCGGGGCAGTAGTGGGCGTGGACATGGTGGGCTTGACATTGGACTTGTGTTGTGGGGGGCACCTGTGGTAGCCAAATGCTAAGACAGGACTTCCCTGAGACCCTACCTCACTCTTATTATAACCTTCCTTCCTTCCTTCCTTCCTCCCTCCCTCTCTCTCTCCTTCTCTCCTTCCTTCCTTCCTTCTTTCTCTTTCCTTCCATCTTCTCTTTCCTTCCTTCCTTCTCTTTCCTTCCTTCCCTCTGTCCCTCCCTCTCTCCTTCCTTCCTTCCTTCCTTCCTTCCTTCCTTCCTTCCTTCCTTCCTTCCTTCCTTCCTTCCTTCCTTCCTTCCTTCCTTCCTTCCTTCCTTCCGCGTGGGAATGCCCACCAACAAATAGGAATCACACTTCAAGCATGGGGTAAGCATTAGAGCACACCCAGTCTCGCATATATTTTTCTTCTCCTCCTAATTTTCTCAGGAGAGTTGCTTCTCTGAACCTTGGGGGGAGCCAGCTCAAAATGGCTGGGAAAGCGTGGAAACACAGCTTGTTCTTTTTATGATCCTTTTGCCTAAGAGCTGAAGTATGAAGTATAACAACATTTGCATTGCCTCATGAAAGCACCAAATTGAGATGCATCGGGTCGACTGCCAGAAAGATCAGCCACATTTTTCACATTCCCACTTAGAGAGAAAGCAAAAACCCAGCTGTGTGTGTGTGTGTGAGAGAGAACTTGTGTGTGAGAGAGTGTGTGTGTGTGTATGTGAGAGAGTGTGTGTGTGTATGTGTGAGAGAGAGAGTGTGTGTGTGAGAGAGAGAATATGTGTGAGAGAATTGTGTGTGTGAGAGAAAGAGAGAGGATGTGTGTGTGAGAGAAACAACTGTGTGTGTGTGTGTTTGTATCTCTGCTAGAAAAGGGGGGGGGGGAAGAGAAGAGAGAAAGAAGCATCCTGCTGCAACAACTCAGCGGCCTAAAATACTCTTTGCCTAATTAAAAATAAAAATAAAAATATCAAAAGAGCAGAGGCTTCTGTGCAAACGAATTATAAGGCTTGTCAAGAAAACACAAGAGTCCGCCTGAGTGGGACAACGATGATGGGAAACTTCTCAAAGCGATTAAGGAGTGCCACGGGACAACATGGGACAAGTCGTTGCAGGACAATTCAACAATTCAATTTAATCACTTAAAATAGTTATATATATATATATTTGTTATATATATATGTATGTATGTATGTATGTATGTATGTATATATAATAGAATATAATTACATAAGTGAGTTTGGTTGTGTGGCCCAGTTGTCGTAGACCCTATTAGGAGAGAGTTTCCAACTTTAGTTTTAACTTCTGTCGTGTTCCTTAGGGCGGCAAGGATGTGCAGCTGAAGCGTGTTGCGGGTTGCACAAAAACAAATGTAGCTTTTGTCATGCCAACCTCCGCCATATTCCAGAGAGAAAAAGTGTCTTTGTGGCTTGGCAGAATGGAAATGAACGGAGCAGGCGGTTTTAAATTTTCTGACCAGGTCGGAATAATTTCTGGTTGAACACAAACTCCTAAGAGAATATCACAAGTACTCCAGTCCGGTTCCTTCCCCCCCCTCCCCTCTTCTACAAAGGACTGTTGTCCTTGTTGACAACATTTGGGAGTCACTGGAGCTGAACTTACCCTGGCGGTGTTCAAAAGAAGCATGAATAAGTAGCTGGAGGCTGACGCTGTGTACTTCTCTTCCCCTTGCTCCCTCTTTACTTTCTCTCTCTCTCTCTCTCTCTGTCTCTCTCTCGGGACAGACGTTAAAGCAACCACAGGAACTTCTAAGCATAAACAAAAGAGGTTGTACAAATATGGTTTTAGGATGCTTTACACCTTGAAGAATTATCAAGGAGTTCGAAGTGTTCTCTTTGATTTCTTGAAAGGAGAATTGATGCGGCCTGACTGAGACAAGAGTGCTGACTTTCTGGCTTTATATTTCTGCATCTTTGGATGGGCTTCAATCCAGGGTTCCTTGTTATTTTATTATTTTGTTTTGTTTTGTTTTACACTATTACATTCTTCTTTTCCATATCATAGGTAAAGGTTCCCCTCGCACATACGTGCTAGTTGTTCCCGACTCTAGGGGGCGGTGCTCATCTCCGTTTCAAAGCCAAAGAGTCAGCGGTGTCCGAAAACGTCTTCGTGGCCATGTGGCCGGCATGACTCAATGCCAAAGGTGCACGGAATGCTGTTCCCTACCCACCAAAGGTGGTCCCTACTTTTCTACTTGAATTTTTTTTGAACTGCTAGGTTGGAAGAAGCTGGGACAAGTCACGGGAACTCACCCCATTACGTGGCTCTAGGGATTTGAACCGCTGAACTGTCGACTTTTTAATCGACAAGCCCAGCATCTTAGCCATTGAGCCACCGCGTCCTCCATATCATACTTCCAGATTAATTTGTGGCCTGTGTGTGTTTTCATTGGTACACTATGTGCCATTAAGTCATCGTCAACTCTTATTGGCAACATAGATTTTCTCCATGAAAATCTTACTTCTAACCTGGTCCTTCAGGTCACCCAATGAAGCACTCATCACCCCTGTAACCAAGTCTGTCCATCTTCCTCTTGGTTGTCCTCCGCTTCTCTTCCACTTTTCCCAGAATCGGAGCATTGTCCAGAGCAGGGGTCAGCAACTTGCAGCTCTGGAGCCACATGTGGCTCTTTCATCCTTCTGCTGCTGCTCCCTATCACTCAAAATACGCATCACAGCCACCAATGTACAGCACCCTCCGGCATGCGATTTATTGAGCTTTTCAACCCCCGGTAGGCCAACCATGGATAAATCCAAGAAAAGAAAAGTTTCAGAAGAAAATAGAACATTTAATTCGACTACATATGCTAGTTTTGTGGCCGCTCAAGAAATAGTCAGGCACGGGAAGCGTTTTGTGGCTCCCAGTGTTTTCTTTTCTGTGGGAAACAGGTCCAAATGGCTCTTTGAGTGTTTAAGGTTGCAGACCCCTGCTCCAGAGAGATGAGTCCTTGCACTGATTGATTGATTGATTGATTGATTGATTTTGATTGATTGATGCACCATCAAGACAGTGACAGTGTCAATTCTTAGCAGCATAGACAGTTTTTCTCCATGATGGCCTGTCGCTAACCTGGTCCTTCAGATCCTCTTAACAGCACAGCCATAAACAGTGTAACTATCACCATCCACCTTGCTGGTGGACCTCCTTGTCTTCTCTATCCTTCTTCCTTTCCTAGCAGAGTCTTCTCCAGAGAGCTTAGTTTTTCCATTGACTGAGGATGCTGGCTGAGGAATTCTAGGAGTTTTGAAGTCCACACGTCTTCAAGTAGCCAAGGTTGATCATCCCTGGTTTATTCGGTGATTAGGTACCTTCAGGACAGGGCTGACTCCTAGCAACCACATAAATAGAGGTTCTCCATGATGATCTGTCCCTCATCTGATCCTTCAGATCTTCCAACAAAGCACCCACCATCATTATAACGAAACTCGTCCATCCTTGCTGGTGGCCCTCTTCTTCTCTTTCTTTCCATCTTTCTCAGCATCAGCGTTTTCTCCAAAGAACTGGGTCTTGTCTTCTCATAATATGTCCAAAGAAGGATGTGTAAAAATGAAATAGTTTGTCTTTTTTTTTCTTCTCTGCTTTTTTAAGTCAACAGAAAGTTGGCTGTCATTTTCCCAGTCTTAGTAGTTGGAACCATCTGCTGAGTGTTTGCATAACTGTTCACTCAAGCCTGAGAAGCATGACATTTCTATCTTCCCAGTTTCCATATAGAAACTTCTGCAAACCTGTTTGTAGAGGGATTCTCCTCTCCAAAAAGGGGGAAAAAAATCTTAAGTGGGGTGCTTTAAAAAACCCGTTAAGGAAATGAGAAACTTTTTCTTCCTTCTTTGCATCCTACCAGAGTATCTCCAATTTTAGTCCGAGAAACGTCTTCATATTCCCAAACAAGGAAAATCACAAATATTAAGAACCGAAAACATCCTGTGGACTGAATTCCCCTTTTCTTTCTGTCCCACTAAATGTTTTGACGGTTTTGCTTAGAATGAAACGTTGCCTTAGCTGCCCATGGAATTCAAGAGGGGTCCTGCAAGCCACAGAACATTAATTTTGTCCAAGCCACAGTTTTGAAACAGATAGCTATGTTTCAAATGCTTGAATTTTTTTTTAAAAAGGAGCTTTTTACCAGCTTGGCATTCTTAACCACTTCTCTTGCCTTACCAGCGGTTGTTGCCAAGTATAATTGATTGATGCAAGAGAGCCAGATTTCATTTTGATCTATATTATATATGTGTGTGTGTGTGTGTGTGTTAGCGCTGCTTGATAACATCCTAATACTAGCTCTAAATCCATTTAACTGACAGCCCTGGAATGTGTGTGTATATTTATGTGTGTTTGTAGTTACTCCGACTTGTAATCCACTGTAATCTGCTAAAACCCCTTGGCAGTTAATAAACAACGATACAGAGCCTAAAACAGCCGCAATAATTCTAAATAAGAAATCCATAACTAAATAACCGGAGAATTATATTCAGCTGCTTGTGCAAGAGGGACTGATTGGGTATGTATGTATTTGTCTTTCCTCTTATTGATGGAAGCTGTAATTAGATGCAGCATTAAGTCAAGATGGGCTTTATCTATTGCTTGCTGAGCCAGAATTAATCTTTCCGATGAACAATGGTGACTGGTTCGGGGAAGTCCTGATTTGTCTTTCCAAATTACCAGAGGATGTTGCCCAAAATAAGGAATTGGCAAAGAATCTGGGTTTCGCCTCTAAACACACTAAGATTTTGTTGAATAATCCATTGTCGACTCCTGCCCTGCCCAAAAATGTTGATCAGAGAAAGCAAGAAACAAAACAAAAAAACACATTATGGCTTAGAGTCACGTGTAAGCCTCTCATGGAAGAAAGATTGCACACTGCAAAGATTTGGCTTTACGTGATTTCCCTTGTAGATTGGCCAGCTCTGCCGGAATGTGTTTTCTCTGTGCCCTTGTTCCAAATTGTGGGAAAAATTGCTATTTCTGATAGACAGAAAGAGTTTAAGTTATCCACTTTTTATACATTTGCCAAATTTCTTATCTGCAAGTTTGTTTGCTATCCACCATCCCTCCCTCCCTCCCTCCCTACAATTCATAAAGCTACCCATCCTGGTAGCTTTGTGTTTTTTTTTTTCATCGTTAGAGTTCTAATATGGACCAATACCACAGTATTTTTATTTTGGATTCCTGTTTTTTGGGCAGTTAGTGAAACAGGCATTTCTTTTGGATAGAAGTTCTTTTTGGTTTTTAACTGCATTTGTTTTCTCCGTGGCGCTTGAGGGCTGTGGGAGCAAAAAAGGAAGACTTTAAAACATGAGTCATCTTCTGGTTTTAATCTAATGTGTCAATGGGAGATGGGCCTTGAAGAGCAATTTCTGGGACCTTCCTGTCATCTGCATGTAAGCTGTTAAAGAGATCTGTGACTTTTATACATTTTATCTGCATATGCCTTCGCTAGATTCACCTTTCTCTCTTGATAGAAGAGAATACTTGTAGCTTAGAATTGAACTGTGGGCTCCTCGGTGCTCTCTGAGCTTGGTGATTTTCTTGCAAAGGTTTCATGACCCAACAAACTCATGATGTTAGAGTGGGGTTTGCTCTGTGTCCCACTCTCTTCTAGCACTGATGATGCTAACTAGTTTGGTAATGAAACATTTGCAAGAAAACTGCCAAGCTCAGAGAGCACAATAAGGACTCTTCCTCTCCCTTTAGTTGAGGAGAAATAATCATATTTATAAACTGGTGAAACAAGCTCAGAAAGAGAAATAAATTACCGGTGCCAGATATTCTCTTCGGTCCTACATTAAGACCAATGCTCATGGGTGAATGCTCTACTGATCAATATTAATATAAATGGAAACTCTTTCAATAGTATCAGTTTAACCCAGCACGGAATCGGGTTCTAATCTAAAGGTTTTCCACCCAGATTATTCACGGGAGAGCCCATTTAAAAAAAGGGGGGAAAGAGGCAGTGGTGAAATCCACTTACCTTCGCTACCAGTTCAGGAACGATAGCGTGTGGGAGTGTACACACGTGCCTCTTCTGTGCATGCACAGGAGGGTAAAAAATGGGATGTAATGATGTCCCAGCGGGTTGGTGGAGCCTCCCGCCACCGGCGCTACAGGTTCGTGCGAGCCAGATAGATCCAGCCGGATTTCACTTGTCTCTCTCCACCTCCCAATGTGTAATATTTCATTTGAAACCTTACAAAAACAACATCCTCATCAGAGCTTCGGGCCCGGCTCTGATTGTGCCTTGATGGTTTTAGATCCAGCACATGGGCTCGGCTATGGCAGACTCCGAGTTCCAAGCAATTAAATCTTTCTTCCGAAAGTTCCTGAACTCATTCCAAAGCTCATTTCCTACTTTGTCAGGAAATTGTTTTGCTGCCTTATTGCTCGAGCTGCAAAATAATCCCAAAGAGAGGAGGAGGAGGAAGCTGGCTAAAAAGCTTTCTCCCGGCATCATTACAGCTGGCACAATGAAGAGGAGGAGGGTGTGTGTGTGTCGAGAACCGTAGTGAGATGCTTTGCTGCTTCTCGGGTGCCAACCACAGAAGGGAAATGGCTCACTCCAAAAACAGAATTTAAATTTCGGCAGGTGAGCTTCCAGAAGGACCATCTTCTGGTTAAAGGAATTGGGACGAAGCTGCCCCAGCTGAGGAAATTTAAGGGCTCTGAAGATAACATCAGGCGGGTGTTTCCTGGAGATATCTGTGGTTGGTGGAGCATTCCTTCAAAAGAATGAGACAAACTCGCAGAGGTTACATCCAGGGATGGGCTGCTGGGGGTTCACAGGGGTTTGGGAAAACCTCTAGCTAAGATTCTGTGAAGTTCAGAGAACCCCCAAACCCAATTCCTGGCTGGCCCCACCTACCCTGCTCCACCGCTCTCAGGAGTCCCCACGCAGCCCATTTTGGATGCAGGTAAGTGCAGGGCGCACACAGAGGCTCAGGGAGGGTGAAAAACGGGCCTACCAGAAGTTTGGGAAAGCCAGAAATGGGGCTTTTTCCAGCCTCCAGAGGGCCTCATGAGCCTGGAGGCTCGAGAAAAGCCTCTGGAGCCCAGGGAGGGCAGAAATGCCCCTCCCCCCGCCATGGTGCAGGAGACCG
This sequence comes from Coluber constrictor foxii, assembly GCA_038048745.1. Lineage (NCBI taxonomy): Eukaryota > Metazoa > Chordata > Lepidosauria > Squamata > Colubridae > Coluber > Coluber constrictor. Next base: position 31,001,251 of record CM075968.1, read on the forward strand.
ACTAGGCACGCCCACCATAGCTACACCTTCCCAGAAACTGGACAGAGAACCCTGTGCTAAAATTTTTGAATCCCACCCCTAGTTAGAGCCATCGGTGGGTTTCACTTATTTCTCCCATCGGTTCACTGTGCGCGCACCTTCCGCCCATGCGCCTGATCCCAAAAACGTGGCTAAATAGGATGGTATACTGCCAGTGCGGGTATGCAGGTCCGTCCATAATCTCCGCTACCAGTTCAACCGAACTGGTACGAACCGGCTTAATACCACCTCTGGTTACATCCCTCCACTCCCAAGAGAATGCAAAATCACCCCCCTCCCCCAAAATATTTGTGACTGGCATAAGGCGGGAGTAGAGGAATTGTTTATATTTCTCAAGGTTGCATTTGGGAAGTAGGACTTTCCAGCAGCAGTAGAGCTTACTATATGTTTATTTGTTGGTTTTCAAGTTGTCCCTTTGCATCTGAGATTAATGTTATTTTAATTTCTTTCCATAACTCAAGGCAGTAAATATATCCGACACACCTTCCTCCTCCTCCTATTTGCCCACAACAACAATCCTGTGAGGTGAGCTGAGCTGAGAGAAAGGGATTGATCCAAAGTCACCCAGTTGGCTTTCGGGCCTGAGGTGAAACTAGAACTCACGGTTCCTGGTGATTGGCCCACACTCACCTAGCTGACTTTCATGCCTAAAATAGGACTAGTCTCCCAGTTTCTAGACCGATTCCTTAACCCAGTGGTGGAATTCATTTTTTTTTACTACCGGTTCTGTGGGCGTGGCTTGGTGGGTGTGGCAGGGGAAGGATACTGTATAATCTCCATTCCCTCCCCACTCCAGGGAAAGTTTACTGCAAAATCCCCATTTCTTCCCAATCAGCTAGGACTCGGGAGGCAGAGAATAAATGGGGGCGGGGCCAGTCAGAGGTGATATTTATCGGTTCTCTGAACTACTCAAAATTTCCGCTACCAGTTCTCCAGAACCTGCTGAATAGCACCCCTGCCTTAACCACTAGGACAAACTGGCTCTCCTTTTAATTGGCCTTCACCCATTTTTCACAAAACCGTTTATTTTCCCAGATCAGCGGCTGCAAAACGATGAGAATTTGTAAAGGGAACAGTGCCTATATTGAAGCACTCACGACGCATACTTAGCCAAACGTGAAAAATTGCCCTGATCGCAATAAAAACACAGAGAGACTAATATAGAATAAACCAAAACCACTAAGAGCAGCTCCCAGGTTCTGTGGTTAGTGTCCGGAAATTTAGCTGGTGTTTACTTTGAGAAGTTCTGGATTAAGGACAGGAAAAGCCAAAACTCCTTTCACATTCTTTCTTTCTTCCCTTTGCCGATGGTTTGAATCCCTGCTTGCAATTCAGCAGAATCCTTTTCTTTTCTTTCAATTACGCGTTGTAATTCCGGCACTATCGAAGCTGAGTTGGGTTTTTGTGCCGGTGGTTCTTTAAAACCATGGCAATATTCTTGAGAAGTAATTATGCAAGGGGGAAAAAAAAAGTAGAACTCTTGTGGTTCATGTTGGAAAGTTTCTGGGAGTATTACTTTAGAAAACGTAGCGTTGCATAGGTAAAACACCTATGTAGCTAGGCGTGGGAAATCCAGTTGGTTATTAGCAAAGGTTGCTAAATGAAAACCTGCACACTATTGAGAGCTGGTTATGGACTAGCAATTAAAGCATCAGGCTAGAAAACAGGAGACGGCGAGTTCTAGTCTCGCCATAGGCATGAAAACCGGCTGGGTGACTTTGGGCCAATCCCCCGGAGATGGTGAATTCTGTCCCCGCCTTGGGCATGAAAGCCAGCTAGGTTGGAAAGCTGATGAGAACATAAGTCCTTAAATAGACATATTGCTGTTTAAAAACAACAACCACCTGTATCCAGAACTGAGCTTCACTCTGGAAAGATGACACGGTTTTATTCATTTCATGGATGTTGGCCGCCTAAGCTTGTCTGCTCTTGAAGTTGACATGAAACAAAGCCTCCCTTGAGTCCGGCTCATTTGCTGAAGGCGGCTTTTGACACGTGCCTCTGATTTTGTTGGCCACATGGCAGAAACAGTTCATCATCCTAGGCTCCTCGTGATGCCTTTCATGGCTTCCAGGCTAGCCTACAGCCCTGGGGTTCCCAGTAGATTCAAAACACCAATCGGGTCTAATTCTGCTTAGCTTGATGAAATCAGCCAAAGTCGATCTTAACCTGTCACCCAGGCAAGGGAGACCCTGACTCAAACTATTTGACCTCGGTCCCATTTCTCCTTCTGAACCCATCTTTCAAGGATATATCAAGAATAGAGGTGTAGAGTATTGAATTAGAGGAAGAACAAGTAAAGGAACAACAATAGCTTGGGCAAAAAAAAATTGGATATTCTGTTGACTTAGACAAATGGCAACAGTTATGGGAAAGGAAATACAAATTAACAATGTCCATTGCATATAAGGAGAATCAATATAAAATGTTTTATAGATGGCACATGCCTCCTGAGAAATTTGCAAAAATGTTTAAAGACAAATCAGCTAAATGTTGGAAATGCCACCAGTTACCAGGTACATATTATCATATGTGGTGGACACGCCCTGAAGCAAAGAACTATTGGAATAAAATTAAATTACGGTTGGAGGAAATGATACAACAACGTATGGACTGTTCCTATTGGGTATCTTACCAGAGAAAATTAATAAAGACACTATATGTATATTTGATTATACATGTATAATCAAATATATATGTATATTTGATTATACATGTAATAACAGCTGCAAGGATTGTTTATGCACAAAATTGGAAAGCAGAGAATATACCATCGGAGGGAGAAGTAATTAAGAAAATTTTAGATTGTGCAGAAATGAATAGATTTAACTACGAAGATAAAAGAAAGAGAAGACTCAGAATATTTTAAGATATGGAATCCGTTTTACTATTGGTTAGAAAAAAGATATAAATAAGCTTTAATAGAGATAGATAAAATACATTATAACTAGAATATTAGATTAGTGGGAAATTTTTGTAATGGACTTGACGAGAACGAAGATAGAAAAGATAATAGAAAAGAAGTTGTTTTAGGAGATAACACCGAGATTTCACATGGAAGAAATGAATGATGTACTAAATGTTTGTTTGTCTAAAAAGAAATAATAATTAAAAACTTTAAATAAATAAATAAATAAATAAAGGATATACCAAGAATTATAAACAACAACACAATCCCTTGCCTGGATTCCCTAGACAATAGGTGGGGATTCACAGCTAAGAATGACGCACTCTCAAGCCCAGGAGCTCTCGGATAATTGCTGGGTAAAATAACGTCTTTAAGGGGCTGCCCGCTAAATGCTCACAAATTTGGCCATATGTTTTTCATTGCCTCTGGCGGACGGTTCAAGAGGTCAGGCTTGACAACTACAATAAAATAGACACATCCATGCAGGTTTTCTGTTATAACAGTGTAGAAATGATTGGCTGTTACAGGTTCCGGCTCTATCTTTTGAGCCCTCCCTCACCCCCCCTGGACTCAGGGAGACCAAGGAAATAAATGGTGTATAGATTTCAATAAGGCCTCTAATGTTCCAGTCGGCAAGTTTTTAATCTTGGGTTGTTTTTTTTTTTTATAATGGCTGGTTGTGAACCGCCTGGAATCATGATATCAAATAGGCAGCTCTATAAGCAGCGGTGGGCTTCAAAGATTTTAGCAAGGGGTTCTCTTCCTGGTTGCTGGTTGGGCATGGCCATGGTGGGTAGTCGGAAGCATAATCGGCTTCCTGTACCATGGGAGGGGGGCAGTTGCCCTCCCTGGGCTCCGGAGGCTTTTCTCAAGCCTCCGGGAGGGTGGAAACGGCCTCCCCAGGCTCTGGAGGCCAGAAACGGGCCCATTTCCGGCCTTCTCGAACTTCCGGTAGGCTCGTTTTTCACCCTCCCTGAGCCTCTGCACACACCCTGCACTTACCTGCATCCAAAATGGGCCGCATGGGGATTCCTGGGAGGGGCGGAATGGGATGGGCGTGGCCAGCCAGGGGTGGGATTTGGGGATTCTCCGAACTGCACACAATCTTAGTTAGAGGTTCTCCTGAACCCCTGCAAACCCCCAGCAGCCCAGCCCTGCATATAAGTCCTCTAAGTAAGTAAATCACTGAATTTTAAGAACTGTCATAGGAATGTTCCAAGCCCATGTACGGTAAGTTAATTAAGGCAGAGTCTGGGTATTTCAAGATTCCCCCCACCCTCAATTGGGGCTAAATTGCCATTTAATGAAATAAGGTATCATCTGAAGGATCCTTGGTAGTCTCGGGACTTGGTGATTTTCTTGTAGATGTTTCATTACCATACTAGATAACATACCAGCCTTGATGATGCTACCCAGTTGGGTTATGAAATGTCTACAAGAAAACCATCAAGTTCCGAGAGCACCAGGGACCCCACAGTTCAACCCTGAGCTACAAATATTATCCCTTACTGACAAGCTGTCACTTTCTGCTGTTCCGTCTATTTCTTTCCTAGCCTCCCCACCTCTGTTACCAGTCTAGAGTCCTGGGATTTTCTGCTAATCGCTCATTCAAAAAATATCCAGGTCTAATCCTACTTAGCTTGTTGGATGGACTTCGTTATCCAATGCAACCAGCATGCATGCAAAGGATAGGAAATAAATGAATGGGGAGGGGAAGGGAAGGGAAGGAAAGGAACTAGGGAAGGGAAAGGAAAGAGAAAAAGGAAATAGAGAAGGAAAGGAAAGGAAAAGAAAGCAAATAGAGAAAGAAAGGGAAAAGGAAAGGAGAGGAAAGGGGAAAGTAAATAGAGAAAGCAAAGGAAAAGAAAGAAAAAGGAAAGAGAGGAAAGGAAATAGAGAAGGAAAGGAAGGGGAAAAAGGAAAGGAAAGAGTGTTGAGTTGAGTCAGATGTAACTATGAAAACTGGTGGTGAACACACTGCCACTTCGTATACTGGAGGCCAGTTTCCCAATTACAACTTATAAACATTTCAGCTGACCCACCTGCCTTTTTATTGAAACAATTCTTCGGCAAGTATAGTTAAAAACCAACTGTCCCCGTCAGTATGTGGATCGCGGTCTAATATCTAAAATTAAGCCATTCCGGGTAACAGTCTTTGAGAGGGCAATCCGGTGGGCATAATGTCCCATTGTTAAATCCTTTTGAATTAATGATCTATTTAACAGAAGGATTTGAGATTTAAAACAGCCCTTCCCCTTATCTCGTGCAAAGGGAGCAGCGTGGCTATTAGCCTTGGGGGGTTTTGATAACCTTTAAAAGCATAACTATTACAGCAAATTGGTTGGCCTTCACTATAGATACGGCTGCTAATGGGTTTCCACTTAAGAGAGAGAGAGAGAAGGAGAGAGAGGAAGAGAAAGAGGGAGAGAGAAAGAAGGGGGGAGAGAGAGAAAGAAGGAGAGAGAGAAAGAAGGAGAGAGGGAGAGAGGGAGGGAAGGAAGGAGGGAGAAAAGGGGAGAGAGCGAGAAGGAGAGAGGGAGAGAAAGTGAGGGAGAGAAAGATGGAAAGACAGGGAGAGAGAGAAGGAGACAGAGAGAGAAAGCGAGAAAGAGGAGAGAGAAAGAGTGAAAGAAAGAGAGAGAGAAAGGAGAGAGAGAAGGGAGGGAAGAGGAGAGAGCGAGAAGGAGAGAGAAAGGGAGAGAGAGAGAAAGAAGGGGAGAGAAAGAGAGAGAAAGAAGGAGAGAGGGAGAGAGAGAGAGGGAAGGAAGGAGGGAGGGAGGATCTCTCTTTCTCTTTCTCTCTCCTCCCTCTCCCCCCCCAATCCACCTCACAGGGTTGTTGTTGCAGGGAAAGTCAGAGAGGGAAGGTGCATGGGATATGTTCGCCTCCTTGAATTATTTGTAAAAAAAATAAATAAAGGTGAGATATAAATAAATAAAAATAAAGCAAAATTATTCTTTCCCTGCTGGACTTAATGTGCTTGGCTCCTGACTTGCAAGTATGGATTGGGTTACTTATCTCTGCCCGGAGTGGAAAACTCAAAAAGTCATGTTGATGTACTTTCCTTCCTCCCTTCGGCTTTTTAAGGTACTTTACAGTGCCGTAAATGCTTTTTCGGTATTGACTCCGGACCTTCCCTATTTGGCTTCGTAGTTCATGCTGCGTCTGCAAAGGATCATTTACTGTGATGCAACGGCATTTACTGGAGCGAACAAAGGAACACGTTGCCGAGGCTAAAAATAAAATGCTTTTTTTCCCAAACTTCCTTGCGTGGGGCCGGTGGGGGGAAGGGTTAGATTTTGGCACATTTAAAAAAAATCTGCTTTTGCTCTCTGCCAGAAATAGAAAACGCAGCCTTTTCTGTGCCCCCCCCCTTTATAAACTTTCTTTTTTAAAAAAGGAGCTTTGATATTACAGGTGATTTGCATTTCTTGGCGCAGAAGGAAAAATACAGACCGTCCTTGACTTACACAAGGGCACTCAAAAAAAGGGCCTTGGAATCCAGTCCTCGGACTTACAACTGTTGCTGCATTCCCTGCGGCCATGTGATCAAAATTCGGGGACTTGGCAGCTGGCACCTATAGGGAAGTCCTTGACTTACAACCAGGGGTGGACTTCAAAAATTTTAGCAAGGGGTTCTCTGCCCGGTTGCTGGGTGGGCATGGCCACGTTGGCCTCCTGCACCACTGGGGGTGGGGGGGCGTTTTTGCCATCCCTGGGTTCCGGAGGCTTTTCTGAAGCCTCCGGGAGGGCGAAAACGGCCTCCCCAGGCACCAGAGGCTCTCTGGAGGCCAGAAGTGGGCCCATTTCCAGCCTTCCGATAAGCCCGTTTTTCACCCTCCCTGAGCTTCGGTGTGAGCCCTGCACTTATCTGCATCCAAAAGGGGGCCGCGTGGGGACTCCTGGGAGAGACGGGGCAGGATGAGCGGGGCCAGCCAGCAGTGGGATTTGGGGGTTCTCCGAACTGCACAGAATCTTAGCTAGAGGGTCTCCCGAACCCCTGCGAACCCCCAGCAGCCCCACCCCTGCTTATGACCACAACTGAGCCCCAAATTTCTGTTTGCTAAGTGAAGACATTTGTCCAAGGAATTTTTGTGTCCCATTTCAGGACCTTCCTTGCCACATTTGTGAAGTGAATCACCGCAGTTCTTAAATTAATAAAACGGTTTTTAAGTGAATCCGACTTCTCCATTGACTTCGCCCCTCAGAGCATTGGAAAAGGGGATCACACACTGCCTTGGGACACTACAACCCGTCATAAATATGAGTCTGTTGCCAGGCACCTGAATTTTGATCATGTGACCACTGGAATGTTGCAACGGTCATAAGTGTGAAAAGCGGTCGTAAATTACTTTTTTCAGTGCCGTTGTAACTTCCAACAGTCACTAAACGAACTGTTGTAAGTCAAGGACTACCTGTATTTGTGATGTTCGTCATCTTGGATTATTTATAAAAATAATACAAGGCAGGATAAAAAGAATTTTTTAAAAGCATCCTAAATATACACTCCCTGGGTCATGATTTGAACCTCCAATCCATAGTTTCTGGCCATTGCATGCCCTTCTTAAATGTCAGTACGGAATTCCAGAAGGAGAAGAAATGCACCTTAATTGTGTGCCAGCGAAAGTGAACTGGAGATGCCTTTCCTCCATATGCCTAATTATTATTATTATTTTTACACTATCTTGCCTTCTTTCCCTGTCTCTCTCTCTCTCTCTCTCTCTCTTTTTTTAAATTTGATTTATATGCCGCCCTTCTCCGGAGACTCAGGGCGGCTTACAATGCCTTAAGCAATAGCCTTCATACTTTTGTATATTTATACAAAGTCAGCTTATTGCCCCCACAAACTGGGTCCTCAATTTACCCACCTTATGAAGGATGGAAGGCTGAGTCAACCTCGAGCCTGGCTAGAATTGAACTCGCAGTAATTACAGGCAGCTGGTGTTAATTGCTGCCTTTAGTAGGAGGCATTAGCCCCCTACGCTACACAGGCTCTGTGTACACAGGCTCTGTGTCTCTCTCTGTCTCTTTCTCTTTCTCTCTCTCTCTCTCTCTCTCTCTGGCTTTCTCTGGCTTTCTCGCTCTGTCTGTCTGTCTCTCTCTGTCTCTATCTTTCTGTCTCTGTCTTACTCACTCTCTCTGTCTGTCTCTGTCTCTCTTTCTGTCTCTGTCTCTCTTTCTGTCTGTCTCTGTCTTTCTCTGTGTGTGTCTCTCTCTTTCTTTCTCTCTCTCTCTCTCTCTCTCTCTCTGTCTGTCTCTCTTCCTCTCTCCCCCCGCCCCTTGTCCAATCCCCCACCATCTCCTTTGATCGCAAAGGGGAACACTCATATAGAGGAATGTCTGTTGGAGCAGAGACATGGTTGCAGAGACGTCTCCGTGCAAAGGTGAAGGAGGGGAGAGCTCAGGCTGGGTGAAAGGAATAAAAAGGGCTGTTCCTCCATTAATGCCGATCAAGGGCCTTCTCCATTGAAGCCACCTGCGTTTTGTACTTATCTCTGCCTGGAGTGGAAAACTCAAGTCACATTGATGTACTTCCTTCCCTCCTTCCGCTTTTGTGAGACTTTGGCACTTTGCCCTGATGTGACACTTGAGGCCCTCAATGCAGGGGCGTTTGTCTGTGTGTGTTTGTGTGTGTAGGTGTGAGTTTAAGCTAGTCTGTGTGTGCGCGCGTGTGCATGTGTGGCTTCCTGCAGAGACAAAGGGAATCTTGTTGAATGTGTGAGCTTGTATCTGAAGGGTATTTTAGAATAGAGTAGAGTAGAATAGAATTGGAATGGAACGGAACAGAATGGAACGGAATGGAACAGAACAACAGAACAGAACAGAATTCTTTATTGGCCAAGTGCAATTGGACACCCAAGGAATTTGTCTTTGGTGCATATGCTCTCAGTGTACATAAGGAGAATAAAATACATTCATCAAGAATAAAAAGATACAACAATTAGTGATAGTCATAGGGAACAAATAAGCAATCGAATCGTACTAGGAAAGAAATAAAAACAATATAAATTGAAAGATACAAGCCACATTGTTATAGTCATAAGTGGGAAGAGATAGATACCAATAAGGAAGAGAAGACTAATAGTAATACAGTCTCAGTAAGTTATTTGACAGTGTTGAGGGAATTATTTGTTTAGCAGAGTGATGGCGTTCGAGAAAAACTGTCCTTGGGTCTAATTGTTCTGGTGTGCAGAGCTCTATAGCGTCATTTTGAGGGTAGGAGTTGAAACAGTTGAGGTCCAGGATGTGAGGGTTGTGTGTGTGTGTGTGTGTGTGTGTGTGTGTGTGTCGCTCTCCAATTTTTAACTCTTGAGAATTTTCCTCTACTTTCCTTCTGCCTCTCCAAATTAAATACAGGTAGTCCTCGACTTATGACTGTAACGGAGCCTGCCCATTATGGTCATAACTCATGGGGGTCCCACGTAATCACGGCTTTGTACTGTAATCTTATATCTGCATTTATCTCTTCATGCAATTTCCATTTGCCAAGCGAGACGGTGGCTTAAATGAGCCTTGCCCCTTTCTGTCACCTTTCATGCCACAAATTGTCAAGCGAATCACTGCAGGTTTTAAAGTCTTAAACAGTCGTGTTAACGGTCGTTAAGTGAATCAGGCCTCGCCCGTTGACTTTGCTCATCAGAAGGGATCCTATAACCCCCGGGACTCTGCAACTGTCATCGATATGAGTCAGTTGCCAAGTATATCTGAATTTTGATCATGGGGATGCCCCAATGGCCATAAGCGTGAAAAACAATCATCTCACTTTTTTTTTCAGTGCTGTTGTAACTTTGGACGGTCACTAAGCCAGCGGTTGTAAGTCAAGGACAGGTGTGCAGAGAGGCAGGGGCAGCGTGCAAAATGCATACCACCACGCTCTGCTCCCTGTGGGTGGTGCAGAAGTTGGTGGAGACCTCATTAGTCATCTAGTTAAGGGGCTCATGTTTGCCAAGTTATAATTACTTTTATCTTTCCACGCTCGGTTTGCTGCGGTACAGTTTGTCATTTTATTGGTATCACGTAGCAATAACATTTAGTCAGCAATATAATTTTTTTTTTTTTTTGCAGTGGTGGGTGGTGGATTCGGCTCTGGGATTGGGTTTTGAAGTGAGTGAAGGAGTGCAAGGTCAGAGAAGTAATTCTCTCTCTCTCTCTCCCTCCCTCCCTCCCTCCGTCCCTCCCTCCCCATCTCTCCCTCCCTCCCTCTCTCTCCCTCTCCCCCCCCTCTCTCTTTCCCTCTCTCTCTCTCTCTCTCTCCCCCTCCCTCTCTCCCTCTCTCTCTCCCTCCCTCCCTCCCTCTCTCTCCCCCCTCTCTCTCTCCCTCTCTCCCTCCCTCTCTCTCTCTCCCTCCCTCCCCTCTCTCTCCCTCCTCCCCTCTCTCTCTTAGAGAGAGACAGAGACAGAGACAAAGAAAGAGATAGATGAGAGAGAGAGAGTGTGTATATATAAAGAGCAGGGATGGGATTCAATCGGTTCGGACGAATCGGATGCTAATTTTAATCTGGTTCGCTAAACCGGTTGTTGCAAGGATTAGCTGGCCCCACCCACCCTGCCCCGCCCATCTAAGGAGTCTCCACGTGGCCTGTTTTGGATGCAAGGTAAGTGCAGGGCCCACGTGGAGGCTCTGGGAGGGTGAAAAACGGGCCCATTCCCAGCCTCCAGAGGGTCTCCGGAGCCCGAGGGAGGCAGTTTTTTGCCCTCACAGAGGCTCGACGAAAGCTTCCAGAGCCTGGGGAGGGCAAAAATGCCACCCACCCACCCCACCGTGGTGCAGGAGGCCGAGTGGGCCATGCACCCATGGCCATGCCCACCCAGCAACTGGCCACGCCCATGTACTCCTATGGCCACACCCACCCAGCAATCGGGCAAAGAACCGGTTGCTAAAATTTTTCAATCCCACCTCTGAAAAGAGTGCAGAGAAGAGCAACCAAGCTGATGAAGGGACTGGACGCTAAAAGCATGAAGAACGGTTGCAGGAAACTGGGTATGTCTAGTTTAGTGAAAAGAAGGACCAGGGGAGACAGGATAGCAGTGTTATCTGCTATCTCAGGGGCTGCCCCAAAGAAGAGGGAGTCAAGCTATTCTCCAAAGCACCTGAAGGCAGGACAAGAAGCAACAGATAGAAACTGATCAAAGAGAGAAGCAACTTAGAACTTAGGAGAAATTTTCTGACAGCGAGAACAATTGATCAGTGGAACGGCTTGCCTCCAGAAGTTGTGAATGCTCCAACACTGAAAGTTTTGAAGAAGATGTTGGATAACCATTGGTCTGAAGTGGTGTAGGGTTTCCTGCCAAACGGGGTTGGACTAGAGGACCTCCAAGGTCCCTTCCAACTCTGTTATTATTCTGTATATCTTTAAACCCACAACATTTCAGCTCCCTATCGCCCTCGGATGCTTAAGGCAGAGGAGATCTCCAGCTTCGCAGCCTGAGAAGGAACAGTTTCAAAAAACTCGGAAGACAAATGTGATGATGTGGTCTTTCTCTCCCTCCCCTCCATCCAAGAAAACCTTCCACCCTTCCCGCCACTGATAACAAGAATGGGGGTAAAAAAACCCGCATCTCCTTTAGCGAGTTGACAAATGCCTTCTGTCGACATGCAGACTTGACAGGTAGGACAGGCTGACAAATGGGAAACAGAGTCATTAAAACCCACCACTCCAAAGCTGTTTAAATCATTGCCATGCCTACTGTGAATTTATTATAATGCACGCCTCCTCGGGGGACGGAGATCTGAAAGGGCTGTTTGTAAACATGGAAAACAATAAGTGTCTTCCTGCAGCGCTGTGATGGTTGGTGGGGACCTCAAAGAGAGAGAGAGTGGGGGGAGGGGTAAAGAGAAATGAGAGAGAATAAGAGAGGGGGAGAAAGAGAGAGAATGAGAATGAGAGAGAGAAAGATGAGAGAAATGAGAGAGGAAGAGAGGAGAGAGTGAGAATGAGAGAGAGAAAGAGGAGAGAGTGAGAACGAGAGAGAATAAGAGAATGAGAGAGAGGGAGAGAGAATGAGAGAGAGAATAAAAGAATGAGAGAATAAAAGGGGGAGTGAGAGAAAGGGAGAGAGAGAAAGAGAATAAGGGAGAGAAAGAATAAAAGAAGAATAAAAGAGGGGGAGTGAGAAAGAGTGGGAGAAAAAGAATAAAAGAGGAAGAGAGATGGGGAGAGAGGGAGACTGAAATGAGACAGAGAATGGGAGAGAGGGAGAGAAAAGGTGAGAGGGATAGAGAATAAAAGAATGAGAGGGAGGGAAGGAAAGAAAGGGAGAGGGAAAAGGCAAAAATGAGGGAGTGAGGGAAAGGGAGTGAGGGAGAGAGAATAAGAGGGAAAGAGAAAGGTGGAGAGAGAATAAAAGAGAATGAGAGAGGCAGGGAGAGAAAGGGGGGAGGGAGGGAGAGACAGACAATGAGAGAGGAAGAGAGAGGGCGTGCGAAGGAGAGAGAGAGAATGACTGAATGAGAGAATGAGAGAAAAGGAGAGACAGAGGCAGAGAGAGAGAGAGATGCTGGTTTGGCCTCTTCGATGAGTATTTAGCAAAACAAGCCCTCCTTTTCTTTCCTGCTTGCTCTTCTTCCTTCCCTCCTTCCCTGCTTTCCCAGCGGATGCAAAATCCCCTTTAGCAACACCGAGGCCCACATTTTCGCTGCAGGTTGCACAGCTCCCTCTCTCTTTCTCGGTAGTCAGGTTAATTATTTAAGGAAGGTTAAAGACACAGCCATGTTCTAAAACGGGCCTGAGATCCAACATCAGTCAGCAGCTGGGATCTCTTCGGTCTCCCGAGAGGTGGAAAACTGCTGCCTGTGCCGTAATAAAACCTTGGTATTTTTCACACCTACGTCAAGACCAGGCTGATGGTCCTGTGATTTGTTTGTTTCCTAATCTCTGTTTCCCAGAGGTGCCCTGAGCAATATCCAAAAAGACAAAACATAGATAAAAGAGGTGGTAATAGAAACCACCCAAACGTGTTTATATAAAAAAAAAAGCTTCCAGGTTTTAGATACACAACAAAGAAATGTTAGAAGTTCTGTACAGGCCACCATTCCCCCCCCCTCCCAGGAGTGAATGTAGAGCAGAATAACCTACAGGGACCTAGGAAGGGACCTTGGAGGTCTTCTAGTCCAGCCCCCAGCTCAAACAGGAGAACCTATACCAGTGATGGAGAACCTTTTTTTCTTCGGGTACCGAAAGAATAGGCGCGCTATCGCGTCTACATGTGTGTCCACACTACAATGCAATGCCCACTCTGTGCATATGTGTGTGACCCCCCCATGCTGTCCTTCCCCCCCATGCATGCCCACTCAGCCCCCCCCCTTGCGCCCTGTTTTGGGCCTAGCAGCCTCCGTGACGTCTCTGGAGGCCGGAAACAGCCCATTTCCGGATTTCTGGTAGGCCTGTTTTTCGCCCTCCCCAGGCTAGGGAGACTTTCCTGGAGCCTGGGGAGGGTGAAAACGGCCACCCGGAGGCTGGAAGTGGCCTATTTCCGGACTTCCGGAAGGCCCATTTTTCACCCTCCCAGAGCCTTCGCGCGAGCCCTGTACTTACCTGGCATCCAAAACGGGCCGCGTGGAGACTCCTGGGAGGGGTGGGCGGGGCCAGCTGAAAATCAGCTGACCGGTGTGCGCATGTGTGCCCACAGATATGGCATGCCATAGGTTCGCCATCATGGTAATAGAATATAACTTTATTGTCGCTTTGAAAGTACACTAATCGGCATACATTCAGATGAAATTTCATTGCATACAGCTCTCAAAAGGTCACCCCCTCCAATATACACTACATGAGCAGGACAAAATAAATGAATACAAAAGTATGTATCAACCCTCATATATGACACACAGAAACAACACAGTCTAGTTCGGATTCAGTTCAGTCTAGGTAACGTCATCAATACTATAAGGAAGTGGGGTTTTGCTCTCTGTTTATATACTAGTGGCTTGCCCAGTCAGTGTTGGTGGGATTCAGTGGTGAAATTTAATTTTTTTTTACTACCGGTTCTGTGGGCGTGGCTTGGTGGGCGTGGTGTGGCTGGGTGGGCATGACAGGGAAAGGATACTGCAAAATCTGCATTCCCACCCCACTCTAGGGGAAGGATTCTGTAAAAAAATCTCCATTCCCACCCCACCCCAGGGGAAGGATACTGCAAAATCCCCGTTCCCTCTCCACTCTAGGGGAAGGATACTGCAAAATCCCCATTCCCTCCCCACTCTAGGGGAAGGATATTGCAAAATCCCCATTCTTACCCCACCCCAGGGGAAGGATACTGCAAAATCCCCATTCCCACCCCACCCCAGGGGAAGGATACTGCAAAATCCCCATTCCCATCCCACTCTGGGGCCAGTCAGAGGTGGTGTTTGCCGGTTCTCCAAACTACTCAAAATCTCCGCTACCGGTTCTCCGGAATCTGTCAGAACCTGCTGGATTTCACCTCTGGTGGAAGTGTTTTGGTGGTGCCTTGATTAGGCCGTTGTTTATTGTTTAATTGTTTGAGTTGATAATTCCTCGATTGGGTTATTCAGCATTGCTGGGCTGCCCAAGTGCTAGACCGTAGCACAATTCCCACCCCCCTCTATGACTTGTGCAGCTGGATGTATTTGGGCATGTATTTGCCCCAGCTAGAAAGCCTCCCTTTCCCCCTCCCTTCTTCCAACACTTGAGCTGGCGGAAAACTGGTTCCCATCTCCTTTTGTCAGGCTGCAGCGGGATTCATTTCATCCTTTAGATTTCCGTTTCTAAAGCACTTCAGGCTGATAAGTATTCGTTTAATGTGCGCAAGATGCTGCAAGGTTTTTAGCCAGCTGTGAAACACAGGGGAGGGGGGGGGGGAGAAATTATGATTTCGGTTTTTCTGAAGCAAAGGGAATCGGAGGACAAAGGCGAATACAGGCACTTCTCTGGGAATTTCCACTCGTGGTTCTGTTTCGGGGAGGGGAAAAAAGGTTAAAATCTCAGAAGCATTTATGGAAGGAATTCTCCCCTTGAAGCCTTGGCCATTGGACTGGATGTGGTGTCTGTCCTGCAGATATATGTGCCCACCAGGGCCAGATTACTAACCTGGAAAGCGCAACCCATAAATTATGGAGGCAGGATAATAAATTGCAAGGGCTGCAGGTGTGTTGTGTGCCTTGACACTGAAGTCTATTAAATCCTTACGGCTTCAACCATTTTATTTTATTTTATTTTATTCCCCCCACCCCCACCCCCTTCTGTTCTCAGCACTTCTGCTAAAAATGCAAACTTTAACTCAGCTCAAATTTTCCTGAGGGGTCCTTGGTGATCTCTGAGCTTGGTTCTTTTCTTGCAAATGTTTCTGAAGTAGGTAACTTCCTTTGTGAACTAGGTAGCATTATTGAACCAGGTAACATAACATCATTTGTCCTAGGAAGGAGGAAGTGAGGTTTGTAGAGAAGAGGGGGAGGGGGAGGAGGAATAGGAATTAGGAATAGGAGATCCTTGGTGCTCTCTGAGCTTGGTTGTTTTCTTGCAGATGTTAATTAAGAGTTGTTAACCTAATCTTGCAAAGCTTCTTCACTGTATTGCAAACTAGGGCATACAAAGCCTTTGCTAGACCAATTCTCGAATACAGCTTGTCTGCCTGGAATCCTCACTGTATATTGAACATTAATACAATTGAGCGAGTCCAGAGATATTTCACGAGGAGAGTCCTCCATTCCTCCGCTCACAACAGAATACCTTATTCCACCAAGCTTGAAATTTTTGGCCTTAGACAATTTAGGAACTACGCTGCCTACGGTCTGACCTAGGTATAGTACATAAAATTGTCTGCTACAATGTCCTAACCTGCCAACGATGTCTTCAGCTTCAACCGGAATCATACACAAGCACTCAATCAATACAAATTCAAGGTAAACCGCTCCAAACTCGATTGTAGAAAATACGACTTCAGCAACAGAGTGGTCAATCAATGCCTGGAATGCACTACCTGACTCTGTGGTTTCTTTCTCAAACCCCCAAAACTTTAACCATAGACCGTCTACTGTTGACCTCACCCCATTCCCAAGAGGTCTGTAAGGGGTGAGCATAAGCGCACCAGCGTGCCTACCGTCCCTGCTCTACTGTCCCCATTTATCCGTATCCATTTCCTGTGTTCATATTCATGTTTATACTTCTATCTTTTATTTCGTATTTGTTTGACAAACTAACTAAATACTAAAAATAAATAAATGTTTCATTACTGAACTAGATAACTATTTATGCTAGAAGGGCGTGGGGCTTGTGGAGTGGAGGAGGAATATGGGGTCCTTGATATTTGATTGTTTGATTGTTTCACGACCCAACTAGGAAACATCATCAGTGCGAGAAGGGAGCAGGGATTGCTCCCGATGATGTCACCTCATTGGGTCAGGAAACATCTGCAAGAACCCCCCCCCCCAAGCTCAGAGAGTACCAAGGAACCCTCATTTCAACCCCTGAGCTACAAATATTCTCCTTTATTAGCATCCGCTTTACCTTCCTAGATTCTTGAGAATCCACACCGTGGTGTTTTTAAAAAACCCCGAGACGCCAAGGGATGAATGGTATTAAAAGAGGGATTTATTGGCAAGCTGACAATCTGATACATTTTCGCCCGGCTTTATTCATTCTGCCTTTTCTTTTCCGCGGACGAACCACGTCCCCCTTCCTGCCCCCTGCTTTTTCATTCTTAATGAGGGACAAGTGGTGGTGGAGGGAGAGAGGGAGGGGTGGGGAGAGAGAAAGCTCTTCACCTTAACAATGAAAGGTCCTCAGGCATTTCTATTGTGTGAGGCCTTCCATCCATCTGCTGCAAACAGATTTTTTTTAAAAAAAACAAACCACGGTGTTTTTTCTTTTTCTTTTTCCTTTAATAGAAAACTGCTCTTTGCAGAGTTGGTAATCATAATACGCCTTTGCAAATGAGGTGTTGCGTGCCTCCCCCCCCTCTCTCCCTCTCTCCCTTTTTGTCTGTCACCGTCTCTCTGTCTCTTTCTCTGTCTCTGTCTCTGTCTCTGTCTCTCTCTCTCTCTCTCTCTCTCTCTCTCTCTCTCTCTCTCTCTGTCTCTGTCTCTCTCTCTCTCTCTCTCTCTCTCTGTCTCTGTCTCTGTCTCTGTCTCTGTCTCTGTCTCTGTCTCTATCTCTCCCTCCCTCCCTACCTGTCTGTCTGTTTCTGTCTCTGCCTCTCTCTCTCTCTTTCCGCCTCTCCCTCCCTTCCTCTGTCTCTCTCTCTCTCTGTCTCTCTCTCTGCCTCTCTCCCCCTCCCTCCCCCTCTCTATCTGTTTCTGTCTCTCTTTCTCTCTCTGTCTCTCTGTCTCTCTCCCCCTCCCTCTCTGTTTCTGTCTCTGCCTCTCTCTCTTTCTGCCTCTCCCTCCCTTCCTCTGTCTCTCTCTCTCTCTCTCTCTCTGCCTCTCTCCCCCTCCCTCTATCTGTTTCTGTTTCTGTCTCTCTCTTTCTGTCTCTGTCTGTCTGTCCGTCTGTCTCTCTGTCTCTCTCCCCCTCCCTCTCTGTTTCTGTCTCTGCCTCTCTCTCTTTCTGCCAATCCCTCCCTCTCTCCGTCTCTCTGTCTCTCTTTCTCTGCCTCTCTCCCCTTCCCTCCCTCCCTCTCTGTTTCTGTCTCTGCCTTTGCCTCTCCCTCCCTCCTCCTGTCTCTGTCTCTCTCTCTGTCTCTCTTCCCCCTCCTTCCCCCTCCCTCCCTCCCTCTCTTTTTCTCTCTCTCTCTGTCTGTTTCTGTCTCTGCTTCTCTCTCTCTGCCCCTCCCTCCCTCCCTCCCTCTCTCTCTGTGTTTATACATGCAGGCATGCCTGCGAATGGTGTGTGTGGCAGCTTGGAGCCCTTCCAAAGGAAATGGACCCAGAGCTCATTAAAAAATAAAGGTGGCTAGAAAAAGTAATTGTTATCTCTTTGGCTAAGGCTGAAATGTTACAATAACAGCAAAAAACTAGAGTAGGAAGGAATAGAGCGAATTGGATAAGATGGGATCTATTTCTAATTTGGGGGAGGGGGTGGATTTGAGAAGCATCTATTTAAGGATCGTGTCTTTGTCAACGTGGTTCCTAAATCAGGAATCATAGAAAGATAGAATCGTAGGGCCAGAAGGGACCTCGGAGGTCTTCTAGACCAACCCCCTTGCCTTTTCAGGACTTCTGCCAAGCTACCCTTTTCCATGACATCTTCTTTCATGCTTTCGCCCTCTTCGCAGGACCAAAAATACGATGGAAAGCCACGGTAATCCTCAATTTACAAGCGTTCCTCTAGTAACCCTTCAAAGTTACGACTGCACTGGAAAAAGTGACTTAAGAACCGCTTTTCGCACTTACCGACCATAGTCGCATTCCTGTGGTCACATGATCAGAATTCGGACGCTTGGCCGCCGACTCGTGTTTGTGATGGTCGCTGTGCCCTGGGGTCACGTGATTTCCCCCTTTTGCGCCTTTTGGAACAGGCGCAGTCAGGAAAGGTCATACAAATGGGGCAAAACTCACTTAGCAACAGGCATTTGGGGCTCAATTGTGGCCATAAGTCGAGGACTACCTATATACTCCGCCGGGATGACTGACTCCTTCGGCCCCTTCCTCCTCCATCTCCTAGATGTAGCAGGGCAGCATCTGGCAAACGGACAAAGATGATTCCCACCCCACCCCCACCCCCTCCCGCTCAATTCATAGGGGGGCAGCAAATGTTTTTAATCAAAATCTATATGTTGCTAAAGCGTATTGGAGTTTGAAGGCACGCCAGCAATGACAGATCCTTCTTTCTCTCTTTCCTTTCTCTTATCCTCCCCCCTCCCCTCTTGCCCCCCCACCCCCAATTCTGTTGCTGTGAAATAGAGTCGTCTTGTGCCAAACTCCCATTAAAGGGGCTTTGGGGGCGGGGGGGGGGGAACAGTGCAGAAGAGGCCAATTCTCCAATTGCAAACACATGCTTGGCGTTTTGGGCTGGGGGAAAAGACGCAAGAGGGATGGAGAAATCTTTGCTTTATGAAGGAAATGTGTGATTGGAGAGCAGGAGAGGAGGCCTTTCAGGGTGCAAAGGGGGGGGGGCTGTCCTGCATCCTATACACTTCTCTGACGAGCCCCCTCCCTGGTGCAGTTTTCAGAAGAAGAAACCATCTTATCTTATCTTATCTTATCTTATCTTATCTTATCTTATCTTATCTTATCTTATCTTATCTTATCTTATCTTATCTTATCTTATCTTATCTTATCTTATCTTATCTTCGAGTGAATACTGGTATTTACCTAATGTACACTTGCATTGATTCCTCGGCTCTATTTATACAGTAGTCCTTGACTTGCAACCATTTGCTTAGTAACCGAAATTGCAACGACACTGAGAAAAAAGTGACTTACGACCTTTTTTCGCCCCCACCTGGCCTCTTACCTTTTTAATTTATTTTATTTAAAACATTTTTAGAGCCACCCTTCTCGTATCAAACCCAGCTTGTTGACAACCCTAAAAGATAAAAATTAGAAAATATCTATTTCTCTCTCTCTCCCACCCTCCCTCCCTACCTCCCTCTCTCCTGTCTCTCTCCCCTTCCCTTCCTCCTTCCCTTTCCTCCCTCTTTCATTTTCCTTTCCTTTCCTTTCCTTTCCTTTCCTTTCCTTTCCTTTCCTTTCCTTTCCTCTCCTCCCCTCCCCTCCCCTCCCCTCCCCTCCCCTCCCCTCTCCTTTCCTTTCCTTTCCTTTCCTTTCACTTCCTTCCCCTCCCCTTCAGCCTTGGTGTTTTCTGCCTGTAATTGTCCCTCCATCAGGGAGCCTTGTTAAATACTCTCTGTGGTCAACCACAGAATTTGAGCTTTGCTGGGCTGCTGGGGGAAGTTTTGCAACAGGAGCCGAGGGGAGAGAATTTGATCCGTGCCCAAGCAAGGACGGGGGAGGCAAGTCCTCCTTTTCTGCAGCCAAAGAAAGAGCGGCTTTAATCAGGGAAAAACAAACACAGCCGTCTTTGAAGGTCGTTCCTTCAGACATCAAACTGCTAAGGTGTCTTTCTTCCGTCACAAGAGCGAGGGGCGCAAAGCACACGGGCCTTAAAGGGAGCCTGGTCGTCAGTCAATCCTCTTTATTTCCACGGCTGGCTTTCCTTTTGACGGCTCATCCTTTCCCTGCCCCGCCATCCTAGTGGCATCAACATTGCTTTTCGAAAATGCCCTGGCACCCCTTTTTTTGGTTGGCTTTTCCTTTTTACTTCTCGAAACGATCATAAGCCCCCGTGCCATTCTTTTGGAACGGTGTTTCGGAGTTTGAATCTGGGGCCACCGCAAAAAAGGCCCCGTCCTTTAGAGATGAAATATTTGAGACATTTGTTAAAGTGAGTTTTGCCCCCATTTTACGACCTTTCTTGTCACAGTTATGAAGCGAATCCCTGCAGTTGAGTCGCAAAACGGGATTGTGTGACCTCGGGACACGGCAACGTGTCATAAACAAAGAACCGCTTTCCGAGCGTCTGAATTTTTGATCGCGTGACCGTGTTGGTGCTGCAAAATTGTGACAACTGTGGAAAAAACGGTCATCGGTCACTTTTTTCCAGTGCCGTCGTAACTTTGAACGGTCCTTGCGTGAAATGTCGTAAGCCGAGGACTTGCTTATATTTCCTCTTCCCGGTGAAGCTTGATGGATCCATAGTCTTCTCCCTTAGCTTTGGCAAGATGGTGAGAAATGTTTGCAGCCTTCAGTTTACCCAGTGGTGGAATTCAAATTTTTTTAGTACCAGTCCTGTGGGCGTGGCTTGGTGGGTGAGGCAGGGGAAGGATACTGCAAAATCCTCATTCCCGCCCCACTCCAGGGGGAAGGATACTGCAAAATCCCCATTCCGTCAACCACTCCTGGGGGAAGGATACTGCAAAATTTCCATTCCCACCCCACTCCAGGGGAAGAATATTACAAAATCCCTATCCCCTCCCCAGTCCTGGAGGAAGGATACTGCAAAATCCCCATTCCCTCACTATTCCTGGAGAAAAGATACTGCAAAATCCCTATTCCCTCCGCACTCCTGGAGGAAGGATACTGCCAAATCCCCATTCCCTCCCCACTCCTGGAGGAAGGATACTGCCAAATCTCCATTCCCTCCCCATGCCAGGGGAAGGATACTGCAAAATCCCCATTCCGCCCCCACTCCTGGGGAAGGATACTGCAAAATCTCCATTCCCACCCCACTTGGGGGCCAGCCAGAGGTGCTATTGACCAGTTCTCCGAACTACTCAAAATTTCCACTACAGCTTCTACAGAACCTGTGAGATCCTGCTGAATAGCACCCCTGAGTTTACCCCTTGAGCCTTGTTCATCGAGGATTTTGTCCTCTTCTTCACTCTGTCCTCCCTTTCAGAGGTCTTAACGCAAGCCTTAACCAAACATCCAGTGCATTTATCCAGAAGAGTAAAATAAACAGAAATTGTGGGTATGAGCCACAAGTGTTTATTTAAGACAACTTCACTTTGCCGAGGTTTTCCATAAGGGAGGTGCATGGTTCCTTGTCAATCAATCCATCTTTAGCTCTGATTGATTGATCAAACTGAGCACGTGTCATCACATCATCTTCAAATCCTGGCATCCACATAGATAAGATTTTCCGCAGGACGATAGCCCTCTACTTACGACCACAGTTGAGCTGAACATTGAGAGGTCCTTAATGCTCTCTGATCTTTAACAGATTTAAACAGATCAGCAGGGGACCCTACACCATTTTTTGATATATTGGAAGGCTGCTATCATGTCTCCCCTGGTCCTTCTCTTCATTAGACTAGCCAAACCCAAATCCTGCAACTGTTCATCATATGTTTTAGCCTCCAGTCCCCTCATCGTCCTGGTTGCTCTTCTCTGCACTTTT
The DNA here is from genome assembly GCA_038048745.1 of Coluber constrictor foxii. Lineage (NCBI taxonomy): Eukaryota > Metazoa > Chordata > Lepidosauria > Squamata > Colubridae > Coluber > Coluber constrictor. Next base: position 31,022,989 of record CM075968.1, read on the forward strand.
TTCTAGAGTCTCAACATCTTTTTTACAGCATGGTGATCAAAACTGAATGCAGTATTATTACTGAATGGTAATAATAAGTTTCCATCCATTGTTCCTTGTCTGATCTTCAGGTGCTTTGGAGAATAGCTTGACCCCTTCCTCTCTGTGGCAGCCCCTCAAATATTGGAAGACTGCTATCCTGTCTCCCCGGTCCTTCTCTTCACTAGACTAGTCAGGCCCAGTTCCTGCAACTGTTGATTGTATGTTTTAGCCTCCAGTCCCGTATGCTGACTCTGTAAACCGTTTAGAGAGGACGGTGAAGCAGTATATAAGCCTAAGTTTTATTGATATTGCTATCAGTGCTAGTCCTGATGATGTTATCTAATTTGGCTCATGGGAACGTCTACAAGAAAACGTCCAACTCAGAGACCACCAAGGACCCCTCTTGAATACAGTACACCGTCCTTGACCGAGATCCAGCTGCCGCATTCTGAAGTTATGTTTATCAAACAAGCTGACATACAATAGAGCCATCCTAACCAACCTAATTCCGTTCCGCCGAGATAATTGAAGTATCTGTGATTACAAACAAAGCATCCAAATCTCGTGTAATAACATTGAATCGCTTTTAAGAGACCCCTAACGATTCTGTGGGATTGTTGGTTCCAGTGATGTAATTGGCGATTGGTTGGTAACTATTTCTAGTTGTTGTTAATCTGGAAGGTAAAGGCTTTTGAGGAGGTGTGAGTTGAGTGTTAATGTGTCACTGCTACACAATCACACATTCTTGGAATTGCTCTTGTTATCCTCTCCCTGCAAAAGAGCACAGAGCTGGTGAGCAAAGACCGCTGATCTCTGGCTAATGATGGTTTAGGGCCCTTCAGTGTCAAGCAAGTTAGATAATCTCTCTCTCTCTTTTCTCCGCACCTCAATCTGGAAGAATCTAAATCTTGTTCAAGAAAGCCAAATAACATGAACATTGCTGATATCAAACATGGAAAATCGGGACTAATGTCAATGGGAATTCTCAGTCATCCAGGTCATGGTTGTCCCAAAACAGTCTTTCCCCCTCCAAGAGGCAACTGGACTTTCTTGCTTTTCCTTGAAAACGTTTCGCTCCTCATCCAAGCAGCTTCTTCAGCTCTGACTGGATGGAAGGATTTATCCTCCTTGCAGACAGCTGGTCCTTTGCATCCTTTGAGAGGGTCCTTGAAGCGCTTGAAGGTTTATCTGTGTCCTCAGGGTCACTTGCGTGGTGCAGATGAGTATGGAGCCTTCTTGGAACCACTGACAGGACTCTTGGGGGAAAAAAAAAGCACCTTTGGGAAACGTTTCGTTCTCCTTCCTCAAGGAAAAAAACAGTCCATCGGGTTGCCTTTTGAAACAGCCCTTTTGAGACCATCAGTTCTAATGGTTATCCGCAGAGCATAGGAGACCTGCAAACCAAATGGCAATGGTAGCGATGTTATTGATTGCACCCTACCATCAAGGATGCTCAAAATTATTAGTGGGTATCGATCGCCCTCCATGTCTCCAATCAAGGATGCTCAAAATAATTAGCAGGAACATACTGGAACTGGACGACTTCTCTTTCTCTTGGTTGCTTTTCCTCTCCTAACCTCAAAAGAGCCTCCTGGTTCCTAAAAAAAAAATGCTTCTCTGTCCTTCTGCGGCTCTCTCCATTCCTCACCTACCCTCTAAGGACCGAAAGGATTTTCTTTTTTTAATCCCGCTGGAAAGAGCTGTTATTAAGGTAACTATACCCTTGTCTTGTGCCCCAAGTCTCTGTGGAATCCCTAATTAGCTCCAGTTCATAATAGGCTCCTGGTGAAGGCAGTGACTCACTGACACACAACCTTTTCCGCTGTGGAACAGGGGGAAAAAGGCTACGAAATATTGAATGCCCCAGACCTTGGACTAAGCCACAGTGATATGAGAATACGAGTGAGAGTGGCCTCTTTTCCTATTTCCTCAGAATGCAACGGGGATGCACACCTTTCCATGTGCAGCGGGACATTCTCTCCTTCCCTTGGAATTGGCCTAGGTAACTGATCACAAGAGATGCGGTGGCTCAGTGGCTCAGACGCTGAGCTTGTCGATCGAAAGATCGGCAGTTCAGCGGTTCGAATCCCTAGCAGCGCGTATCGGGGTGAGCTCCCGTGACTTGTCCCAGCTTCTGCTAACCTAGCCGTTCGAAAGCATGTAAAAAAAAAAGCAAGTAGAAAAATAGGGACCCCCTTTGGTGGGAAGATAACAGCGTTCCGTGGGCCTTTGGCATTGAGTCATGCCAGCCACATGACCACGGTGATGTCTTTGGACAACGCTGGCTGTTCGGCTTTGAAACAGAAATGAGCACCACCCCCTAGAGTCGGGAATGACTAGCTCATATGTGCGAGGGGAACCTTTACCTTTACCTTAACCAATCACAAGATTCTATATTGATTGATTGATTGATTGATTGCATTTATACACCATCTTATCTCCCCCCCCCCTAGGTGACTCTAAGAGGGTTTGACTCCTGCTCTCAAGGGGGTTTTGATTTTGGTTTGGTGGTTGTTTTTAATAACACCTTATTCCCTTGATTGGTCATCCCTCCTGAATATGTTTTTAAATGGTTTACAACTGGTTTGCTTTCTAATTTAACCATGTTTTTTTGATTGGTTGAAGTCCTTCTTGAGTATTGGAAGTTGGGAATCTTTCTCCAAATGGCACCCACTTATGGGAATATCCTTCCTTCCTTCCTTTCTCTCTTTTTCTGTCTCTCTTTCTCACTTTCTCTTTCTTTCTCTTTCCCTCCCTCCTTCCTTTCCTTCCTTCCTCCCTCCCTCTCTCCTTCCCTCCTCTCTTTCTCTTTCTCTTTCTCTTTCTCTTTCTCTTTCTCTTTCTCTTTCTCTTTCTCTTTCTCTTTCTCTTTCTCTTTCTTTCTCTTTCTCTCGCTCCCTCCCTTCCTGATCTGCTTCCAAACAAAAGGAGCTGAAATTTAGTTACAAGCAGGATATTGCAGCGGAGGCTTTGGGATGCTAAAGTTACATTAGCCCAACTTTTTTTTTTTTCATTTCATCCTCCCATCCGTTCTCTCATCTGCTTAATTTCATTTGTTGGCCGTTCATTTTGTGGCTTCACTAATTAGAATGGTGACCTGGCTTATTTTTGGACGTCTGTAGCTGTGGTCCCTGTCTAAATGGCATGACATTTTCCAGGTGTTGCGTGCCATAGCTTGCAAAATGTCAGACATTTTTACAACCCGATAGAAGAGAATATATGTAGCTCAGGGTTGAACTGCGGGGTCCTTGGTGCTCTCTGCGGTTGGTAGTTTACTTGATGTTTCATTACCCAACTAGCTAACGTCATCAGTGCTAGAAGGGAGAGGAGGAGAAAGGGGGGGGGGGAGGGGAAGAAGGAACAGGAACAGGAGGAGTCTAATGATTGTAGATGTTCATCTTGCAAAGACTCTTGTTCTCGTGCCACAATTTATTAGCCAAATTAATGACGAATGGTTGTGCGTGAAGTGGGGGAAGGCCTGCTTTACATGAGAACTCCAGGAACGCCTGCCATAGGTCAGGGCCCTCTCGAGAGACTCCCTGACCCGCAGAAACGGAGAAAAATGCCAGAAGATTTTTAAAATGTGGCTCTTCCGGAAGAGCTCAAGATGGCGCATACAGAAGCGGGTCCTATTGTCTTGCATTTCTGGCATAAATACAGGTGGTCCTTGATTTATGACCACAATGGAGCCCAACATTTCCTTGCTAAGCGAGACACCCCTTAAGTGACTGTTGCCCCAACTTTCTTTTTTTTTTAAAAAAAAATTGATTTATATGCCGCCCTTCTCCGGAGACTCAGGACGGCTTACAATGCGTTAAGCAATAGCCTTCATACTTTTGTATATTTATACAAAGTCAGCTTATTGCACCCACAAACTGGGTCCTCAATTTACCCACCTTAGAAAGGATGGAAGGCTGAGTCAACCTTGAGCCTGGTGAGATTCGAACTGACAGTAATTGCAGACAGCTGGAGTTAATCAGAATGCTTTTAGTCTGCTGAGCCACCAGGCCCAACTTGCCAACTTTATTGTTAAGTGAAACCCTGCAGCTGTTAAATAAGTCGCACCGTTGTTTTGCGGCTTCCCCGTTTGCTTGTCAGAAGGTCGCAAAAGGGGATCGCGTGATCCCCTGGGGACACTGTATCCGTCATGAACATGAATCGGTTGCCAGGCCTTTGAATTTCGATCACCTGACCACACGGGTGCCGCAACGGTCATTACAGTGTGAAAAACGGTCATAAGTAAAAAAATTTCAGCACTGCTGTAACATTCCCTGATAATAAGCCCAATCAGACTTTTGAGCACATGCACTAAAATAAGTTCCCCCTGAAAATAAGCCCTCCCCAAAAATATTTAAATGCATGCACAGCCAGTCCCCGCCATTTTCTCTTGTTTCCTCCATGTGCCCCAAAATAATAAGACCTTCCTGAAAATAAGACCCAAGTGCTTATTTCGGGGTTCAAAAAAATATAAGATCTTATTTTTGGGGAAACACAGTAGATGGATGGATGGATGATTGGATGGTTGGACGGATAGATAGATCTATTTATCTCTATCTATCTATCTATCATTTATCTATCGTGTTTCCCCAAAATGGATGGATGCCTAGATAGATAGACAGATTGATAAATCTCTCTCTCTCTCTCTCTCTCTCTCTCTCTTTCTCTCTGTCTATCTATCTATCTATCTATCTATCTATCTATCTATCTATCTATCTATCTATCTATCTATCATCTATCTATCTATCTATCTATCTATCTATCTATCTATCTCTATCTCTATCTCTATCTCTATCTCTATCTCTATCTCATCTATCTATCATCCATCTACCGTGTTTCCCCGTAATGGATGAATGGATAGATTTCCCTCCCTCCCTCCCTCCCTCCCTCCCTCCATCTATAGAACGTCCCAAACAAGGAGGTCCAAAAAGCACAATGAAGCCCTGGACTTGGTCAGTAAATCATCCCAGGCCATCTCAGGACAGGAAGCTTCCTTATTTCCCTCAAGAAGAGGGACTTTCACGCTGGACTGATGCTGTTGCTGCCACCGCGGCTGTTGTGTTAACATTTGACTGAGCTCCTTCGCCGGGTGCTCCGCGAACGGCTTCTTGTCTTGCTTGCATAAATAGCTGTTCATCTAAGCAATCCGGGGCGTCGAGAGATTTCATTAGCTGCGCCAGCTGGCCAGCTTTGCCCTCCCGTGCTCCCTCAGGTTCAGGGACATGGATGGGTGACACCGTTTCAGCGTGTGGCTCAGATCCCGTTGTTTTCTTTTCCTACTAGCACAGAAAACACACACACAGAGAGAGAGAGAGAGAGAGAGAGAGAGAGAGAGCGCTCCGCTCTTGTAAGCAGAGACGATAAAAGGGAAAAGCACAGATTTGTTTTGATTCAGGTGACCATCGGGGTCTGATTTCTATTATTTTGGGTTTTGGGGTTGTTGTTTTTTTGCAAGCTCCCAGGAGCATCTGCTGGAAGTCTTGGGTGAGATCGCGGTTCTTTTCTTCGGTTTCGCTTTGAACTCCCCTCTTTGACGGTAATTGAGCGATTTGTCTGTTACCTGGCTGGCTTTATCAAGTGTAAAGCGGAAGACAGATGTTGGATAGAAGCTGCTGAAATATTTAACAAGGATCTGCTTAGTTGGTGTTGTGTTTTCTGTCTCTTTCCTTCCTCCCCCCCCCTTCCTCCTCCTCCACCTTCCTGTCTGTACTTAAAAATGGCTTGTTACAAGGCTTGCTTCCACTTAGCACACGGAGGTGGTTTTCAACTGAAGTCAGTCTCAGAGCTTGGAATGAGAGTCCTTGAAGAGTTGCTTGGTGCACAGAACAGATAAAGAGTAGCCTGATGGCCTAGGACCGTGATGGCTAACCTTTTCCAGACCGAGTGCCCAACGTGTGCGCGCACACAAGAATGCCTGAGCACCCGAACCCTCAAAATGCAGTGCGTGTATGGCGCCCCCACATGCACCCCACCCCCGCACATGCATGCACGGCCCCCTGCATGCATTCCACCCTCCCTGTATGCCCACGCGGCCCCCCACACGCACCCTGTCCCCCTGCGTATATGCAGCACAGACCCAATGACCAGTTGGCTGGCAAGGAGGCACGTGCGCATGCATGGCAGAGCTGAAGGGCGACGGCTCGCATGCCCACAGAGAAGGTGCTGCGTGTCACCGTGGCACGTGTGCCATAGGTTCGCCATCACGGGCCTAGGCGGTTAGATAAATATGAACGTGCAATAGATGTGTACCAGAGATCTTTTAGAGAATGTTTGCAGCTCAGGGTTGAACTGTGTGATGCTTGATGCTCTCTGAGCGTAATAATTTCATGACTTAACCAGAAAGGGGAGGAGGAGGAGGTCTTGAAGAACTTTGAGTTATACATCTCTTGGAGGAATGTCCATCTGGGTTCAGTTCCAAGTGGGGAAAAAGACACTGGATTCATGGGAGTTGCTTGGAAAGAATGTTTATTGACGAATAGGATCAGGTGGCTTGATTTCCTGAGCAGGAAAAAGGGGCAGAGACGTCGAGAGTGCCTTGGTTTTATGCCCTCTGTTGGGCTTTGAAGTTGAGCTTGCATTCTGATGGGTTGTCAGACTCCCATGGGGCCATGCAGGGGCTGTCCTGAGTCCCAAGCTTGGTTGAGCCTTGCTGGGTGATGTAATCTTCCCAGGTGCCATGTGGTGAGATGGGTAGCGGGCTAATCCTATCATGTCCTGAGGGCCATGTCTTAATCCCATCACCCTGGAGCTGAAGGTCTTTTGTGTTGTAGATAAGGCGTCTTTTGCCTTTCTGGGGCTATTAACAAAAATGGGGGCCGCTTTCCAAGAGCATGTTTCTCCTTTTCTCATCCAGGGAGGTATAACATTCTGCCTTTTTAATATTTCCTAGAATATTTCACTTTTCCAGGAGAGTGGTGGGTGGGTGCTAGCTTCCTACACATGCAAGGTATGGGAAGTTGTTGAACATTGCCCTATTAGGGGAGGGGGAGGAGGAGGAGGAGAAGGAGGAGGAGGAAGAGTTCTTCTTGCTCTCTGAGCTTACTGGTTTCCTTGTAGATGTTTCATTTATTCATCTAAATAACATCTCAAGTGCTAGAAAGGAGTGTGGTTTGCCATCTGTTTATGTACAAATGGTTTGCCCAGTCAAACCCCACTCCCCTTCTAGCACTGATGATGTTATCTAGTTAGGTACCGTATTTTTCGGACTATAAGACGCACAAAGAGGTAAGCAACAAAAAAAAGTTTTTGCCCTCCCCAGCCCCCAGGAGCACTCTGCAGGCCTCCCAAACCCTCTGCGCGTCCCATTTTTAACCGGGAGCGCGGAGGGTTTGGGAGGCCTGCAGAGTGCTCCTGGGGGCTGGGGAGGGCAAAAAGGTAAGGTTTGGGAAGCCAAAAATGGGCCTGTTTTTCGCCTGTTTTTGCAAAAATGGGCATTTTTGCCCTCCCCAACCCTCAGGAGCACTCTACGGGCCTCCCAAAGCTTCTGTATGCCCTGTATTTGTGAAAAACGGGCCAGTTTTTTGAAAAAACAGGACATGAGGGGTGGGGCTTTGGGAGGCCAAAAATAACTGTACCCAGTATATAAGATGCATCAACATTTCCACCCTCTTTTAGGGGAGGGGAAAAGTGTGTTTAATAATCTGAAAAGTATGGTAAATGGTTTTTGGAAGGATAGAAGACCAGAGGAAAAAAAAAACTTTAGATGACACCTTCTGACTAAAGGTCCTAGCAGTGAATGTTGTATCATGCAAAATATCTTTTGGGAAAGGCAGGGTTCAGATTATATTTCTGACCTGTCTTTGTTGTTCAAGCAAACCTGAAGAATCTAAGACTTGGCTTTTGAAGATAGACTAAAAAAAAAAAAAACCCCTCCACCCTCTAAATAAAGATTTGCTTATATATTCAGATGCTGGAGCTATGGATGCTTTAAACCACGATGGGAACAAGTCATGGTTTAACACGATAACCGAAGAAAGGCTTAGCTTTTGAAGTTTGTAAACATGCAGACTTTCCTCTGGGCATGACCTGAGCGAAGAAATAAGATCTTACCATAAATTCTTTCTCCGCCCCTCCTCCGGAAAAGGTCCCTCTCGCTTCCAGACATAATGCTTTTTTACTGGCTTTTAAAATCCCAAACTCCCTGCTGAGTGATATCACTGACTGGGTCAGAGAAGGACAGGAACAGAATTAAATTAGCATTTGAGGGAACAAATGTTTCTTTTGCCCTGGAAAAGAAGCCTGCTAGATCTGGTTGGGAATACATTTTCTGCTAATGGGAAACAATAAGTGACAAGAGAGGAAACAAACACTAAATGTATTTGCTTAAGTGAGCTGTGGATGGACAGAGAAGTTTTGAATGCCCTCCAAAAGACAGAAAGGAAAACTAGACAGCAATAGCAATAGCACTTAGACTTATATACCGCTTCACAGTGTTTTTACAGCCCCCTCTAAGCGGTTTTACAGAGTCAACCTCTTGTCCCCAACAATCTGGGTCTCCTCATTTTACCCACCTTGGGAGGATGGAAGGCTGAGTCAACCTTGAGCTTGTCGAATTGCTGGCAGTGGGCATAGTTAGCCTGCAATACTGCATTTTAATCACTGTGCCACCATGGCTCTTAGATAGATATGGATGGATGGATGGATGGATGGATGGATGGATGGATGGATGGATGGATAGACAGATATAGATAACAGACAGACAGACAGACAGACATAGACACAAATAGCAATAGCACTTAGACTTATATACCACTTCACAGTGCTTTTACAGCCCTCTCTAAGCGGTTTACAGACTCAGCCTCTTGCCCACAACAATCTGGGTCCTCATTTTACCCACCTTGGGAGGATGGAAGGCTGAGTCAACCTTGAGCTTGTCAGGATCGAACTGCTGGCAGTGGGCATAGTTAGCCTGCAATACTGCATTTTAATCACTGTGCCACCATGGCTCTTAGATAGATATGGATGGATGGATGGATGGATAGACAGATATAGATAATAGACAGACAGACAGACAGACATAGACACAAATAGCAATAGCACTTAGACTTATATACCACTTCACAGTGCTTTCCAGCCCTCTCTAAGCGGTTTACAGACTCAGCCTCTTGCCCCCAACAATCTGGGTCCTCATTTTACCCACCTCGGAAGGATGGAAGGCTGAGTCAATCTTGAGCCGGTGAGATTTGAATTGCCGAACTGTAGCTAGCAATCAGCTGAAGTAGCCTGCAGTACTGCAGCACCTCGGCTCAGTGGTCAGTTAGCTGCTGGTTAAACCTTGTAGGTTGTAGGAGGCCGTCGCATCTGAAAACGGAGCTTGGGAGCCCATTTTCTCTGGCAGCACACTCAGGCTGCCATAGGCGCCCCCGACCGGAGTGACATCGAGCTGGCCACTCATCCTGGCTACATCCACTCCACACCCCCAAGGTCAAACACAACTCTGATGCAGCCCTCAATGATCTGGAGGCTGAAACAGAAAAAGAACAATTGCAAGAACTGTGTATGTTTGGTTTAATGGAAAGAAGGACTAGGGGTGACATGAGCACACAGTCTTCCAAAATCAAATTAAAAAAAAAAATCTGAAGGGAAGAGAAGAAGGGAATCAATCTATTTTCCAAAGCCCCGGAAGGCAAGACAAGAAACAATGGATAGAAACTAACCAAGGAGAGAAAGTGACCTCGAATTAAGGAGAAATTTCCTGACAGTTAAAATTTCTTGATAACTCAGTTGCGGCCGTAAATCGAGGACTACCTTGTACTGAACATGGTCCAGTGGCTTTAAAATAATAATAAAAATTAAAAAAAAAAAAGACAGATCTGGATAAATGGTTTCTCTTCCTTCCGCTCCCCAGAAGTCAGTCTTGATGTGTCAGAGGAAGACGGTAATGCTGATAAATTGGTTAAATAAGATTATCACCCATCATTAATACGTTATGCTTGGAGAGAGCCGGAGTTTTGTGATGTACGTCAAAGTATTCCCGCTGCTAAAGTCTGGCGAGAAATCCACGCGCTCGGATGTACCAGGCTACGCTTAGACCTTGGGAAATGCAAACCTAGTTAAGTTACCCGCTCCAGATATAAATCTCATCTGTCCCTTGAAATGGGAAAGGATTAGTATCGTTTCCTATGAAGGATGACTTGCTGTGTATGGGAATTACTTGAAAGCATTAATTCAAGACTAGAAAAATCTCCGCGAGGTTTTGACAACCGGTGCCAAGCCGATGAGCTACCTGTAAATCATCTTGGTGGTGGTATTGCATTTTTTTTTCCTCCTTCTTCTTCTCCGTCTTCCCCTACACTAGCTTTCTTCTGCTTCCTTTGATTTAATTTCAGGGGAAAATGCCTTGAGCAGAGGCTGCAGGCTGTCATAGCTGGTGGTTCTCAGAATATGCTAATACGTGAAATGCTCATGACATCATCGGGGAGAATAACAGCAGAGCAAAAGAGAGAGGGAGGCTGTACCAGGAACACACAAAGTGTGCCAGCTTTGTAGCCTGAAAGCCTTGGGAAAACGGCCCGTGGCAGGTTACGAGCAAAAGGCAAGTGGAAATCACACCGTCGAAACAGGAGTCGTGAGATTCAAGTCTAAAAGATTCGAGATTCGAGGCTAAAACATATGAAGAACAATTGCAGGAAACTGGGTATGTCTAGTTTAATGAAAAGAAGGACTAAAGATGACATGAGAGCAGTCTTTCAATATCTCAGGGGCTGCCACAAAGAAGAGGGAGTCGAGCTATTCTCCAAAGCATCTAAGGGCAGGACAAGAAGCCATGGGTGGAAACTCATCAAGGAGAGAAGCAACTTAGAACTAAGGAGGAATTTCCTGACAGTGAGAACAATTAATCAGTGGAACGGCTTGCCTTCAGAAGTTGTGAATGCTCCAACACTGGAAGTTTTAAGAAGATGTTGGATAACCATTTGTCTGAAGTGGGGTAGGGTTTCCTGCAGGGGGTTGGACTAGGGTTGGACTAAAAGACCTCGAAGGTCCCTTCCGACTCTGTTATCCTATCCTATCCTATCCTGTCCTGTCCTGTCCTGTCCTGTCCTGTCCTGTCCTGTCCTGTCCTGTCCTGTCCTGTCCCGTCCTAATCCTATCCTATCCTATCCTGTCCTAATCCTATCCTGTCCTGTCCTGTCCTGTCCTGTCCTGTCCTGTCCTGTCCTAACCTAACCTAACCTAACCTAACCTAACCTAACCTAACCTAACCTAACCTAACCTAACCTAACCTAACCTAACCTAACCTAACCTAACCTAACCTAACCTTATTTATTGCATTACCCAAGGAGGCTGGGTACAAACCAACTTTGCCACAGGCTGATGTTTAACATAACGGCTTCCTCCTCCTTTCTCTCCCCCCCCCCTTTGTTGGGGTCTGTTTTCCTGCCTAAGCAAGGGGATTGGAGTAGAAGACCTCAAAGGCCCCTTTCAACTCAGTTATTCTGTTATCTTTGGGTCTGTCATCTTCAGGTGTGATTCTGCCTTATTCTGGATTGTGTTCATCCTTTCTCCTAAACCAGGGGTTTCCAGCCATAAGACTCATGAACTTCAACTCCCAGAATGCCTCAGCCTGGCTGAGCAATTCAAGAAGTCGACAATCTGAAAGTTGCCAGGTTTGGAGGCTCTTGTCTCTAATGGGGGTTTCCTCTGGGGTTGAGTGATGAGCTGTAAGCAATTCAGAATAGATGCGGGTTTCCTTCTGGCATTGCTTCACGGATGAAAAGCAATCACATTAGGGATTTGGTTCAAGCGAGACTCCATATCTAGGTGTTGACAAAGAGCAGGCCGTAAGAAACAGGAAGCAAGTCAAGAAAAAAGGAAGCTGCATCTTATCAATTTAAGGGAAACACCGTCCCAGGTCATAAGCCACAATACAGGTTGTTGAGTTTGGGTTTCATGCCGGGGTCTCCAACCCTGGCAACTTGCTGGACTTCAACTCCCAGAATTCCTCAGCCAGACATGCCTCTTGGGACTTACAATTCAAACACAAGAGTTCATTTCCCTCCATAACTAACAGAGGTAATGTCAGATATCCCAGAACTGCAGTAATAGTTAAAAAGGTTCCCCTCGCATATATATGCTAGTCGTTCCCAACTCTAGGGGGCGGTGCTCATCTCCGTTTTAAAACCAAAGAGCCAGCGCTGTCCGAAGACGTCTCCGTGGTCATGTGGCGGCATGACTCAACGCCAAAGGCGCACGGAACGCTGTTCCCTTCCCACCAAAGGTGGTCCCTATTTTTCTACTTGCATTTTTTATGTGCTTTCAAACTGCTCGGTTGGGAGAAGCCTGGACTAGTAACGGGAGCTCACCCCATTATGTGGCTCCAGGGATTCGAACTGCTGAACTGCCGACCTTTCTTTTTTTTTTTTTATTGAAAAAGTTTTACAATAAAAAAATTTTTCCCCCTTTTTTTCACCCCTACCCCTACCCCCACCGTTGGGACTTAGTCCAAAGCAGCTCTCTTCACATTCACATTCCTGAGGGACGTTTCTACAGTTAAGGGATAGCGCAAAGCTCTCCAAAAATACAAATAAGTTAAAGGTGAAGGTTTCCCTTGCACATACGTGCTAGTTATTCCTGACTCTAGGGGGCAGTGCTCATCTCCGTTTCAAAGCTGAAGAGCCAGCACTGTCCGAAGACGTCTCCGTGGTCATGTGGCGGCATGACTCAACGCCAAAGGCGCACGGAACGCTGTTCCCTTCCCACCAAAGGTGGTCCCTATTTTTCCACTTGCATTTTTTACCTGCTTTCGAACTGCTAGGTTGGCAGAAGCTGAGACAAGTCACAGGAGCTCACCCCGTTACGCAGTGCTAGGGATTTGAACCGCTGAACTGCCCACCTTTCGATCGACAAGCTCAGCGTCTTAGCCACTGAGCCACCACATCCCCTTTAATACACTTATAGGTCTGTCTAATCATATACAGGTAGTCCTCGACTTACAACCATTCATTTATGAGCATTCGAAGTCACAACAGCATGGGGAAAAAAAAGTGACTTATGACCATTCTTTATGCTTCTGACCAGGGTCACGTGATCGAAATTCAGACGCTTGGCAATCAACTCATATTTATGACGGTTGCAGGGGTCACGTGATCTCCTTTTGCCACCTCCCGACAAGGAAATTCAGTGGGGAAGCCAAATTCACTTAACAACCATGTTACTGACTTAAAAACGGCAGTGGTTCACTTAACAAACGGGGCAAGGAAAGTTGTAAAATGGGGCAAACCCGCTTAACGAATGTTTCACTTAGCAATGGAAATTTTGGGCTCATTCGTGGTCGTAAGCCGAGGACTACCTGTACAAACAGTTTTTCATTGAGGATCTATCCTCCAGCATGGTGTGAAACTTTCATGTTTTTTTCCCTTCTAGTTGTTACATTCTACAACGCTCTGCGTCCCTCTGTAGTTGGCCTAAGAATATTTCAAATGAGTTCGTTTGCAACAAATATTGCAACTTTTGGATCAATTTTCTTGGCCCATTTCTGCAAAAGATCTCCCTCCTCTTGAAGCATTCTGTGTCAGTCTGCAGTATCTTTGGTTTCGTGTCCTTTTTCTTTATATATGTGTGTCTATCAGTCTTGTCTCTCTGTGTGTCTCAGTTTGTATTTCTGACAATCACTCTAGTGCCCTTGAAAATATTGCTGCCTCTGAACTACTAATGCAGTCTGATTACAGAAGATTCTCTCTCTCTCTTCCCCCTCCCTCCCTCTCTCTTTCTCTCTTCCCTCCCTCCCTCCCCTCCCGCTCTCTCTCTTTCTCCCTTCCCTTCCCTTCCTCCCTCTCTCTTTCTCTCTCCCCTCCATCCCTCCTCCCTCCCTCCTCTCTCCCTTTCTCCCCTCCCTCTTTCTCTCCCCTCCCTCCCTCCCTTTCCCTTGCCTCTCTCTCTTTCCCTCTCTCCCCTCCCTCTCTTTCTTTCTCTCTTCCCTCCCTCTCTTTCTCTTTCTCTCTCCCCTCCCTCCTCCCTCCCTTTCTCCCCTCCCTCCCTCTCTCCCCTCACTCTCTCTTCCCTCCCTCCCTCCCCTCTCTTCATCTCCCCTCCCTCCCTCTCTTCCCTCCCTCTCTCTCCCCCTCCCCTCCCTCTCCCCTCTCCCCTCTTCCCTCTCCTCCTGTCCCCTCCCTCCCTCTCTATTTCTCTCCCCTCCCTCTCTCTCCCTTATCCCCCTCTCTCTTTCACTCCCCTCCCCTCCCCTCCCTCTCTCTTTCTCTCCCCTCCCTCTTTCTCTCCCCTCCCTCCCTCTCTCCCCTCCCTCTTTCTCACTCCCCCTACCTCCCTTCTCTCTCCCCCCTCTCTTTTTTCTCTCTCTCCCCTCCCTCCCTTTCTCTCTCTCCCATCTCCCTCCCTCTCTTTCTCCCCTCCCTCTCTCTCTTTCCCTCTCCCCTCCATCCCTCCCCTCCCGCTCGCTCTCTTTCTCCCTTCCCTTCCTCCCTCTCTCTTTCTCTCTCCCCTCCATCCCTCCTCCCTCCCTCCTCTCTCCCTTTCTCCCCTCCCTCTTTCTCTCCCCTCCCTCCCTTTCCCCTGCCTCTCTCTTTCCCTCTCTCCCCTCCCTCTCTCTCTTTGTCTCTTCCCTCCCTCTCTCTTTCTCTCTCCCCTCCCTCCTCCCTCCCTTTCTCCCCTCCCTCTCTCTTCCCTCCCTCCCTCCCCCCTCCCTCTCTCCCCTCCCTCCCTCTCTCCCCCCTCCCCTCCCTCTCCCCTCTTCCCTCTCCTGCCTCTCCTCCTCTCCCCTCCCCCCTCTCTATTTCTCTCCCCTCCCTCTCTCTCCCTTCTCCCCCTCTCTCGTTCTCTCCCCTCCCTTTCTCACTCCCCCTACCTCCCTTCTCTCCCCCCTCTCTTTTTTCTCTCTCTCCCCTCCCTCCCTTTCTCTCTCTCCCATCTCCCTCCCTCTCTTTCTCCCCTCCCTCCCTCTCTCTCTCTTTCCCTCTCCCCTCCCTCTTTCTTATTCTCCCTCCCTCTTTCTCCCTTCCCTCCCTCCCTCTCTCTCTCTCCCTTCCTCCCTCCCTTTCCCCCTTCCATCTCTTTTTCTCTCTCTCCCCCTCCCTCTCGCCCTCCCCCCCTAACCTGCCTGGGTATACAGCTTGCTTTCTCTTTTCAACAGTTCGCAGGCTGCCCCTTTCAAAATGAATTCCGTTGTTGCCCCTGGCAACCTCTGAGGCCTACCCATTCTGCTTTTCTGCACATTTCTTGGCCTGTAGGAGTAGATTAGATTGCTAGGGTTTTCCAAGCGCCATCTTCGTATCCTTCCTCCCAACAGTGGGTTTCACATTTTGTTACCACCGGTTCGCTCGTGCATGTTCACTTCATGCGCATGAATGCGCTTTCCGCTTTGCTCACGCGGACACCAGGGGTGGTATTCACTTACCTTCACTACCGGTTTGCAAATGTGAGTGTGTGCACCTCCTCCATGCATGCGTAGAGGGTCAAAAATGGGACATGATGACGTCCGGGCAAGTGGACAGAACCGCCACCGGTGCTACTGGATCACATGATCCGGATACAACTGGCTGAATTTCATCAAAAACATGCCTAAATATGATGGCATTGAGCTGGGGCAAGGGCCCACCCATGATTTCCACTATCGGTTTGCCTGAACCAGCCCGAACAGTCTGAATACCACCTCTCTCTCCTTCCTTCCTCCCTCCCTCCTTCCATTCTTTCTCTCTTTCTCTTTCCCTCCCTCCTTTCCTCCCTTCCTCCCTCTCTCCCACCTTCCATCCTTTCTCTCTTTCTCTTTCCCTCCCTCCTTTCCTTCCTTTCTTCCTCCCTCCCTCCTTCCATCATTTCTCTCTTTCTCTCTCTCTTTCTCTTTCCCTCCCTTCCCCTCTTTCTTTCTCTTTCCCTCCCTTCTTTCCTTCCTTCCTTCCTGTCTCTCTTTTTCTATCTCTCCCTCTTTCCCTCCTTTCTTCCTCCCTCCCACGTTCAATCATTTCTATTTCTCTTTCCTTCCCTCCTTCCTTTCCTTCCTTCCTGTCTCTTTTTCTGTCTCTCCCTCCTTTCCTTCCTTTCTTCCTCACTCCCTCCTTCCATCCTTTCTCTCTTTCTCTTTCCCTCCCTTCCCCTTCCCCTTTTTCTTTCTCTTTCTCGTTCCCTTCCTTCCTTCCTCCCTTCCTCCCTCCTTTCCATCCTTTCACTTTTTGTGGCATAAACTCCACAGTCTGAATCTCCCCAAAATACATGTCTACATCATGTGACAGATGCCTCTTGTTGGTTTTGATTTAGGATTTTTTTTTTAAAGAAAAATTAACGTGGTTATTTCAGATGCCACCTTCAGAAAACCTAAGGGGTGGCAAGCTTGCTGGCACTTGCTCTGTTGTGTTTGGAGTTGCCAAAACTTGCTTGACTATTAACACAGCATCTGTGTTTCGTTTAACCTCTGGTTGCTGAGAGTATCCATAAATTAGATGCATTATTGGTGCTTTGCCAGATAACCTCGGGGAAACGGTCAGCTATGGTAATTGCCTCCTTTTTAACATAAAGGCCCTTTTCTCTCCAGACAAGTGGCTATGGTTTAGGATGTTTATAACGAATTTAAGCTCTGGTTTGGAAGAGAATTCTTTTTTCAATGCAGCCAATAATTTCATAATTAGCTTTTAAAATTACAGAGTAGTAAAAAGCCTGAATGTCATTAGACATCAGACGTATTCGAACATCTGTCTTGCATTTTGACTCCGCTGTCTTGTTCCTCCTCGTTGCCATTAAAATCTTGGAAAACGGGGTGTGCTTTGCCTTTGCCAAAGGGAGAGGTGACTTTGTTCAGGAATACATTTTTTCTGCTGTAACGTTAAGATGGCTACTGACTTAGGCCTAATTCTTAGGACCGTTAAAATCATTTGAGGTTAGCCTTGTGAGTGTTACCAAGCAGGGAAACAAGCCTTAAAGGATTTAGATCAGCAATGAATCCAGCAATTGTGTTCTGTTAAGAAGGATTGTGTGATATTTGGAACACAGATAGGCGTAGACTTAAAACGGGTTGCTTAGTGATTGTTTGAAGTTGCGATAGAGCTCCCCAGAGATACTTCTGACTTGGTTCAAAGTTACAATGGCCACACACATTCCTCCTTTAATTTTTCCTTCCAGCCCCCAATCATCTTGGCTAGTTTCCCTTCTTCCGTGTAACCAAATCATGGTTTAAACAAACTGTAAGGGCTCAGCCTAGCTATCATCTCTGCCAATGAAAGTGTTGCTTCCTGGCTACTTCCCCACCCACATTATAAATCAAGTCAATTACTGTATTGTTCGGAGTATAAGACACACCTTTCCCCCCCTAAAAAAGGGGGGAGAATTTAGGTGCGTCTTATACACCAAATGTAGCCCCGCCCACCCACTGGCCCCACCCTTTGGCCTCTGCCTCCCAGCAGTTTACCGCCTTGCAAGTAAACAGCAAGAAAAAACAGCTCCTTTCAGCTTCAGCACAGACTAATTAGCACAAGTTGATTAGATCAGCCTCCTGACTCTCATCTGATTTGCTCTCAGCTGTTTTGCCCGGCCTCTGCTCCTTGCTGCAAGGAAGAAGATTGCTGGAAAACATTCCCCCCCCCCTTGTGTTAATCAAGCTATGCTGAAAATGAAACTGAAAGTAAAGCAGGCTGTTTGCTGCAACAAGGCAAAATTGCTCAGAGGCAGATTTCTTTTGCTTCTTTTCCTCACCAAAAACGGTAGGTGCATCTTATAGTCCAGTGCATCTTATACTCCGAAAAATACGGTATATCTTGGACCTCTAATGTTTGAAGTCGTCATCCTGGTTACATTGAAATCTGCTCAAGATTTTGTTTGTTTGCATGTTCCAGAATCCTGCAATGATTGTATCATAAACAGGCCTTTCATGACACACTGTTTCTAAATATATTGCCCTGGATTGTGTCTGTGTGTGTGTGTGTGTGTGTGTGTGTGTGTGTGAGAGAGAGAGAGAGAGAGAGAGAGAGAGAGAGAGAGAGAGAGAGAGAGAGAGAGAGAGAGAGAGAGAGAGTGAGAGAGAGAGAATGTTTAGCAGATGTTCGCTATCTTGTACAGTGTGGTCTGAGCACACTCTAAAAGCAGAGTGGAAACATATATTAGTATTAATTATTAATGATTAAAATCTCACCCTGGTTATTAGTGGTATTTATTATTTACTTACAGCTGGTCTCCCTTTCCCTTTCTCTCCCAAGCTCTACTTGGAGCCCTCAGCAGAGTTTATGCCGTTAAAGGTAGAAGGAAGGAAGGGTGGAAGGAAAGGAAGGAATGAAGGAAGGAGAAAGATGGGGGAGGGAGAAGAAAGATGGGAGGAATGAAGGAAGGAGAAGGAAGGAAGGAGAAAGATGGGAGGAAAGGAAGGAAGGAAGGAAAATGGGGAGGGAGGGATGAAGGAAGGAGAAAGATGGGAGGAAGGAAGGAAGGAGAAAGATGGGGGAAGGAGGGAGGAAGGAAGGAAAAAAATGGGAGGGAGGGAGGGAGGAAGGAAGGAAGGACGGACCAATCTTTTACCTCCAACTTTTAAGTCTTCAGTTTCGTAAATAAGATCTTGGAAAAAACGGATATACATCCTCAGAGGGCTGCTTCAATATTAATTTGAGATGTACAAGAAAACCCCTGGTGGTTCATGATCAGGTTAGAGCTCGCAAAAAAGAAACTGGAGCTCCTCTCGCTCAACCTAAGCACGGCAGGAAAAAACCTAACATGTCTATCTTTGGCCTAGACATGTGGGATATCTGCCTTTATATTTAGCTTTCTCCAAATTTCAGGCGTGTTGGGTTCTATTTTCAGGAGGAAGTGACCACAGCCAAGAAAAGAGAACCCAGCGGATGGCACCTTTTGTCTTCTGTCAGGCTAGCTTTGACTTCCCTGATCCGTGACAAACTGAGCTCTAAAAAAAATAGAATAGAATAGAAGAAGAGAAGGGAAGACTGGACTGGACTGGACTGGACTGGACTAGAGTACATTCATCAAGAATCATAACACTTAGTGATAGTCAAGGTTATTAATAAGCTATCAAATCGTACTAGGGAACAAGTAAAATGAACGGCCTCTGTGCTAATTGTGCAGGTATCTGATGTCATTTTGTCTAGCTTTGCCTGCTGCTTCCTACCCCCCAAATAAGTCCCAGTTAAGATCATCAGCCAGGTGGATGCAATTAGTACCGTATCCCCCCCCAAAATAAGACCTAACCAGAAAATAACCCCTAATGCTACTTTTGGAGCAAAAAAATAATATAAGACCCCTGTCTTATTTTTTGGGAAACATGGTAGCTGATTTACTTTAGTTAGAAGATTATCTGGAACAATAGTGTTGAATGCTGAGTTGAAGTCTACAAAGAGTACCCTTGCATGCATGCATACATACATACATACATATATGTGTGTGTATGTGTATGCATATATATGTATGTATGTATGTATGTATGTATGTATGTATGTATGTATGTATGTATTTGTTTTCTGAGGTTTTTGCGGGTGTTTGTATGTAGGTCTTTGGTTATTCGGGTCTTCTCCCGCATAAAATTGGAAGTATCTTGGCGACGTTTCGATGAAGTCTCATTCGTCATCTTCAGGCTGGTGTTCTCGGCTTCGTGGAGAGAGAGAGAGAGAGAGAATAAGTAAATAAACAAATAAATAGCAAATACATAATAAAAACTACACACCTTTTTTTTTCTGGCTCTCCTAGGCCCTACCTTGGCATAGGATTTGTTTTTCCTTCGTTTCGTCATTTGCTTTTCCTTCGTTCTTTTAAGCTTTTCCAGAAAACCAGACTCGCATTCAGCAAAAGGACACAGCTCACCTCTTGTTTCCAAACTTTCTCTCCCAACTTGTGATTATACGTAAACTCATCCAGGGAAGGAAGAGAAAGAGAAGCCTGGTTTTTCCTTTTTTTGGGGCTGGGGGAGGCTGTTAATTCTGGACAATCCCCCCCCACAAAAACCTTCATAATTCCAGTTTCTGCCCTCTTCTTTTGTTGGCACCCAGAAACGGTTTCGCTTCTCCCAGCCATGATTTCATCTCCATCTTTGCATCCCACAGGAGCGAAAATTGGCATGTGGTTGTTTGGCTTTTTTTAAAAAGAAGCCTGACCGCTAACCTGTTCAGCCCTGAGCAATGAGGCATAGAAACTCGGCTTGTAAAGTAATGGGTTACAGACCGTGTGGTTTAGTCGTCTGTTTCCTCCCCTCCCTCGCTGGTTCCTTCTCAGCCTGCTGTGAAGTCTAGACTTCAGAAGTTCAAAGTCTTCCATTTCCCTCCTTTGGAAATACGCTGTTTAACATGCATTCCCCTGCAGTTTGGCTGGGAGGAAGGGGCGGGGGTAGATAGGTGGGTGGGTGGGAGCAGAGGAGAAAGTTTTCAAGTGTGATTCCCTCCTTCGGGTCTTCTTCTCCTCCTGCTACGGTGAGAAAGAAAGCCTGAGCGCCAAAGAATGGAGGCCTTTGAACTCTGGTGCTGGAGAAGACTCCTGCCAGTCCCTTGGACTGCAAGGCGATCCAACCGGTCAGTCCTAGAGGAGATCAACCCTGACTGACTGCTGTTTAGAAGGCCAGATCCTGAAGAGGAAACTCAAATCCTTTGGCCACCTAATGAGAAGGAAGGACTCCCTGGAGAAGAGCCTAATGCTGGGAACGATGGAGGGCAAAAGAAGAAGGGAACAGCAGAGAACGAGATGGCTGGATGGAGTCACTGAAGCAGTTGGCGTGAGCTGCAATGGACTCCAGAGGATGGTAGAGGAAAGGAAGGCCTGGAGGAACGTTGTCCATGGGGTCGCGATGGGTTGGACATGACTTCACAACTAACAACAACAATAGATAGATGATAGGTAGGTAGGTAGGTAGGTAGGTAGGTAGGTAGGTAGGTGGATCCAAGGGACTCCTGTGAGTCCTTTGGACTGCAAGGCAGTCCAACCGATCAGTACTGGAGGAGATCAACCCTGACTGCTCTTTAGAAGGCCAGATCCTGAAGAGGAAACTCAAACACTTTGGCCACCTAATGAGAAGAAGGACTTCCTGGAGAAGAGCCTAATGCTGGGAACGATGGAGGGCAAAAGAAGAAGGGGACAGTGGAGAACGATGTGGCTGGCTGGAGTCACTGAAGCAGTCGGCCATGAGCTTAAATGATCTCCGGGGGACGGTAGAGGACAGGAAGGCCTGGAGGAACGTTGTCCATGGGTTCATGATGGGACGGACACAACTTCGCAACTAACAACAACAATAGATAGATGATAGGTAGGTAGGTAGGTAGATCCAAGGGACTCCTGTGAGTCCCTTGGACCGCAAGGCAATCCAACCTATCAATCCTAGAGGAGATCAACCCTGACTGCTCTTCAGAAGGCCAGATCCTGAAAAGGAAACTCAAACACTTTGGCCACCTAATGAGAAGGAAGGACTCCCTGGAGAAGAGCCTAATGCTGGGAACGATGGAGTGCAAAAGAAGAAGGGGATGGCAGAGAACGAGGTGGCTGGATGGAGTCACTGAAGCAGTTGGTGTGAGATTAAATGGACTCCAGAGGATGGTAGAGGAGAGGAAGGCCTGGAGGAACATTGTCCATGGGGTTGTGATGGGTCAGACACGACTTCGCAACTAAGAACAACAACAACAGCAGTGAGAAAGGGAAGTTTCCACCCTCCCCTTGCCCCTTAAGTCCTCACCATATGGCTGCAATGGAGCCCCAAAGAAAAGGACCCATCTCTAACAAACGTTCTGCTTTAATTTTTTTTTAAAGGAAAGTTTTGTTGATCACCAACGTGATGTGAGGTTGAAAGCTAGCCGTTGCACAAATGCGGTTCTTAAAATGCTTTTGCAAATATATACAATCCCTAATGAAACGCAGATCATTCAACCTCCTCACAGAGAAAACAGAACTCTGCAGAAGCTGTTTGCCCTTAAAACTGATTCAGATCCTTTGAAATTAAATGTTACTCCAGTTTTGTGGAGAATAATAAGAAAAAGTAAACCGAAGATACTCATCGTGATGCTTTCACTTCTAAATATTTCTTAAAAGGATGTGTAATCGGTTGTAGAAAACGGTTCCAATATACTTTGACTTCAAAGTTCTGCGTAATAATCTCTCTTAGCTTTTGTGTATGTGGAATCGAAGCAAAAGTGAAAACGAAAGGAAAGAAAAAGAAAACAATTTTTTTTTTGTTGAAAATTTGGACATTTGTGTCTGTTTTTGTTGTCGTTGCTTGGCCTAGTGGTTAAGGCATCGGGCTAGAAACCCAGGAGACAGTGAGTTCCTTGCATTTTAGGCATGAAACTCAGCTGGGTGACTTTGGGCCAAACACCAGGAGACAGTGAGTTCTAGTACCGCCTTAGCCATGAAAGCTGACTGGGTGACTTAGGGCCAATCACCAGGAGACTAAATTTTAGTCCCACCTTAGGAGGGAAGAGTATTATAACTCAAGGGAATAACGCCTTGAGTTATTTATAGAAATAATAAAGGTAGGAAATAAATAACATTCTTATGAGCAGAAATCTTATTATACTACTAATTTTTGACCCAAATTCTTTAGAAAGTAGGTGAATGGGAAAGGAGAGAGAACCCGTGCTTCCATCTTTCAGTCTCTTTTATTCTGGGAGTGATTTAAAGATTATTATGGAAGCAAATATTCCCTTTTCAAGCCCTCAAGTGCTTAAGTTTCAACCTTTGAAAGTGGAACACTTTCATCCCTTTGGTCCAGGAGACCAATCAAAATTTTAAGACGGGGAAAGGGGAAGCAAAAAGAAAAAGAAAAAAAAAAGATGGAGATGAATTAGAGGAAAAAAGATTAATATACCCAGATCTGGATGATGAATAGATCTTCTTTTTTGTAGACTGTTCACTAGAGGCTTCTGTTTCCACTCAGGGTTGATTCTCTCCTCCATCATAATGTCCCTCCTTCATTCATCCGACTCCTTTGTTGGGCTTTAAGGCAACCATCTCCAACCTTTCAACTCTAATCCTTTGGGGAGGGATTAAAATTTGGGCAGCTGGGCTGCTGCGCCTCTTCTTAGCACCCCCCTCCATCCCTGCCCATGAACCTCACATTAATTACTCTCTAGGCCCTGGGCCTCCTCCTCCTCCTCTTCCTCCCTCCTCCTGCCCCTCTTTTCCCCCTGCTTGTTGAGTGATGTGTTAAGTAAGTGGAACTGATAATGTTCTGTGACAAAGCATCTGTAATAGACTTTCTCTGGTGTGACTGAAGGAGTTTTTAATTAGAAGTGAAGGTCATTCTTGTTGCGAGAGATGGTTCAAAAGCCAGTTCAGTTTGTCTGGAAGCTGTGTGTGTGTGTGTGTGTGTGTGTGCACGCACAAGCAGTTGGCAAGGACTAATTGCTAATGAAATGTCCGGGGGGGGGGGGGAGCTGAGCACATTTCAAGTTAGGTCTGACGGGTTTGGGTCAATCTTCAAGGAAGACCTTTGCCTAGTGGCGAAGTACCAATAAAAGAGAATATTTGTAGCTCAGGGATGGACTGTAGCAGGGGTGAAATCCAGCAGGTTCTGGAGAACCGGTAGCGGAAATTTTGAGTAGTCCAAAGAACCAGCAAATACCACCTCTGGCTGGGTCCAGAGTGGGGTGGGAATGGAGATTTTGCAATGTCCTTCCCCCAGGAGTGGGCTGGGAATGGGGGTTTTGCAGTATCCTTCCCCTGCCACGTCCACCAAGCCACACCCACCAAGCCACGCCCATAGAACTGGTAGTAAAAAAAATGAATTCCACCACTGGACTGTAGCAATAGTACTTAGCACTTAGACTTATATACCGCTTCATAGTGCTTTCCAGCCCTCTCTAAGCGGTTTACAGAGTCAGCCTGTTGCCTCCAACAAACTGGGTCCTCATTTTGCCAACCTCAGAAGGATGGAAGGCTGAGTCAACCTTGAGCCTGATGAGATTCGATCTGCCAAACTGCTGGCAGCCGGTGATCAGCCGAAGTAGCCTGCAGTACTGCACTCTGACCACTGTGCCACCGCGGCTCAAGGACTGTAGCGTCCTTGGTGCTCTCTGAGCTTGGTGATTTTTTTGGAGATGTTTCATTACTCAACTAATTAACCTCATTAATGCTAGAAGGGGTGTGGGGTTTAAGGAGAAGGAAGAGGAGGACTTTGAGGTAGACACACAAGGTATGGCAAGTTGTTGAACATGGCCCTATGGGGAGAGGGGAGGAGGATGTTTGCTTGAGCACTGATGTTAAACCTAGTTTGGGTAATAAAACATCTGCCTAAACAGCAGCCAAGCTTAGAGAGCATCAAGAACCCCTCATAGTGGCGAAGATTTTGCCTTTTGCCTTTAAGAATTGGACTGATTGTTCTCAGATATCCATGCTCTCCTGCCCATGTTTAGTGGTGTGTGTGTGTGGGGGGGGCTGTATTGCCTGAGGAGCGAGGTGTACCTTTGCAATCGATACACATCCCTTTGTATACACGGTTGTGGTGATACACACCCTCCTTTAGGTGCATTCCAGAAATGTGTCTGGGTGTCTGAAGAGTGTCTTCTAATAAGGCTCTTGGCAAGCAGACAAAAAAATAATGAAATGATTCATTTCTCCTTTGAGTGATAGAGACAGTTAAGTTTTTTTTTTAAGTGCCCTTGTTGCTGCATACTTGATGCATATTTGTTAATTTATGGAGACAAAAAAGATCACGGCATGCTTTTCCAAACATCTGATAATATTTAAATAGAAGAGAGGCTCAGTTCTGGAATATCCAAAACACAGTTTAATTCGTTTGTGGTGTTTATCTTCTGATTTTTCCAGACATGGGGCTTTGTGCCACAGCTGACAACAGAAATTAAAAGCCGAGGAAATACAACACATTATTATCATAAAATCCTGGGGTCGGAGGGACCTTGGAGGTCTTCTAGTCCAGCCTCCTTCCTCCAGACCATTGGTGGGGGCGGGAAGGGGGTCAACCTTTGCAGGAAAGCCCTCAAAGATGGAACTTCCATGGTCTTTAGAAGTTGGCTGTTTTTCAGTTTCCATGTCAGGCTGATCCTCCTCGCTACAAGTTTGAATTTCCTGTGTATTAGACAAGGCCCAATTATAAGTAAGAAACTGACATTATGCATTATGTTATCCTCTGATTTCCCTTGGATTTACCCAGGATGGAAAGAATCAATCTGTCTGTCTGTCTGTCTGTCTGTCTGTCTAGGATCAATGCTCAGCTGCATGAAGTGAAAGTTATATTTTGAGTGCTACCATTGTAATTTTTTAAAAAAGTAGACAGATTATCTCCACCCATAAAAGGAACAAGTGTTTGTGTGTGTGTGTGTGTGTGTGTGTGTGTGTGTGTGTGTGTTTAAAAAGCTCAGAGTATCAACTGTACAAATATATCATGTTTGCTGATATAAAGAGAGTTCCAGGTTGTTCAATTTGAATGTTTAAGAAAGTTGATGGGAGGAAGGAAGGAAGAAAAAGAAAGAAAGGAAGAAAGAAAGAAGGAGAAAAAGAGAGAGACAGAGCTGGAGAGGGAGAGAGAGAGTAATGAGTGATAGAGATAGAAATATATAGAAAGATATGGAGATAGAAGGAAACAGAGATAGAGATAAGTAGCGAGACAAAAAAGAAAAGAAAGAAGGAAAGAAAGAAAGAAAGAGAAAGAGGGAACAAAAAAAGAAGGAAGGAAAGAAAGAAAGAAGGAAAGAAAGAAAGAGAAACAAAAAAAGATAGGCTGGTATTAGAGTGAGTGGATATTAATGAATAGCAGAAGCAAAATTAAACTTTAGCTGAGAAAAAACTGCTTGTTCCTTCCTACCAGTTTTATCTCCTCTCTACCTTTGCATGGTAGGCAGCGAGACAACGACCCTCTACCACCCAGTGAGATTTGAGCTGGTTTCGGTGGATGGTTTCCCCATCCCCGCTTTCTCCCCTCTCCCCCCCCCCACATCTCTGCACTTCACTTCCTGCCTCTGTGAAAAGCCCTTTTAAAGATCCAGCCGTAATAGCAGCCTGCAACATTCCTGCTGAGTGATTTTTTTCTGAGCTGCTGACTTTAAAACGCGTGTTTTCCATCTCGAAGGAGTCCCATCTGTCAGGAGGAAGAAGGCACCCATACAATCAGATTAACATCAGGTGAAACGGCCTGGTATCCAAGCACCCAAATCCACCGTCCACTGATCTTAGCCTTTTTGGAAGCTGGTTTGTATTTGGGGCGGGGGGGGGGAGAGGGGTGGCACTGCCTAAGCCCAAAGGCTGGCTCTTGCGGCTTTATTTCATATTTATTGCATTTTTCTTTCTTGAACGGTGGTAGTCCGATGCTCCATGTCAAATTACCATCCTCGGGCTGATGTGAAGGGCGGGGGGGGGGGGGGGAGGGGGGAGTGTGAAGGAAAAAAAAAATCCCTTCAATCCGAAAGCCTAATTTTGTGCCTATCTGTATTTTATCTTTCTCTTCCACTTCAAACTTTTAAGATGGGCTGAGGGGGAGAAAGGAGGAGGAAGCCGTTATGTTCCGGGTGTGCTTCAAGGTGCTGATTACCACCTTTAAAGCACTCCATGGCATAGGGCCTGGGTACTTGCGGGACCGCCTTCTGTCGCCGATAGCCTCCCACCGGCCAGTACGCTCGCACAGAGAGGAACTCCTCAGGGTGCCGTCAGCCAGGCAATGTTGGTCGGCTGGCGACCCCCCAGGGGGAGAGCCTTCTCTGTGGCAGCACCTGCTCTCTGGAACGATTTGCCCCCGGAGATCTGTACGATACCTGATCTCCGGGCCTTTCGCCGTGCCCTAAAAACTCTTTTATTTCGTCAAGCTGGGCTGGCGTAACCCCCCACCCACCCCCTTAGCTTTTTAATTGTTTATGGGTTTTAGTCGTGATGTTTTAAATTTTTTGGGCCAAACTCTTTAAATTCTTTTTAAAAATTTTAAATTTTGTACTGAAATGTTTTTTATTCTTGGCTGTGCACCGCCCTGAGTTCACCAGGAGAAGGGCAGTATACAAATTTAATTAATTAATTAAATGAATGAATGAATGAATGAATGAATGTTAAACATCAGCCTGTGGCAAAGTTGGTTTATACCTAGCTTCCTTAGGTAATGCAATAAATAAGTTAATAATAGAAGAGGAAGAGGAAGAGAGAGTAGAGTAGAGTAGAGTAGAGTAGAGTAGAGTAGAGTAGAGTAGAGTAGAGTAGAGTAGAGTAGAGTAGAGTAGAGTAGAGTAGAGTAGAGTAGAATTAGAATCGAATCGAATCAAATCAAATCAAATCAAATAGGGAGGAGAAGGAAAGAAGGAAGGAGAATAGAATAGGATAAGGAATAAAAGAAAGGAAAGGAAAGGAAAGGAAAGGAAAGGATAGGATAGGATAGGATAGGATAGGATAGGATAGGATAGGATAGGATAGGATAGGATAGGATAGGATAGGATAGGATAGGATAGGATAGGATAGGATCCAGATGTGTTTAAAATCAACATGATGGCTTCAGAGAATGCTTGGCAATTCCAGCTTGGCCAGAATAGAGTGCAGTACTACAGTCTACTTCTGCTGATCACCGGCTGCCAGCAGTTTGGCAGTTCGAATCTCACCAGGCTCAAGGTTGACTCAGCCTTCCATCCTTCCAAGGTGGGTAAAATGAGGACCCAGATTGTTGGGGACAACAGGCTGACTCTGTAAACCGCTTAGGGAGGGCTGTAAAGCACTGTAAAGCGGTATATAAATCTAAGTGCTATTGTTATTGCTAGTCTTTCCTTAAGTATGAAAGTTGGCTGGGTGACTTTGGACCAGTCTCTCTCCCTCAATTCAACCTGCTTCATAGGGTTCTTGTTGTGGGGAAAATAGGAGGAGGAAAGAATATTAGGTATGTTCCCCCACTTGAGTTATTTACTAAAGGCAGGAATGAATGAATGAATGAATGAATGGAAATGTGAAGAAGTACTTGGGTATTCTTTCTTTCTATAACGATCATTCTGGTATGTGAAAATGCAAACACAACTTTTGGCTGCCTTTTAGGGAAAAGGCTATGAATTCCCGTCACCCAAATTGAAGATACAAGTCATTATTCTCTTGGACAAAGTCAAGTTGAGGTCCACGGCATCTTGTAATATCGTTCTCCTTTTATCCTGGGCAACCTTCGGTTGTTTCTTTCTCAATTTCTCTCTGTGCTTTTTCTCCTCCTTGTGTTCTTCGGTTCCAAATTAGCACCGCAATTAAATCCCCAAGATCCTGCTGGCAACTCAGCAGTAATTACTGTACAATCAAAGGGAGAAACATCTGTCCAAGCTCGGATGAGATAACAGCTGTAATTGATTGCCACTTCCCAGAGCCTGACCACCAGCAGATGGCCAGGGCTAGTTTTTAATAAGCCAATCTAGCAGAAGTTGGTGATTTCAAGTTGTGTCATCTTGCCTCCTTTGGAGGTGGCCTGTGTGAATTACACCTGCTCCAAAATTGGTATGTGTGTGTGTGTGCGTGTGTGTGTGTGTGTGCAGTGCCCTTATCCCTTTTTCCAAACTGTTGCATAGGGGTAGAATCAAGATCATGTGAAGCCTTAGTACCACCTTGTAATGCCTTGGTAAGACCACACTTGGAATACTGCATCCAGTTTTGGTCACCACGATGTAAAGAAGATGTGGAGACTCTGGAAAGAGTGCAGAGAAGAGCAACCAGGATGATGAGGGGACTGGAGGCTAAAACAGATGAAGAACGATTGCTGGAGCTGGGTATGTCTAGTTTGATGAAAAGAAGGACTGTGGGTGACATGATAGCAGTCTTGCAATATTTGAGTGGCTGCCCCAAAGAAGAGGGGGTCAACCTATTCTCCAAAGCACCTGAAGGCAGGTCAACAATTAATTAATTAAGAACAATTAATCAGTGGAACACCTTGCCTTCAGAAGTTGTGGATGCTTCATCACTGGAGGTTTTTAAGAAGTGATCGAACAACCATCTATCTGAATTGGTCTAGACTTTCCCGCTTGAGCAGAGGATTAAACCAAGGTCCCTTCCAACTCTATTATTCTGTGTCAACCCTGTGTATTGTATTTGCATTCACACATATGGAGGTGAACTCGGAGCGAAGAAGCAGGAATGGTGATGGAACCAAAGCACACACATTAAGCCCTGGAAACAGAGAAAGCATTAGAAATAAGCTGAGTGACTCTATTCAGTGGAGTATGATATAGTCGGTTAGAAAAACGCTCTTTCTTAAAAAGGCTTTTTTCTGCAGTGGTATCTTAATTTGAAATTCAATGGTGCCTGTGTCCTTATGGCCCTGGAGTTTGGGCAAGATTTGAGGGTCTCTCCAGCCTTGCTAATTAGCCAAAAAAGTCCTATTTGTTTGGTCTCAGATTTGAGCTTAGCACCTTCAGATATGATGGGGAGGACATGCGTAGAAATACTACCACTGAAGACTAAAGATAGGTGATGTATTTATCCTACAGATATCCTCTTTGTCTTCCAGTGACAGGGCAGATAAGTGCAATTCTTTGAATTAAATAAATGTGTACTCAGCATGCACAAGGACAATGGATTCGTATTTATGATGCGATCACGCAATCCCCTTTTGCAACCTTCTGATAAGCAATGGGGAAGCCACATAACAACTGTGTGACTTGTTTAACAGCTGCAGGGTTTTGCTTAACAAGAAAGTTGGGGCAAAACTCACTTAAGGGGTGTCTCGCTTAGCAACGGAAATGTTGGGCTCCATTGTGGTCGTAAATCAAGGGCCATGTGTATTCATGCCAGATTAAATACAAGACAATAAAACCTGCCTCTGTCAGTATGAATATTCACGGACTGGAATAGATCAGCCAATAGGGACTGAATGGAGACATGGTAACAAGGTCAATGAAGGCTGTTGAGAAACAGAAACTTAAGTCTGAAGTCTGGGCGTGGCTTAGGCAACTGAGTCTGTGCAGAAGCTTAACTGCCCTGTATAGAGGAGGCTCCCTTTGTATTAAGCTCTGTGCTCAACTCTGAAATGAAACAAGCCTGTGGCTGCTTGTTTGCTCTGCTGAAATGAAACTAACTGTTCTCTCCTGCCTTGTGTTTTGCTTGTAACTGCTACATCGGAAGAACCTTCTTTATTGGTATTGTAAAATCTACTTCATCTGTTATTATGTATATAAAGAGAAGTTAACGAATCCTGCTTAAACAGGTATCTGTGTGTGCTTCTGGATTTGTTTTTTTTTGTTTTTTTGCAACAAACTCCGACAGCCTCTGTATGCAACCATCTTGAGCTCTTCCGCAATAGCCACGTTTCCAAAATCTTCCGGCATTTTTCTTCATTTCTGCGGGTCAGGGATTCTCTCGAAAGGTCCCTGACCTACGGCGGGTGTTCCTGGAGCTCTCATGTAAAGCAGGCCTTCCCCGCCTTCATGCACAACCATTCGTCATTAATTTGGCTAATAAATCGTGGCATGAGAACAAGAGTCTTTGGAAGATTAACATCTACAATCAATTGGGAATTACAGTGTTGGCTCTCACCAGCAAGCCGATCGTTAAGGCCTCAGAAATTTATTGCCTCGCAGAGCTGCGTGCAGAAAGGAGAGAGAGAGAGAGAAAGAAAGAAAGAGAAAGAAAGAAAGAAGAATCTGTTGACATATGAAGCTTTCATAGATTGCATTCTTGTCATTATCGCTGTCAGGACGAGAGGGTAGAAATTCATAGAGAGTCTTGGCAAAAGCTTTAGAAAACAGCTATTGCCCTTCCTGGAAATCCGCTCTTTTTTGACAAGGCACAATGGATGTTTTAATATCGCAGCTAGTTCTCGACTCACAACCATTCGTTTAGAGACCGCAGGAAGCGACAACAGCACTGAAAAAAAGTTACTTACGACTGTTTTTCGCCTTTGCAACTGCTGCAGCATCCCTGTGGTCATGTGATCAAAATTTAGTCTCATCTATTGGACGGTTGCCATGTCCGTCACTTACGTGATCACCTCATCACAAATGGGAAACCACTTGTATATAAACAGGGAGCAAACCCCACACCCTTCTAAGCATTGATGATGTTACCTAGTTGGGTTATGGAACGTCTGCAAGCTCAGAGAGCACCAAGGACCCCTCATTTTTTCCATTTCTCCCCCTTTTCCCCACCAAAATAATGATGTATCCGATTAGCCCTTTTACTCCTGAAGTAATTTCGGCACGAATGAGATTTGAGGATGTTTTATGAACGTGTCACTTTCTTCATCTAGGCGTTTTCCTGAGAAAGGGGAAAAAAAAGAAATTACAGAAAGAGGGGAGGGGGGTCTTGACCCCTCAATAAAGCATTAGCAAAATCCAAATAACAGCTGATAACTGATCTTCCAAGCCATACTTGGACCCTCTCAACCCTCCCATCCCTCAGAATTAACTTAGACACATTCCGAAACCTTCTGGTCAACTTCTAACCTTGATGCTCATGTTCACAGGAAGAATTTGAAAATTTCCCCACGTTTTCCAGGGGAAGAGCCTTCCATTAGCCGGCGCGCGTTCGCTCTTTCATCTCTAGCCTAATTTAATCTCCTTGACTGGTATCTCAGAAACAGATTCCACTGTCATACGGTGCTTTAATACCTTTGTATTAAATCCCCCCAAAAGAAACACTTACATTCTTGTCTCACCACGTTCAATTACCTTTCATCCAGCGCATTTTCTGTGCGCCACCTTTACTCTCCAGCTTGTCAAGCCTTGCAGTTTTTAAATCATATTTTTATGACCCATACGCTATTTCACATAAAATCTATTGCCTTAACTCAGTGCCTTGGTTTTTATTACAGCCCTCCTCCTCCTCCTCCTCCCCCCCCCCCTGCCTTGAAACACCGGAGCTTTCCTATTTACCAGAACAGCTGTCCTTCTTGAGGCTTTTATGTAATTATGTAGAGTGGATCTAAGCAAATCTACTCAGGATCTTCTCATCTGGTGGCCCAAAGGACAGGACAGCTCCTCCATTTCTGCATTCTACTATAAGTAGGCTTTCCTTTCAAAGTTGGAGTATTTGTGATCATTAATAGTAGTAACCGTGAAAGGGATCTTGGAGTCTTAGTGGACAACCAATTAAATACGTGCCAACAGGGTGTGGTGGCAGCCAAAAAAGCCAGTGCAATCCTAAATTGCATTAACAGAGTGATATAGTCAAGATCAGGGGAGGTACTAATACCACTCTATAAAGGCTTAGTAAGGCCACACTTAGAACCCTGCATCCAGTTTTGGTCACCACACTATTAAAAAAGATATGGAGACTCTAGAAAGGGTGCAGAGAAGAGCAACCAGGATGATGAGGTTTTAACCGGGAAGTAACCTGTTTTTTTACCCTCTGCGCATGCACAGAGGGTGAAAGCATGTGATGCGCGCGGCGCGTGCACTTCCGAACCAGTAGGGAAGGTAAGTAGATTTCACCCCTGGTGTAGGGTCTCCTGCTTAGCGGGGTTGGGGTTGGACTAGATGACCTACGAGGTCCCTTCCAGCTCTGTTACTCTGTTATACCAGGAGAAGGGAGGAAGATGAAGCAATGTAGAAATAACTTGCTTGCTCTTGGTACATAAGTATTTGAGTGGTTTAACCCTCTCCTTGCTTTCAGGTTGCATAAAGTGCCCGGTTAGTAGATCTTTAGTTAGTAGGTTATATATGGAATTTTGGTCTACCGGCTGATGGTTATAGGTGCTGATTCTCTTGAAAGGTGCTAGAGGCCAGGAGTCGCTACAACTACCAGGAACTGGTGAGCAGGGGAGCTCATTGATCCAGATAAAAATGTAACTAGTGCATTTAGCAGGATGCTGGGGGAGGAAGGGGCTGGCTGCAACAGATCCCTAGAGTCTTTTACCAATATTGTGGGAGGAGGGATGTCTGTGGTGTTCACTCCCAGAGTGGCTTCTAAATTGCACCTAACTGAGAAGGAAATCCCCCAGGTAAAGTGTGAATGGCCACAGCCTCCTCTCCCTCTCCCTCTCCCCCCTCCTTTCCCCACTCCCCTCTCCTCCTCCCTCCTCTCCTCTCCCCCTTCCCCTCTCCCCTCCTCTACCCTCTTCCCACTCCCCTCCCCTCCTCTCTCCACTCCTCTCCTGTTTTTCTCCTGTTTCTTTTCTCTGTTCTTCTATTTTTCCATTTGCCTTTGTCCTCCTCCCTCCCTCCCTTCCTCATCTTTAATTTGCTTAAATTAGTTTGTGTGTGTGTGTGTGTGAGAGAGAGAGAGAGAGAGAGGGAGAGAGAGGGATAGGGCATAATTATGTCTGATTGGAAATCAATCTGTTTTGTCTAGTGAAGTGCTGGGTATCTCTGAAGCAAAATGGGCCTCTCCAGAGTAAAAAGCCACAATCTCTAGGGTCTTCAATGAATGGGGGGGGGGGGAACCCTGCACTTATTCTCCTTTCTCCTCACCCCCCCCTGATTTAAGGCTTGGCTTGACACCTGGGTGTTCCTTCCACAGAAACCGGCAAGTGTGAAAGTGGCAGGCCCTTTCCGAAACGGCCTCATTACTCATTCATTGCCTGTTGGAAGAGGGGGAATCAATTAAAGGAACCAGGCAAGAGCCATATAAAGAAGGTGAAGTGGTAATAAATAAATAAAAAAGGCTTTCCCACCCCCACATCTTAATTGGTAATAATTAGGTTTTTGTTCACAAGTAAGTAATGTGTGAGAAAGACGATCATCATTCTTGGCTCAGTAAGGTTGATGCTTTTTTCTCTTCTCTTTGTAAAAAAAAAAGAAAGAAAGAATAAATGCAGAAGATTCTGGTTGAGCTCAGAAGGATAATTATGAGATATTTCTGCATCCCCGTTACCATTTTTATTAGGTCTTTAAAGGGCCACTCAGTGATACACATTAATCAAGGTAGACACGGCTGGGGAATCTCCCAAATCCGGTTCACCGTCTCTGCTCTTACTTTGAGGGCCAGTTGGCTGTTCTTCAGAATAAAACAGGTAGTTTGTAACCTTCCCCTACCGGCTTCTGACCAGCAGAGTCAATGGGGGGAGGCCCGATTTGCTTAACGACCACAGGATTCATTTAACGGCCACAGGATTCACTTAACAACTTGTGGGAGGAAAAGATGGCAAAATGACCTTTCGTAAAAACTCACTGCACTGAACGGAAACGTTGGGGGCTCAATCGTAGTCCTAATTCAAGGACTAGCTTTTGTTTTCTGGTCTGAAGCTGAGGAGCAAGCAAGGAATCTTCTCAGAAGAACCTCAATATCATTGTCTTGTTTTTCTGGAACCTGACATGACCCTTCAAAAATGAACCCAGAATACCCTATATTGTTCTTCTGGGATTCCAGGACCTAACAAGCAAATACTGTATTTTTCAGACTATAAGATGCACTTTTTTCTCTCCCAAAAGTGGGCAAAAATGTCTGTGTGTCTTATAGACTGAATATTGTCAAAACTCTGCCCACCCGCCAGCTGTTTTTTGGCCTCTGCATGCCCTGTTTTCGGCCCTTTTTTTGGCCTGTATTTTAGGTTTTTTTCAGCCTGTTTGGGAGGCTTTTTTTGGCCTGTTTGGGAGACTTTTTTCAGCCTGTTTTTGAGGCTTTTTTTTGGCCCATTTGGGGGACTTTTTTCAGTCCAATTTTTCTGAAACAGGCCGAAAAAAGCCTCCAAAATGGGCCAAAAAAGCCCCCAAAATGGGCTTAAAAAGTCCCAAAAATGGGCTGAAAAAAGCCTCGAAAATGGACCAAAAAAAGACTGGAAAAGGGCCAAAAAAAAAAAGGCCTGAAAAAAGGGACACCAAAAAGCTCTTTTTTTGTTGTTTCCCTCTTCTAAATTTAGGTGTGTCTTATAGTCTGAAAAATACGATAGCTTGCCTTGCTTTTATTCTCCTTTCCCTTTTCGTCTCTTGATTAGAAAGAATATCATGTGCTAGGAATCCTGTTCCTGACATTCCTACCCCACTTCAGTGTGAGGTTCATTTTGGCCACCAAATAAAACACCTGTTCGGACCAGCATTAGAAAGGATCACATGGACATCTTCCAAACCAGCACTGGATGTGACAAAGGTTGCTTTTCTCTCGTGGCCTCAACTTTCCGGGATCCTGTGCAAACTTTTGCTCCTCCTCCTTTTTAGATCAGGGGATAAATATTTCTTTCTTTTTCAGCCACATGTACCGATGCTTATTTTTCCTGCCTTCTTTGGTCCTCCTGTCAGGAAAAAAACAAAAAACAAAACATGGGCATCAGGACACAAGGATATGAATTTTGCATCAAGACATCCCTGTGTGTAACTGTCAGTTTAGGCAGGAAAACCCCCCAAAATAGAAGTTTAACAGAAGCTATAAACACAAGTTTATAGCGAGTTAGTTTTTCTTCCTGGAATGCACAGTTGGGCTGTTTTAAAGAGTGCAGCTATGCTTCAGATGGGGCCTCTTGCAATTAGATAGGGTTGGCATTTAATTGCCACAGAAAGTAAAGGAAAGCAGAGGAAAGGAAAGGGGAAGGGGAGCGGAAGGGAAGGAAAGGGAGGGGACGGGAGGGCTGGGGAAGGAAAGAAAAGGGAAGGAGAAAAGGGAAGGAAAAGAAAGAAGAAAAGGAAAGGAAGGGAGGAAGGGAAAAGAAAGGGAAGGAAGGGAGGAAGGGAAAGGGAAGGAAAGAAAAGAAAAGGGAAGGGAAGGGAAGGAGGGGAGGAAGGGAAAAGAAAGGAAAGGAAGGAAGGGAAAGGAAAGGAAGGGAAAAAATGAAAGGGAGGAAAGGGAAGGAGGGAAGGAAAGAAAAGAAGAGGGAAGGGAAGGGAAGGGAAGGGAGGAAAGGAAAGGAAAGGAAAGGAAAGGAAAGGAAAGGAAAGGAAAGGAAAGGAAAGGAAGGGAGGAAGGGAAAAGAAAGGAGGAAGGGAAGAAAAAAATAAAAGAGGGAGGGAAGGGAAGGAGGAAGGGAAAGAGAAGAAAAAAATGAAAGAGGGAGGAAAAGAAAGGAAAGTTCTACTTGTTCAGAACAGTGGTTTTATTATTCTTGACAGCTTCCTGATCTGGATTTGAAGTGGAGGGGGGCGGGGAGCTCTTTATACCTAAGACCTATTTAATTGCACTTTGGCAGTTGATGTGTTCTTTTGAAGGCAGTCTCCGTGTAGCAGCTCCTGTGAAACTCCCGCCGAGGGTTTTCCTTTGTTTAGAAACGGAGGGCAGGGAAGGAGTTAAAAAAACTCAACGCCAGAGATCCAGAATGACTCGGGAGTCCTTTCGATTTTGTAACATTGCCCTGATGGGCCTTTCAGGTTGGCTGTCTGCCTGCAGTGCGGGTTTTATTTATTTGCACTGCATAATGAAATTGCAAGTTAGCAGCATCCCAGAAATACCTTTCTGGTTAGCTACAGAGCATAGCAGACACCTTCATTTCGGCAACCGTCGGGAGGAGGAGCGCAAAGCCAGATGCAATGTTTATTTTGCTTCTCATGGGGCTTGAGTGGCAATTAGCATGCAACCCTCTTTCACCTGAAATGGGGTGTCAGCTTCCCCAAACTCCCAAGTTTAGAAATTTGTTCTGATCTAGGCTTCCTTAAAAAGTTTAAAGCACAATCTTAGTCCCGCAAAATCTCTTCAATTTATATGACTGTAAATTACTTTCATTTACAGTCTGCAAGGCTTGATAAACAGTCTTTCGGAGGAAGGTTATCAACACCCACCTATCTCCCGTGGAACACTGCCAAAGAGTTAATTTCTAGACGCAGGGCAAGGCCAAACTTGGCACAGTCACAAACAGAAGTTTCAGATCTTGAATCAGCCAGATGAACTAATTGCTTCCTGCTAAAGCTCACGTCCCGTTCGCTCTCCTTTTATGCCTTATGGGAGGGGCCAATCATCTCCAAGCCTTACTCTGAAGTTGACCCTGTTATCTTAATTGTTCTTGTCATCTGCCAGCTCAGCTCATGCACACACTGGGAACAGGCTCCTGCTGTTCTTCTGCCTCGCTGCTGTCAGACTCGGGAGGCTGCACATAAGTATCAGATGGCCTTGGTCCCCTCTCTGCTCCAATGCAGAGCCCTTGTCTGAGCTTTCCCCAGCTCCCAGGACTGGCCCAAGTTCCTCCCCAACCTTCTCACTGTCCAACTCTGCTGCCAGCTCTGCTGACCGCCGGCGGGCCACAACAAAATTCTCCTAAAGCACCTCAAAAGCAGCCATCATTTTTCTGGTAGAAGCCACCGAATCCAACCCAGGGTTGGCTTAAAATCTCAGAAGTGTATATGGGTTAAACCTACTCTACAATTTTGGAGTCCAAAGGAATGGTTTCTGCCTTTGTAAATCCCATATACACATATACAACTAGTCCTTGAGTTACAACCATTCATTTAGTGACCATTTGAAGGGAAAATGGCACTAAGAAAAAAGGGGCATACAGCCGTTTTTTCACACTTGAGAGTGCTGCAGCATCCCCCATGGTCACGTGATCAAAAAAGTCAAGGGCGTGGCAACTGACTCACATTATGACGGTGGAAGTGTCTTAAGGTCATGTGGAGGTTGACAAGCAAAGTCAGTGGGGCAGCCAGATTCACGTAACAACCCTGTTACTAGTTTTACAACTGCAGTGATTCACTTAACAATGGTGACAAGAAAGGGGGTCAAATGGGGGCAAAACTCCCTTAACAACTGTCTCGCTTAGGAACAGAAATTTTGGGCTCAATTGTGGTCTGGAGCCAAGGACTACCTGTACGTACGTACCAGTGGTGCTTTGCCCCCCCGGTTCAGACCAGTTCACAAGAACTGGTAGTAAAACTGTCGGGAGGCTCTGCCCACCACACTGGATGTTGTCATAGGCCAGTGATGGCTAACCTTTTTGCCGTCGTGCCAAAAGCATGGGGAGCGTGGGGGGGTTGCGCACACGTGTGCCCACACCCAAAATTGAATACTGTGCCCTGCTCCCCCCACATGCACGCGCAACCCCCTGCCGACCCCCACTTTTGGCATGCAATGGCATAGTGGGCCTGGTAGGCCTGTTTTTCACCCTCCCCAGGCTCCAGAGGCTTTCTAGGAGCCTGGGGAGGGCGAAAACAGCCTTCCCCATCCCTGCGGAAGCCCTCTGGAGGCCGGAAACAGCCCGTTTCCCAGCTTCCGGTAGGCCCAGAAGGCCCGAAAATCAGATGACCGGTGCGCGCATGAGCGCTGCAGCTGAGCTAGGGCAACACTTGTGTGCCCACAGATATGGCTCCACGTGCCATAGGTTCACCATCACGGTCAAAGGCGATCTGCGCATACGATCCCATTGCAAACCGGTAGTAAAGTAGAACCCACCCCTGATACGTACACACACACACACACACACACACACACAGAGGGCCAGAAGTGGGTTTGACATAATTTTACCACTGTTTTGCCATGCACCGAAAATGTGAGTGCGTGTGCTTTTCACGCGTGCGCATGACCATCCGTGCATGCCCTTTGCTCGCGCATGTGGCTTGCATGCACGCACGTGGCTATATATATTAATGCTAGCTTTGAACCAGAGGGGGTTGCAAGTTGAGTTTTCCAGAAGGTAGCTTGGCTTAAGAAGACTGTGGAAACCTCTGAGAAACGGCCACATAAATCTCTGGTAGCTGAGCTGAAGTTCTCCTCTGGTTTCCTGTCTCTCTTGGTTTCAGCCGGTGATTGCCCAGACATGCCTGCACAGTTTTCCTGGCAGCGCTACAGAAGGAGTTTGTAGGCGTCTCCTTCTAGGTAATTGCCTTCCCTTGTGACTCTTGCCTCGAGTGTCAGTGGGTATTCCCTGGGGTCCTTCTTGCCAAATCCTAACCAGGACTGGTCTGGTTTAGCCTCTCCATCCAAGCTGGCACTGCCAGGCATTGCCACCTGCAGAGAAAATTGCATGGCAAAAGTGATCTTCTAATGCGGGTGTGCTCTTCACAACCTTGGCCACTTTCCAACATGTGGACTTCGACTCCCACAAATTCAGATGCTGGCTGAGGAATTCTGGGGAGTTGAAGTCCATATGTCATAAAGTGGCCAAGGTTGGAGACCCATGCCTGGCCGAGGAATTCTGGGGAGTTGAAGTCCACGCGTTGTACAGTAGCCAAGGTTGGAGAGTCCTAGTCTAATGGACTTTGGAGAACATGATCAGGAAGATCCTTTGAGGGCTTCTCTGGAAGCATCTGATTGGACACTGAAAGCAGAATGGGAGCGTTAGACAGGCCTTAATTTTATCCAAAAGGGTCAAGAAGCACTTATGTAGGACTACATACTATCAGAATTGTTCTTAGCTTCTGTCTACAGAACGCATCACCTTTCTAGGACCTGAATGCAGCAACATCCTGCCTAGATTCAAAGTACAGTGAAGCTCAGACTACCCAATTGAGGTCGAGTCTTTGACAATCCCTTTTGGTGACTTCTTCAGTCTGCAGCCCTCTTATTATTTTGAGAGCCGCGACCTTCAACTGAATTTCCCAGCCATTTAAGAATTTCAGACAGATATGATCAAGGGCTTTTTTTAATACCTTAAAAAGGAACAAGTAGAATTGGAGGCATGAAGTCTCCTTTTTAAAGGCTTTTTAAGGTGAACTGGAACAACAGTGTTCCTTCTGAAACTTAACCCAGCCTATAAATCTTCTGGGTTGAACTCTCCAAGGTCCTGATATTGCTAAAGTCCAGGTCTGTTTGGGCCTTTCATTGTTAATGATTCAATCAGAATAGAGCTGGGAGGGACCTTGGAGGTCTACTAGTCCAACCCCCTGCTCAAGCAGGAGACACTAGGCCTGTGATGGCGAACCTAGGACACACGTGCCAGAGGTGGCACGCAGAGCCCTCTCTGTGGGAACATGCGCCATTGCCAGCTGGTCTTCACGGGTGCTGGAGCACCTGAAAACAGCCAAAAACCAGGCCATTTTCCCGGCTGTTTTTGAGCTATTTTCAGAGCTGTTTCATGCTGTTTTGGAGGACATTTTCAGGACATTTTTGGGGACATTTTCAGGACCGTTTCAGTCTTGAAAATGGACCAAAAAACCAGCCTGAAAACAGCCAAAAAACAGGCATGCACGTGCTGGCCAGCTGCTTTTTCGGTTTCTGGCACTTCGGCATCCGTACGTGCACACATTCATGCGCATGCATGCGCGTTCCGGTTTGGGCACTCGGTGTTGAAAAGGCTCACCATCCCTGCTCTAGTCTATACCATTTCAGATAGATGGCCGTGCAGTCTTTTCTTAAAAAACCTCCAGTGATGAGGCACCTATACCTTCAAAGGCAACCTGTTCCACTGGTTAATTGTCCTGTCTTGGTCAAGATACAGTAAAGTATTTTGAAGCCCCTGGACTGCAGAGAAGATGTCTTTTCTTAGATATCTTGCTGGAGGCAGAGGGATTTTTCCCTGAATACCTCTAGGACAGTGATGAAATCCACTGCGGTTTGCCACCAGTTCGCTGCCCATGCATGCCGGGGCACGCCAAATGCATGCTGCATGTGTGCATGCGCAATGTGCACCAAATGCACCCTGTGTATAGAAAAAGGCTTAAGAAGGTAAGTAGAACAGTGAGGGGGGGGTGAACAGCTCTGCCGCATGATTTAGATCCTGCTTTTTAGCGAATCTAAATCGCGCGGCACAGCTGATCATCGGAAATACTAGTTCAGACGAACCGGTAGCTTTTTTTAACTACAGGTTTGTCTGAAGCAGTAGCTTTTTAAAAAAATTTTAAATTATTTTTTACCTCCAGTTCGCCTGAACCAGTGCAAACTGGTAGCATTTCACCCCTGCTCTGGGAATGATACCTCTGTGAACTCCTACCAAATTTAACCTTCAAATTCTCCCACCAAGAAGTGATTGCAAGTCAATTTCCACTGCCATCTATTGTAAACGAGAATCTGTACGTCTTTTGATCAGCTGAATGCATCCATATGTCTTCAGGGCTTTCTATGAGCTGAACTCCATTTGCTTGAAGTTGGGAGAACGTTATTCTGGTAAATGGTGCCTGTTAACCAGCATCATGATACGCTGACATTTAGCCAAGGTCTTCTACAAAGTTTCACAATCCTTAGTTGGACAATTATTTGGTAGAGTGTCCGCTGTTTGAGTAGGGGGTTGGACCAGAAGACCTCCAAGCTCCTTTCCAATTCTCTTATTATTTCCTCCCCTGTCTCCATGTACCGCTTCAGCTGAAAGCAGGGTGGATTTGATTTAAATCAAGTCGATTTAAACCACAGTTTAAATCATGATTTAAATCAGTAGTAAAAAGGCTTGATTTAAAGCAACTCGATTTAAATCGTAATTTTTAAAGAGCAACTGTCAGCTCTGTCCTGCAGCGGTTCCTCCTCTGACCCGCTGTTGACTCACCGACAGTCCTAATATTGCAGAATATACAGCCGCCTCATGCTACGTAACTAAGCTCCATGTCATGCTGAATAAACTAAATTATTAATGTCTTAAATAGAAATCTATCTTTAGATAGATTTTTTTTACTCCAAAAGCATTTTATTAAAATAAATTTGATAAAAAATCTGATTTAAATGAAAAAATCAATTTACATTTTTAAAAAATCTGATTGTTTTTTTTTAATCATTGATTTTTATCCACCCTGCCTGAAAGACTAAATGTCTGTCGGGCTTTTGAACTACTGAAAGATAAGTACCGGTAAATGTAAGCTAAATTGATAAAGCATCCAGTAATGCAGTGCTGGATTATGGCAATATAAATTGGATACCATATAGTGGTGGCATTCAGCCAGTTCTCTCCAGTTCATGCGAACCGGTAGTGGCGGCTGCAGGAGGCTCCGCCCACTCGTCCGGACATCATCACCCCCTGTTTTCCCCCTCGCTGCCCCGACATTCCACTGATTGGGATGTGTTCAGTCCTGATTGGTTGACTGAGTGTACTTCAGACTTCCTCCACAGCTTGGTCACGCCCCCTCTGTCTGCACATGTCAGTCTTTTCACTCAGTCGCTGGTGATTAGACTGTGGTGTCCGTTTCTCTGGCTGAAAAGCGACAATTTAGGAGATAAATTTAAAATTTAGCTTTCGGAGAGGGGTTGCGTTTTAAAAGAAGAGTTTGTGGAGCGCTGAGCGGCTTAAGCGGCTCCTGGCTGGGACGCCAGCTGACATTAGAGGCTTAATTCTGTCAGCGCCAGAACGGAGCCTGGAATCGGCTTCTCATTTTAAAACTTAGCCGCGGAAAGTCCTGCACATGCGTGGAGGTGGCGCATGTTCACTTTGGCGAACCGGTAACGAAGGTAAATAATAGCCACCCCTGGTGCCATATGAGTACTAGCGCATAGTCTCATAATATTATTTACTCACTAAGTGACACCAGTCTTGGTGGTGTTTGGTGAAAACCAAAGTTTCAGCAGTTTCTGTTCTCACCGAAGAGATAAGATTTCTCCCGTTTCCCACTGGCTCAGCCTTCTCAGAAGAGAATCCCGTCATTTGTTTACCATTTCTGGACGCGTCTGAATTCTGGGATACGATGCCGTGTGTTTCCCGCCTTTCATCTCGCAAAGAAAAAAGTACGCACTTGATGAAAGGGAAATAATCATGATTCATATAAGTAGTTCTCTTGCCTTGAGAGGATTTCCCCGATGTCGGCAGTTCTTAGCAGTTTACAACAGGAAATCATAACAGCCCTTGTTATATACCTCACGAAGGGCCGGCTTGATTTGTGTCGTTAGCTTCACATCGCTCTGTGTATTTGTGTGGTGGTGGTGATGGTGGTGGTGGGACTTGGCCGACAATATTTACCTTCAGAGTTATGAGGTTTGGAGTTCAGAAGTTACCTTCACAAGGAAGGCCCCGTTTCTCTTGAGAGATGGAGCCATATCCCTTACTCCCCATCTAGTTGGGAGACGCTCTGCCCGGTTTCCTTGTTTGTGAAGAGAGGAAGGGAGGTGGAATGTTTAAGTTTGCAACAAGAGGGCAAGAAGGAAAGTTTGGATGAGGAGGGCAGAGGTCTGAATGCGGATGTCTTTCTTTGCATTGCTAGGAAGCTGTCTGGCAGAACATGCCTGGCTCCAAAAGATTCTCTTTGCTATTGAGCTTGCCCTCTGCCTGTCCATTTGTCTGTCTGTATCTGTCTCTAATCTATCTCTATTTCCATCCATCAATTTGTATCATCTGTCTGTCTGTCTGTCTGTGTGTCTGTCTCTTTCTCTGTCTCTCTCTCTCATATCTATCTATCTATCTATCTATCTATCTATCTATCTATCTATCTATCTATCTATCTACCTACCTACCTACCTACCTACCTACCTACCTACCTACCTACCTACCTTATCTGTCTGCCTGTCTACCTTTATCTATCTATCTACCTACCTATCTACCTACACTGTCTGTCTGTCTGTCTCTGTGTCTGTCTGTCTACCTACCTTTATCTACCTACCTACCCACCTTGTCTGTCTGTCTACCTTTACCTACCTACTTACCTACCTATCTACCTACCTACCTACCTACCTACACGGTCTGTCTGTCTGTCTACCTTATCTATCTATCCATTCATCCATCTCTCCTGTATCTATTTTCTCTGTCTATCTCTGTCCCTCTATCTACTTTATTAAATTCTCCCTCTCTAATTCTCTCTCTCTCCCCCTCCGTCTCTTCCTCCCTCCCTCCCCCACTCTTCATCTCCTCTCTCTCCCCCCTCTCCCTCCCTCCCTCCCTCCCTCCCTCCACCCCACTCTTCCTCTCCCCCCTCTCTCCCTCTCTCTCCAGCAATTGTTAATCTTTCTCTCTCCCATCTGGAAAACAACATACTCTTGGGAAAAAAAATCTGCAGGAGGAGTTTGTCCTGCTTGCACTTAAGCTAGAGAAGCAGAAAAGCAGAAATGTGTATGTAAGGAAGAGGGGGGGGGGCTGCTTTGAGAGGAGAGAAAGAGAAAAAAAAATACAGTGGGGCTTGGATAGCTTTCCAAATTCAGGAATAGCAGGAGGCTAAGAAAACAGTCTGCCAGAACATTGCCTGAAAGGGGATCTCACTCTTTCCTTAGCAGCTCGAGGCTACTCTTCTCTTGAAATGTTGATTGGCTTTAGCCTTCCTGATTAGTCGGCTTTGAAGTTTTCAGAGTCTGCTTCTCCCCCTCCACCCCCACCCCCCCACCCCTTAATTGCAACCCTCAAAGTATGCGTTGCAGAAAACTTCGGCCAAGAAGAGGCAAGTCAACCGGGTTTGGGTCAAGTTTGGTCTGCCTTGACAGCTAAATTTCCCAAGTCTCTGCTTTCGGGAGATATCTCTTGTCTCCTTGTCTTGTGCCAAGAATTT
Organism: Coluber constrictor foxii; assembly: GCA_038048745.1. Taxonomy (NCBI): domain Eukaryota; kingdom Metazoa; phylum Chordata; class Lepidosauria; order Squamata; family Colubridae; genus Coluber; species Coluber constrictor. The sequence goes on from CM075968.1 coordinate 31,066,986, forward strand.
CTTGGAGAACAAATGAAGTTAAGTAGGGCCTCCCAGCCAGAAACAGTGTGAGTCTTTTCAACAAGTGTGTGCTTGCGTCGCTGACAACAAGAGGGGGAGCCACAGAGTGGGCTTGGAATGAAGCTGTATGGTAATGCATTCTCAAGGCGAAGAAGGGGGCGAGGGCAGTAAATGAAATTCCATATCCCACTGCTGGCATGTTTTTGGTTAGGGAAACAAAGACGGCTTCGCTTCCCTCCAACCTCTGAATAAGGCATGAGGTTTCACAGAATAACAGGAGAGTTGGAAAAGGGGCCCATGGAGGTCTCCTAGCCCAACCCCCCTGCTTAAGCAGGAGACCCTCTACCATTTCAGACAAATGCTTGTCCAATCTCTTCTTAAAAACTTCCAGTGATGGAGCAGCCACAATTTCTGGAGGGAAGCCCTTCCACTGATTAATTGTTCTCACTGTTTGGAAAATTCCTCCTGAATTTCAGGTTGCTTCTCTCCTTGATTATTTTCCATCCATGGCTTCTTGTCCTGCCCTCAGGTGCTTTGGAGAATAGCTTGACTCCCTCTTCTTTATGTCAACCCCATAGATATTGGAAGACTGCTCTCATGTCTCCCCTGGTCCTTCTTTTCACTAGACTAGAGATATCTAATTCCTGAAACCACTCTTTATGTTTTAGCCTCCAGTCCCCTAATCTTTGCTGTTCTCTCCTTGTTTAATAAAATAATAGAGTTGGAAGAGACCTTGGAAGACAAATGGTTGGCCAATGTCTTCTTGAAAACATCCAGCGATGGAGCCACCCAGAGTTTCTGGAGGCAAGATGTTCCACTGCTTAATTGTTCTCCCTGTTAGGAAATTTCTCCTTAATTCCATTCCCTTAATTCCAGGTTGCTTCTCTCTTTGATCTGTTTCCATCCATGGTTTCTTGTCTTGCCTTCTGGTGTTTTGGAAAATAAGTTGACCCTCTGTGCGTGTGATATAAGTTTTCTGGATATGGATATAGTTGTTTAGGAGGAATAATGTGGTATGCTTGAGATATAATGAAGTAGGATATATGTAAATTTGTGTATAGATTAAGGAGTGTATTATTTATTAATCTGAATTAGAGAGACATGTTGGAAACAGGAGGTGTCAAACCATGTCCATTGTTTTCTAAATTTGAATTATTAATAAAAAAAACTTTAAAAAGAAAAGAAAAGAAGTTGACTCCCTCTTCTTTGTGGCAGCCCCTCAAACATTAAAATATTGTTATCATGTCACCCCCCAATTTTTCTTTTCTCTAGACTGGCCATACCCGGTTCCTGCAACCATTTGGCGGAATAAGGAAGAGAAGGCAGCATATCCTTCATTTCCATTGACCTTTTTTTTAATTTAAAAAAAAAAAGCTCAACAAATACATCCCTGTGATATAATTACAGGTTCTGAGCTCTGCAGATTTTTTTTAAAAAAACCACCCATCTATAATTGCACCGTGTTTGCTTAACAAAACCTCTGGAGTTTGGCAGCGAAGTTATTTACCTGCTTTCTCTGAATGCTCTTTTTTCATATCCTTGCTAGCCATGCCGTAACAGCAGCAACTGGTTCATATTTACGACGGTTGCAGTGTCCTGGGGGGGGGTGGGGTGGGGTGTCACGCGACCCCCCCTTTTTGCGACCATCTGACAAGTGAAGTCCACAACCAGGTTATTCATTTTATCAACTGTAGCGATTAACTTAACAACTGTGGCAAAGGGAAGGTCGTAAAATGGGGGGGGAGACTCACTTAACAACAGCAATTTTAGGATCAATTGTGGCCGTAAATCGAGGACTACCTGTTTTTATACCTCCCTTTTTTCAGCCCTCTCGAACCTTTGAGTGGTTTCTAAGCAAAATGTTTGTAAGTTAAGGACTGCCCGTATTCTGAAATGGAACATGGTTAGCTGAACAGGCGGAATGCGCCAAAGGTAGTGGCCACTTCTGATCAGTCTTCCCAGCGCCCATGTTACGGTGAAGTCAAATAAGGTTTCCTTTCTTTATGTTTCTCTTTTGACAGGAGGGGTCCTTCCATTATTTTGCTTCTCTCTCTCTCTCTCTTTCTGATTTCTCTCCCTCTCTCCCTCCCTCTTTCTCTCTTCTCTCCCTCCTCTCTCCCTCTCTTTCTCTCTCCCTCTCTCTCTCCCTCTCCCTGTCTTCTCTCCCTCCCTCTTTCTCTCTTCTCTCCCTCCTCTCTCCCTCTCTTTCTCTCTCCCTCTCTCTCTCCCTCTCCCTGTCTTCTCTCCCTCCCTCTTTCCCTCTTCTCTCTCTCCTCTCTCCCTCTCTCTCTCCCTCCCTCTCTCTCCCTCTCCCTGTCTTCTCTCCCTCCCTCTTTCCCTCTTCTCTCCCTCTCTTTCTCTCCCTCTCTCTCTCCCTCTCCCTGTCTTCTCTCCCTCCCTCTTTCTCTCTTCTCTCCCTCCTCTCTCCCTCTCTTTCTCTCTCCCTCTCTCTCTCCCTCTCCCTGTCTTCTCTCCCTCCCTCTTTCCCTCTTCTCTCCCTCCTCTCTCCCTCTCTTTCTCTCTCCCTCCCTCTCTCCCTCTCCCTGTCTTCTCTCCCTCCCTCTTTCCCTCTTCTCTCTCTCCTCTCTCCCCCTCTCTCTCCCTGTCTTCTCTCCCCCCTCTTTCCCTCTTCTCTCCCTCTCTTTCTCTCCCTCTCTCTCTCCCTCTCCCTGTCTTCTCTCCCTCCCTCTTTCTCTCTTCTCTCCCTCCTCTCTCCCTCTCTTTCTCTCTCCCTCTCTCTCTCCCTCTCCCTGTCTTCTCTCCCTCCCTCTTTCCCTCTTCTCTCCCTCCTCTCTCCCTCTCTTTCTCTCTCCCTCCCTCTCTCCCTCTCCCTGTCTTCTCTCCCTCCCTCTTTCCCTCTTCTCTCTCTCCTCTCTCCCTCTCTTTCTCTCTCCCTCTCCCTCTCCCTGTCTTCTCTCCCCCCTCTTTCCCTCTTCTCTCCCTCTTCCTCTTCTCTCCCCCTCTCTCATCTCTCTCTCTCTCTCTCTCTCTCTCATCTCCGTCTTGCTTTGCTCTTTTTTCCCTATGACAAAACAGCTTGTTCACGACAGTCCAGAGAGTTTGTTCTAAATGATATATTATTTATCCAGCGTGTAATGACTCCTTTGTCAATATGTCTCCCTCCCTCCCTCCCCCCCCCCCTCCTCCAACTTGGTGAGCTCCTTTGAAATCCACACTCCAAGACTTGCTTAGTACATGCATTAAACCAAACATATGTATTTAGGGACCTGCACGTGTTTTTTCTTAATGGGCCATTCATCTTTTTCACTGTGTATTTAGAGATACTTAAATCTGTAGATTAGTCTGCTGTTGAGCATTTGGGCTACCTCTACCGGCTGAGAGCAATATAAAACATTTTTTTTTATTGTGTTTGAGGATAAAGGATTTGGCGTGGGCGAAGCTGTTTGATTACCGAAGAGGAACTGAATTGTCTTTTTTTTTTTAACCAAAAGGAATCCAGCCCCCAAAGCTTGCATTTTTTCACAACCTGCAAATGAGATGCGGGTTTTTAGTGTCTTGTTTTGCTTGAAACAACAGAAAAACATGCCACAACTGGCTTGTGAGGCTTGTTTACTGAATTAAGCAATGTTCTGGGTTTGCCTTGTTTATTTGTTCCATTAGATTTATGGTGGACGCCCGTTCTTGTAAGCTCTTAGGCAGGAAGAACCTGATCCACGGGTGAAGAGTTCAACTAGTTACTTGATTGCTCATGCCTATTTTACAGGAATCTTCTCACACTGGCAGATTATACCTGGGCTAGACTAGATGTGGCTCAGCAGAATTCAGAGGAGGTTGCACCAGTGGTGGAAATCCAATTTTTTGTTTACTATCAGTTCTGTGGGCGTGGCTTGGTGGGCGTGGCAGGGGAAGGATAGTGCAAAATCCCAATTCCCTCCCCCACTCCTGGGGGAAGGATACTGTAAAATCTCCATTCCTACCCCACTCCTGGAGGAGGGATATTGCAAAATCTCCATTCCCACCCCACTCTGGGGCCAGCCAGAGATGATATTTGCCGGGTCTCCAAACTACTCAAAATTTCCGCTACCGGTTCTCCAAAACCTGTCAGAACCGATTTCACCCCTCGGTTACACCTTGCTCTCTAGTGCCTATGCAAGGATTCCAGACTAATTTGCTGCTTGACTCCTCCTTCAGGCTTAGCCAGTCTCTCTTCAACACGGACTCTGATTCCATGCATGGTATCATACTGTAGCCCAACAGGCTAGATTCATACAATATGAGTGCATATGTGAAACCTAGGAAACATAACAAAAAAGGGAACCCTTAAATGCATCCATTAGGTCTTTCATTAAGCATGGTTAATTTCATTGTCTGAATACCCCTAGAGTGTTTTGCTAAAGCTCATGGAGAACATGACCTATGTTGGAATGGATTTCTGGGCATGGTGAGAAGCCGTTTTCAGGATCTGGAGTAGAAGACTTCAACGTTTGATCACCCCTGTTGCAAACCAATGTTGAGTTTTAGCAATTTGGTTTCTGAAGGGGGTCTGGAGAAGCCACCTGGTATGAGTTGGGAGCCCCTGTTTTGGGTAACATTGAAAAAAGTAACTTATCAGTCCATGCTCTTACGATTATTGCAGTATCCTTACATTTGGGCACTTGGCAATTATCATGTGACTACCATTTGTGTCTCACTTAACAACTTAACATAAAGTTTGGGCTCAATTGTGGTCATACATAGAAGACTAACTGTATTCCTGGCTCAATATCCTTGCTTTGTAATAATCGATGGCCGAGAATTCACTCCCAACTCCATTGTTTTATGTCTTGCCAAGCAGTATGTTGTCTGTGGGCACCAAGGCACCCATAGACCGCTGCCTTTTGGTCTGCCAGCCAGTCCTCTCTTCCCTCCTCGATTTAGGTTTGTTTTAAAGCTTCTTCTAATTAAAAATAAATGGATGCTGGCTCGCTGCCCAGCAAACAACCATTGCTGATTCCCAAGAATGCCTCTGGGCCCCATAAGTTTCCATAGAAAGTAAAATCGGTTAGTATTGGGCAGCTGGGAAAGATGCCCACCTGCCTAGAAAAAGAGCAAAGGGCACCTGGTGTTTGAAAACAACCTGGGGGAATAAAAGGAAATAGGAGTGTAATTGTATGTGGGAAAGACCTTGGGAGACAAGGTGAAGAGAAGCTGCCCAGGGAAAGATCAAATAAGGGACAGCATAGCCCAGAACTATATAATGGATGGAGAAGATGCTTAGAAGGGACCCACCCTCCCTAGTTTCTCAGGCTGTAAAAGCAACGGCTGTAATGGTATGTGGGAAAGATCTTGGGAGAGGGAGGCAATGCCTATAGAATAATCAGATAAGGGACAACATAGCCCAGAGATGCATAACGGGGGGGGGGGCATGAGACTCACGAGGGACTCACTCTAGTTTCTCATCCTGCAAAGGAGGCAGCTGTAATGGCCTGTGAGAAAGACCTTGGGACACAGGGAGATGCTGCCTAGGGAGCAGTTAAATAAGAGACGGCATAGCCCGGAGCTGCATAATGGGTGGAAAAAGACACTCAAGAAGGGAACCTCCATAGTTTCTTGGGCTGTAAAGGAGGCGGTTGTAATGATATGTGGGAAAAACCTTGGGAGGAGGAGGCAAGAGATGCTGCCTAGGCAGCAGTCTACAGCTTGACCAGTTCTTACAGGGTAAATTGAATCCCTTTGGCTGACCTGTAAAGCAAGGAATGTTGTGATATTCTGGAGGAGCAGTAGAGGACCGTCGTTGGGTCCAATCTCCTGAAGTAGATTGAAGTTGTTATCCAGCAAGTTTCTGGCTGTCCTGATAAATAGCAAAGGAATCAAAGAGGAAGGGAAGCTTCAAGATCAGAAAGGTCGGCAGTTCGGCGGTTCGAATCCCTAGTATAGTTCTCCTGTGTGAGCAGGAGACTAGATGACCTCCAAGGTACCTTCCAACCCTGTTACTGTTAAAAGAGATGTATGAAAGGGGAGGCCTTAGCCAATCCCTGACTTTGCTGATGGATCGTCTCCAGTTGAGTCCGTTGACTTGAGGGTTTCTTGAACCGAAAGCGCCTGTGCGGACACTTCATTTTAGGGCATGCGATTTCCTTATTACATTCAAAGCGGTAAATAGTAAGAGCAAGCAGGGTGATCCAACTACAAAGCCAGCCGAAATGCTCCAGAGAAAAGGCAGCTTCTGATCTCAGCATGTTCGACGGCTTGCATAAATTGCCTTCAGCGTGGTGGGATACACTCAAACCCAGCTCTGGCTTGGCAGAAGTCATGGGATAACATTTAAAAAAAAAAGTGATCCCTTTATCTCAGCTGCCTCCTTTCCAAACAGAATCAGCTGTCTGAATCAAAGTGTTGGTCTTTGACATGGAGAGATTTGCCACCTCTGTTTCTGATGTAGAGAGCTGGGAAGGAAGAAAGGAGGGAGCGAGGGAGGGAAATAGAAAGAAAGAAAGAGGGAGGGAGGAAGAGAGAGAAAGAGAGAAAGTAAGTAAGAAAGGGGAGAGAAAGAAGGAAAATAAGGCAGGAAAGAGAGGGAGGGAGAAAGAGAGAGAAAGAAAGATAAAGAAAGAAAGAGGGAAGAAGAAAGAAAGAGAAAGAAAGGAAGGGGAAGGAGGGAAGGAAAGAAGGAAAATGGGAAGGCAAGGAAGGGAAGGAGGAAGAAAGAAAGAAGAGGAGGGAGGGAGGGAGGGAAAGAAGGAAAATGAGAAGGCAGGGAAGGAAGGGAGGGAGAGAAAGAAAGAGGGAGGGAGGGAGAGAGGAAGAGAGAAAGAAAGAAAGAGAAAGAAAAAGAGAGGGAGGGAAAGAAGGAAAATGAGAAGGCAAGGAAGGGAGGGAGGGAGAGAGAAATAGGAAGAAAGGGAAGGAGGGAAGAAGAGAGAAAGAAAAAGAGGGGGAGGGAGGGAAAGGGAAAATGATAAGGCAGGGATGGAAGGAAAGGAAGGAAGGAAGGAAGGAAGGAAGGAAGGAAGGAAGGAAGGAGAGAGAAAAATGGAAGCTTGGAAGAGGGAGGAAGGAAAGAAGGAAGGAAGGATATTGAAGGGGAGACAAGGCAAGGTATCTCAACTTCGTTTTGCAGTTTCTCAAGAGTTCGTGTCCTGACAAGGAAGTGGTTTTGAGCTGGTTAGTTGGTTTTGTTTTGAAACAGGAATGGCATCTCTCCTCTTGTTTGGAGAAAACTGCAACTTCCTTTCTCAGTTCTCCGTTGCATCTGGCATCCACCAACTACCTTCTTTCATTCTGAAAACGTTGCTACAGCTGTTGGCCAAAGGGGAACCTCGTGGCTGGAATTTTTTATTTTATTTTATTTTTTTAAAAGATAATTTTCTCCAGGGTGCAGTAAAAAGCCTCGAAGCTCTTCCTATCCTGATGGAATTCTTGTAAGGAAGCTACACATAGCTTCTGATCGTGGTGTGCAGAATCGGATGACATGATAACTTTAGGATAGACACACATACACATGCGCACACACACACACACACACACACACACACACACACACAGAGCTGTATCTGGCTGTAAGGGACAGAGTTCACAAAAGGGGCAAACTCTGTTTATGCCACCTTTGACCAAGACCTCATTTTTGCTGACGATGTAAACGCGTGTTTTGCTTCTGTATTTTCAAGTCAGAAATAATGTGATAGAACGCTCTTCCATTGCAAAACCTACACACAACATCTTTTCTATGAAAAATATGTCCCTCGGTGTATTTTCCAAGGAAATGATAAACGCAATATTTGCCTTCGCCCCAGTAAAGCCCTGGATCTCTTTTCCTATTCTCCTAATGGACTGCATTTCTACTCAAGATACTAGCTATATTCACACCGTATAGTTAATTTAGCAACTGGATTCATTTATCTTCCAAATAACACCGGATGCCCTGCGTTGTAAACTAAACTGAATAGACTGGGTCAGTTTACGAAAGTCCCAGGGGCTGCATTCATACATGCTAAGTATTAATATCTATTAGTTAGTAGTGATTGTGTGTCATAACATAATTTGGGCACCCCTTCTGTTTGATTGCCCTATTCAATTCTGAATGTCTCGATTTCCTTGATATTCCAAATCTTTCTTTTTCTTTCTATTATTCTTTGGATGTTTGCATGCTAGGAAGTCTTCTAACATCTCTTCTTACTGTTATTAAAATGCCTCTTTTTAATAGTAATAGTAGTAATAATAACAATAACAACAACAACAGGAAAAAATCATGAAGTATCGTGACCTGGCCATCAAAACTACACAGCTATGGATGAAACATGTAACAGTGATACCCTTTGTCATTGGGGCACTTGGTACCATGTCCAAGAATTTTATAAGATATATCAAGAAATTGCAGCTTCCTGCTGTAACACCAGAGGAACTGCAAAATACCTGCGCTACTCAGAACATCGTATATTTTAAGAAGATACTTGGTTGATACCTAGGACGCTGGCAGCAACTTGTATCAACCATTTGCGCTGGTCAATGATATTAATGATACATTTTTAAATGTTCAGTTGACTGAGTTTCATGTTTAATGAATAAAAGAGGTGGTGGTGATGATGATGATGATGATTTAGCATGCAGCCTCATGCTGCTTTTACCAATTCTCTCCAACGACTCGCTGTGAAGAGCCAAATGTCTGCAATAGCAATAGCACTTAGCACTTAGACTTATATACCACTTCACAGTGCTTTACAGCCCTCTCTAAGCAGTTTACAGAGTCAGCCTCTTGCCCCCAACAATCTGCATCCTCATTTGACCTGCCTCGGAAGGATGGAAGGCTGAGCCAAGCTTGAGCCAGTCAGGATCGAACTCCTGGCAATCAGCAAAGTTAGCCTGCAATACTGCATTCTACCACTGTGCACCATGGATGGATGGATGGAAGGAAGGAAGGACAATAGCAATAGCCCTTAGACCTATGTACCTCTTCACAGTGCTTTGCAGCCCTCTCTAAATGGTTTACAGAGTCAGCCTCTTGCCCCCAACAATCTGGATCCTCATTTGACCTTCCTCGGAAGGACGGAAGGCTGAGTCAACCTTGCAGAACTAAAGGTTGGCTTGCTGTGTGTACATGATGTGTGTGCTGAGAAGGAAGGAGAAGCCTCCAAGAGCATAGTCTTGGGTTGCTGATAAAGCAGCCACGTTCTTTCAACTTCACAGAGGAAGGTAGCATTTACTTGCAAGACCTGTATGTTTACATGAGTCTCTCAGGCTACCGATTGCTTCTGGTTCTCCCACCCCGGTGCTTGTCTCTCTCTCTCTGACTCTCTCTCTCTCTCTCTCTCTCTCTCTCTCTCTGTCTCTCTGTCTCTCTCTCTGTCTCTCTCTGTCTCTCCCTCTCTCTCCCTCTCCCCCCCTCTCTCTTTCTGTCTCTCTCTCTCTCTCTTCATCTAAAGGAACTTTCTGTCAACCTCCCCTCTTCAAAGGCCTCCTTTTATCTTGCCCTACGCATTTAACCCTGACGCAAGGAACCTCTTGCCTTCCCCTTTCCTTTGTTTGCAGAGGATTAGAGGGTTTTTCCCCCCCTGAAATTTAATTGTTTAGAGAAGGCCCAGGTCTCCCTCTGGTTTGCTATTTACAAGCCATCGCATCGGACTCCACGGAGGCTCCTCCTCGGCGAGCATCAAGTGAACAAGCGTTGCAAAATATTAGGAAAGCCCCCTTACCTTTGGAAAAGACTCCAGCCAGCCTGTTGGGGGTGGGGACGGGGCTGGTGGGGGGAGAGAAAGAGAAGCTGTTCCCCCATAAGGCCCACTTGGTTGCTTAGCAACCGGCTCTGGCAAGATGGAGATAGGGAGAAGAGCAGCTTCCTTCTCTGGGCTCCTCCTCGGCTTGTCAATCTGGAGAGATAAAACTTGGGGGGCAAATCGCTTGGGAGGATGTCCCTGGAGGTGACGATTTTGCTCAAGTAGGGTAAACGAGCGGGAAGTGGCTTGGCCCTCCATCTCCAGAAGAGCTTCCCAAGAGCTAATCACCACTTGGGGAGGGGAAATTGGCAAGCTGCCCGGGATTGCAGTCAACATGGAAGGGAGAAAAGAGACACCTTCCCGTTTTCTATGCATGGACAGAGACTTCCTTCATGGCTCCTAGGAAAAGGGCCGGAGTAGGGTTGCACTGAAGGATTTAAGATTAACAGAGTTGGAAGGGATCTTGTAGGTCATCTAGTCCAACCCCCTGCCCAAGCAGGAGATCCTAGACCATTTCTGACAGATGGCTGTCCAGTTTCTTCTTGAAAGCCTCCAGTGATGAAGCTCCCACAACTTCTTGAAGGCAACTTCTGTTCCATGAGTTGATTGTTCTCACTGTCAGAAAATTCCTCCTTATTTCCAGGTTGAATCTCTCCTTGGTCAGTTTCAGTCCATTATTCCTTGTCTGGTCTTCAGGTGCTTTGGGAAATAGCTTGACCCCCTCCTCTCTGTGGCAGCCCCTCCAATATTGGAAGGCTGCTATCCTGTCTCCCCTTGTCCTTCTCTTCACTAGGCCAGCCAGGCCCAGTTCCTGCAACCGTTCATCATATGTTTTAGCCTCCAGTCCCCTAATCATCCCTCTTGCTCTTCTCTGCACTCTTTCTAGAGTCTCCACATCTTTTTTTATAGTGTGGTGATCAAAACTGGATGCAGTACTCTAGGTGTGGTCTTACTAAGGCTTTATAGAGTGGTATGAGTACCTCCCTTGATCTTGATTGTATCCCTCTGTTGATGCAACCTCGGATTGTGTTGGCTTTTTGGCAGCTGCAGCACAACATTGGCTCATACTTCAGCGGAGATCGTCCGCCAGGATATCTCCATCCCTCTCGCAGGCCCTCGAGAGAATGGAGGCATTTCAGTAGTTTTTTTTGTTTCGTTTGGTTTCGAATAGTTAAAAATTGTGATCGTGCTGCCGAGGTGTGCGAGTTTCGTCTTAGGATCTAGGAAGCTGCTGGCGCCGTAAAATAGCTTTGCTTGCCAGTTGTTTGATTTTTCTGTCCATCTGTGATGCATTCCGGGGGGGAAAAAACACCCAATAAACACCCAATAAATAATTGGAACCCAGCAGCTCTCTCCTGACTGCATAATGTAACAGATTAATAAAGTGTTGCGCAACTCAGGCCTTTTAGTTAGACGGCTTGGTTTTGTTTAAAGAAGCATGCAAAAAGGATAGATTAATACTAATTTTTACTGAAGAATTAACTTCCTATAATATGCATTGAGCAATGACATTCTCTCTCTCGCTCCCTCTCTTTCCCTCTCCCTCTCCCTCTCCCTCCCTCTCCTCCCTCCCTCCCTCCCTCTCCCTCTCTTTCCCTCTTCTCTCCCTCCCTCCTTCCTCTTTCCCTCTTCTCTACCTCTCTCCCTCTCCCTCCTCCCTCCCTCCCTCTCTCTCCCCCTCCCTCCCTTTTCTCTTCCTCTCTCCCTCCCTCTTTCCCTCTTCTCTACCTCTCTCCCTTTCCTCTCCTTCTCCCTCTCTCCCTCTCCCTCCTCTCTCCCTCTCCCTCCTCCCTCCCTCCCTCTCTCTCCCCTCCCTCCCTTTTCTCTTCCTCTCTCCCTCCCTCTTTCCCTCTCCTCTACCTCTCTCCCTTTCCTCTTCTTCTCCCTCTCTCCCTCTCCCTCCTCTCTCCCTCTCTCCCTCTCCCTCCCTTTTCTCTTCCTCTCTTCTTCCCTCTTTCCCTTTCCTCTCCCTCTCCTCTCCCTCTCCCTCTCCCTCTCTCCTCTCTCCCTCTCCTCTCCCTCTGGTCTCTCTGTATTATTATTGTTGTTGTTGTTGTTGTTGTTGTTGCTGCAACTGCTAGTGGTAGCAACCTATTAAGCCTGGAAAATAAGTTTTTAGCCACTTGGGAATCAAAAGAAGAAACAGTCCCGACTGAGTTAGTTTCTGTTTTAATCCAAAGGATATTGGTTATATCTACTTCTGCTAACTGCAGCCAAAGAAGAAAGGCCCCAAGTTATTTCAAGAATCGGCTTCCGCAGTAAAAGTTCGGTGCTCATCTGAAACGCCGCTCTGTGCAATTTTTGGTAGCGTGGAGTGGGGATTTTGACTGTAGTGGTGCTGAAATGTTGGTTCCCCTCTATTAGCCTTGTGACACATCATGAGAGGCATACACGCGTGTCTATGTGTGTGTGAATGTTTGTGTGCCGCTGATTCTCAGGCTTTTGATTTTGCTAAATTTCATCCCTTCCTCTTCCGTTGTATGCTACTGCTGCAAACAGATGGCGTTCCTGCTATGGTCCTTGCTATTTTTATTACTCGGTTAATTCAGATTTTGAATTCTCTATGTTTATTTTCTTTTTTTAAAAAAAAATCTTTAGCTCTGTTTAAAAGCTCCTGGGAGTAAAAGCAGACTAAAATAATTTTCTAAGAGCAGTTACCATGTGCTCTGGGCAACTTCAAAACAATGCAGTGTTAAATATCACAGTTTACCCATCCGTTTTAATAATGCAGAGAAACATCTCAGTGGCAGAGAGTAACCAAATAACATACGGAGCAGTTTGCAATCCTTTGAGCGCTGAATCTTTTAATGTTTACATTCAGTAAATCTAAAATTGTGGTGTCTTTGGTGGTCCCTGAGCTTAGTTGATTTCTTGAAGACATTTCAGGACCCAACTAGGTAATATCATCAGTGCTAGAAGGGAGGAGGAGGAGGAGGAGGAAAAATCTGTGTTCTTGGTGCTCTCTGAACTTGGTTGTTTTCTTCAAGACATTTCATGACCCAACTAGGTAATATCATCAGTGCTAGAAGGGGGAAGGAGGAGGAAACTATGAGTCCTTGGTGCTCTCTGAGCTTGGTTGTTTTATGTTTCATTACCCAACTAAATAACACCATCAGTACTAGAAGGGAGTGGGGTTTGGTCTCGGTTTATATACAAGTGGCTTTCTCTGTCAGTATTGGTGGGAGCGTTCTTCGTGATTCCTTGATGAGGCTGTCGTTTACTGTTAGCTGGTTTGTCTGAGTTTGCAGTTCCCTGATTGGGGTTTACTTCTTGGTTATATTATCGAGCAAGCACTTTATATAAACAGAGAGCAAACCCCACTCCTTTCTAGCCCTGATGATGTTAGCTAGTTGGGTACCCATATGTCTGCAAGAAAACAGCCAACCTCGGAGAGCACCAAGTTCTCCACAATGATGTCGTTTTACTCTTGTGCAAACCAAGCTGATGGGATCATAAAAGTTTTAATCCCAATGCATATAAATAAGTTGTGAAAGATAGGCGACCTTGAGCCGTCTAGCAAATGAAGATCTCTCTTTTAAAAGCCGGACAGGTGAGGTTGATGCCGGCCCTGTGTTTTCTTTCATCGGCCTACAAACAAGGCCCCTACGTCCTCTCAATCACTTAAGCTCCCTTGCCTCCCTAACATGTCTTCTGTTGATAGTAATTTTACACCCCTTAGTCTCTGGGTATTTACCACCATCCCTGGAGGACATACTGATGGCTTAAAGTAGGATAATTTCCTTCTTGACGGACAGCCAGCACCTGTGGGAGTTTTAATAGCATCTCTGCCCGAACGCCTGTCAGAAGGTACCGCAGGAGATGTGAGCTACTGCCCTACAACTGAGGCACCGGCAAAGGAAGGAAGGTCTGTTGGGAGATCAGTGAATAGCTAAGGGAGAGGGAGAGAAAATGAGAGAGAGAGAAATGAGAGAAAAGAGAGAGAAAATGAGAGACAGACAGACAAGAGTGAGAGAAAGAAAAACAGGAGAGAGAGAGAGAAAATGAGACAGAAAAAAGAGAGAGAAACAGACATGAGAGAGACAGGAAGAGAGAGAGAGAAAATGAGAGAGAGAAAAGAGAGAGAGAGACAGACAAGAGTGAGAGAAAGAAAAAGAGAAAAAGAGAGAGAGAGAGAATGAGAAACAAAAGAGAGAGAAAATGAGAGAGAGAAAAGAGAGACAGACAGACAAGTGAGAGAAAGAAAGGCAGGAGAGAGAGAGACAAAATGAGACAGAGAAAAGAGAGAGAGAAATACATGAGAGAGAGAGAGAGACAGGAAGAGAGAGGGAGAGAGAAAATGAGAGAGGGAGAGAGAGAGAATGAATGAATGAATGAATGAGGATTGCAGCAAAGACTTTATAGGAAATTTCACCCTGGAGAAACCTAGGCCAGGTAGCTGGAGAAATATAGCTTTTCCCACCATGGTTTCTGCCAAGCTTCACCAGAATACATATGTTCCAATTTTACTTTTTTTTTTTCCTTAAAAAAAAAATCTGCCCTCTAAAGGAAGTTTTTTGTAGCTCTCCCAGTTGCTAGGAATAAAGCGGAGGGACTCCGCAATCCAAAAAAGATGCTGAGGCCTTTGAAAGAGTGCAGAGAAGAGCCACAAAGGTGACCAGGGGTCTGGAGGCTAAAAAAAAAATCATGCTAGGCCTTATTTTCCAGTTGGGTCCTATTTTGGGGGAAACAGGATATCGTCCAGTACTTCAAGAGCTGTCACAGGGAAGAGGTGGCCAATTTATTCCCCAAAGCATCTCAGGGTAGGACAAGAAGCAATGGGTGGAAGCTTCTCGGAGGAAGAAGGGAGGGATTTCTTGACAGTGAGGACAATTAATCAATGCAATAAACTTGCCTCCCGAAGTTGCAGGTGTTCCATCACTGGAGGAAAAAGGTAGGACAACCATTTGTCCTGGATGGTCTACCTATCTTGGGCAGGGGATTGGCCTGGAAGACCTCCAAGGTCCCTTCCAGCCCTGTGATTCTATAATTCTGAGGCATGGAGATACTCTTAACAAACCATCTATTGCCTTTCTAGTGTGTCAAAGATCCATCCTTTGACAAACTAGCCCCTCTCTGTGGGACCAATATATTCCCACAGAGAAGGGCTCCTCAGTGTGCCGTCGGCCAAGCAATGTTGACTGGCGACCCCCAAGGGGAGAGCCTTCTCTGTGGGGGCACCTGCCCTCTGGAATGAACTGCCCCAGGGGATACGCATGATCCCCAACCTGCGTACCTTCCACCGTGCCCTTAAGATCCTATTTTTCCAACAGGCTGGACTAGCTTGACAAGAATCTGGTCTGGGTGTTTTTAAATTTTGGGGTTTTTTAATACGTGGGGCCAAAGTATCTAATTTCTATTAAATGGTTTTTAAATTTTGTATGCTATGTTATTTTACTGTGGCTGTGCACCGCCCTGAGTCCTTCGGGAGAAGGGCGGTATAGAAATTCAATAAAAAATAAATAAGTTAAATAAAAATCCATGAAAACTCAATTCAGCCCCTCTAATGGAAGATCAAAAGTGGCTTCAAAAAAGATCAGAACTCCTTAAGACGAAGAGGAAAGGAGGAGAGGAAAATAACATGGAAACGGATGGAAAACATGTGACTTGATATTATAGGATGACAATCCCAGTCACCATGACTACAGGGTATCCTTTAGGATCTGAAGGAAAATATCTCCAGATCCTTTGGAGAAGATTATGGAAAGATCTCTTTATCAATGCAAATCCCTCCCCCCCTTTTTTTTCTTTTTGCCTTGGAATTGAATCGCTGGTGCTTCAATCTCACAAGCCGCAAATGCTCTAGGCGATCGTTCCAGCTGTCACTTCCCTTCCCAAAGCCTCAGATGGAAATACATGAGTTATTGATGATGAAGCAATTTTGACTGATTAATGTAGTGCCATCTCCTGAGTAGCTTCTAATTGAAGGTAGACAGTTATTGATTTATGCTGGCATTTTGCGTTCAATTTAACACTTATTTCATAGATATTTTGTTTCAGTTTCTAGATCCCCGAGGAGCATTTGTTATTGAAACATGCTAGGCTGATAATATGGAATAATTAAATATATATATATATATATATATATATATATATATATAGGACCCAACCGGAAAATAAGTCCTAGTATGATTTTTCAGAATGCTCATAATATAAGACCTACCCCCAAAACAAGTCCCAGTTAAGATTGTCAGCCTGATGAATGCATTTAGTACCGTATTTCCCCCCAAATAAGGCCTAACCAGAAAATAAGCCCTAATGCGTCCTTTGGAGCAAAAATTAATATAAATACTGGTCTTATTTTCGATAAGATAGATAGAAAGAAGATGGAAAGAGAGAGAAGATGGATGGATGGATAGAAGGGAGGAGAGAGAGAAAGATGGAGGGAGAGATGATAGATAGATAGATAGATAGATAGATAGATAGATAGATAGATAGATAGATAGACAGACAGACAGACAGACAGACAGACAGACAGACAGACAGATGATAGAGTTTACTAGCTCCAAACCTAGTTAGTCTTAAGAAAACTTGAATGTTTTCTCCAGCAGCACAATGTTGTTGAACTTGCCCTACAAGTTGTAATATAATTTGGAGGGCTCTGATTGTGCCTCTTGTTGTTGTGATTTTTGGAGGTGAGGGGCTGTTTTCTGAGATTTATTATATTCTTTTTTATAAACACCACCCAGAGTTGCATTTTTTGCAAATTGGACAGCCCTTTAAAGCTAAATAAATATATTTAAGAAAGCAAAGGTGATTGGGTCAGCTGAATTCCCTAAGGGCCGCTTGGGGTGGAGTTCACAGTAGGGAATGCTGCCATTTTCACCTGTGTGAAGTCCCACCCTTAGAAGTTTCCTTTGGCATCTCATAGTGTTCTAATGCTTGCCTAAAATCAGTGGTGGGATTCAGCCAGTTTGCACATGTTCAGGAGAACTGGCTGTTAACTTTCTAAGCAGTTTGGAGAATCGGTTGTTGGAAGAAATCTTTACAGGGCTAATCCTGTAAGGAAGGCAGGAAGGAAACATTCTGGTGTTGTTTCTAGCGTAATCTTTATTGCCTTGCTTACAGAAACTGCCTCTCTGGTTAACCCTTATTACATTGTAACAATTAAGGTGAAGCACCCATTGACGTGAGTGACGTTGATTTGGGCACGCCCACAGGGTCACATGACCACTGAGCCACGCCTACCTAGCTGGTCATTAAGACAGAGAACTGGTTGTTAAATTATTTGAATCCCAAATAATGAACAAGAAGTGAGGCTGGCTGGCTTCAACATGCGTTTCCAAAGAGTCAGACCCAAGCACCCCATCCATTATTGCATGTTGTTGCAGTAAAAATAAATAATTGTCACGAATTTAGGCATCCAGCTGTATGGATTTGTTTCCTTCCCTCTGCGTTGGCTACAAGTCAGGCTATTTTTTATTTTTTATATATATATACAGTCTATTTCTGAGCTGCGTTCAAGGTTCTCAGCCGAGGAACAGACTTGTGCAGCTGTAGATATTAGATCAGATTAGCATATCCATTTCAAGGACTTTTAGATTCAAAACTGGGTGAAAGTTAACTAAAACAAGAGCTTTATTGTTTTTTCCAAGTGCAGTTCATGGTACGAAAGCTTGAATTGAGACTGCTGGTGAACCTTTTTTTATTATTATTTTTGTTATGATTTATTTATTTATTTATTATGAAATTTATTTGCTCTGGATGGTGCACAAAATGACTTTTTTTTTGCATCAAAGTCAGTTGGTTAACAGGCCTTCCTTTTTTTAAAAAAAAATTGCAGCCTCTTGCAAATTGAGTTTCTACAACTTTTTGCTTTTACACAGCAATATGTACAAGCCATTTCTATAACAATAAAGGTAAAGGTTCCTCTCGCACATACATGCTAGTCGTTCCCGACTCTAGGGGGCGGTGCTCATCTCCATTTCAAAGCCGAAGAGCCAGCACTGACCGAAGACGTCTCCGTGGTCATGTGGCCGGCATGACTCAACGCCAAAGGCACACAGAACGCTGTAACCTTCCCACCAAATTTTGACAGGGCTTCTAAGAGAACACAGCCCTAAGTGCCTCTGGATTTTATCAGCCGATGTTATGGGAAATGTTGAAGTAAGGTGGAGGTTAGGAAAAGCAGCGATTTCCTTTGCAGTCACCCTAATTGAGATCGATCCCAGAGCTTCGATTTGGGGGTCAAAGCTGCGATTTTTTTGCTGTTTGGATTTGAATTGCATCTCGGCTCCATGGGGGAGCTGGGATTGAGTCCTGATGTCAAGGGGGTCAACAAGCTGGGAGGTTTCCTTCTAGAAGCTGTTCATTTTGGAGCCAAACCTGAAAGGATATTGCAGAAGCAATCCTCCAGATGTGTGTTCGGATACTCATCATTTCCAGCCAATGTTATTACCTGTTCTCCGAACTAGTACAAATTTTTACTATCGGTTCTTGTGAACCGGTGCGAACCGGGAGCAACCCACCATTGATATGAATGGATGGATGGATGGATGGATGGATGGATGGATGGATGGATGGATGGATGGATGGATGGATGATGGATGGATAGATGGATGGATGGATGGATGGATGAAGTTGGATAAACTAGACCAGACCAGTCCAGACTAAATTAGATAAGGTCAGATAGATCTAGATAGATGGATGGATAAGGTAAGTAAGTGGATGGATGGATGGATGGATGGACAGAAACAGACAGACAGGTGGACAAAGTTTCTTCCACCTTCTTGATTAGAAGGAGACTGAAAGACCAAATACACCTCCTTGAAAAGTGTCTCCCACAGCTGAAGGCCACCCAGGAGAAGTGACAGCGAAAGGGCTCTTCAGAAGAGCCTCTCCTGTTCATCTACGGAGATAAACCTTCGGTAGATGGCCTTCCAGATAGGATTTGGGTTTGGATCTCTTTGTTCAGTCTCCCCAGCCACTACACCATGCTATTTCATAGGATAGTTTCAGCATTTCATCCAACCCTGTTGGTCCCAAGTGTATTGCTGCAATGGTTTCCCATCTTTTGCTCAAATGGGACTGTCCTTTTTTTCAAAAATAAAAAAAATTAAGGCAATCCTGTCACTCTGCGCACAGATGTTTTATATTGGCCTTGGAGCAAATTAGCAGCTTGCAAGAAAAAAAAAATCAAATGTCACCGATTTACACGGAGGAAACAAGAGCTTTGCTGCACAAAGGAAATTAACCAGTCCTCTGGTGTTGATCCAGCGCCGCTTTCTCCACACACACTAATCTTGCTACTTAAAATTAGAGGAAGAATGAGAGAGAAACACAGGGTAGGGCAGCCATTATCGGGGCATTTATTCAGCTCCCAGTTTTCTTCACACAAGCCAACTCGTGCAGAGCCAAGGCAGCTGCAGAGTGTCTGCCGAGGCTGAATAGAGACATCACTGTTGCGACCAAGTTAAAAAGGCGTCACTAGACATATAATGCACTGGTTTTATTTATTTATTTATTTTAAAAATGCCTACAGCATTTTATACTTTCTACCATTGTTATCTCCTCCCTAGGGAACGCTGTATGGCTCGAAAGCATTTCTCCTGTTTTATAGATAAGAAAACCAATGTTGTGCCCGTGTATGATTTTCGTGTGTGTGTGAGCAAGCTTCGGAGGGGAATAACCGAAGAAAACTGCAGGGATTTGTCCAGGCAGTCTCCTAAGAATCGGACATCCCTGAATGCAAACAAACAGAGGAAATTTAGAATAGCAGACAAACTATTGTGTTAAATTCCAAGAGATTTAGGTTTGAATTGCAGGGAGAGTACTGCATGATGGCAAAAAATAAAAATAAAATAAAAATGATTACAGATCATGCAAAACATCTCACGTTCACTTCTGATCACTTCCGAGGAAGATCTGCTAGTCAATGTTGGAAAAGCTCTCTGAGATAATAATTTTTAAAAAGCCAAAAAGGAATGGAATGGAATGGAATAATAGAAAAAAATTTTTGGCCAAGTGTGATTGGACACACAAGGAATTTGTCTTGGTGCATACGGTCTCAGTGTACATAAAAGAAAAGATACATTTGTCAAGAATCATAAGGTACAACACTTAATGATAGTCATAGGGTACAAATAAGCAATCGAATCATATTAGGAAACAGTCAGTATAAATCGTAAGGATACAAGCAACAACGTTACAGTCATACAGTCATTTGTGGGAGGAGATGGGTGATAGGAACGATGAGAATGCTAATAGTAATAGTAAAAAGGGAGTTAGATTGACAAAAAAAATTGCTAAGAGATCATAATATATATCAGTCTAATTTAGCATTTTGCATGAGGTTGTACACCAGTGTGAAATCCTAAACAGAGGGGCCATTTCCATAGTTCCGTAATTCCCATCCATATGCTTTTCTCCTCGTGATTGATTACCTCTGGGCATGTGAGCCAAACTCAACTGTAGAAGAACATATATTTCTTCAGGAGCTAAATTAGAGGGGAGGAAAAAGAAACAAACTGTATTTGTCTTGGGAAACTGCCAACTAGGTTGGATGGGGGAAGGTGTCAAGCAAGGCCGTAGCTTAGAGTCCTTGCATAGCTGCAAATGCAGCTTCCCCCATGATCCATGAAGCCTTATCTGGTTAGTCCCATGGGAAGTCAAGCATCTGGGCATATTCTTGTAATATAGGTGGAAAACAATGAAGTTGCTTACTTTAGCTATTTATGAGTGTCTCTGGTTACTTTTGTCTGGCAATTTGTTTCTATTTTATACGCCTTCCCGTTTCTCCAACCTCAGTTGTGCTGCAGAGGGGGGAATGACACCTTTGCATATTACTAAGACAATAGAATGACAGGAAAAGTTCCTCTTGCCCATCTAATCCCTCTGCTTTCTAGAAACAAGAAATCTAGAACTGAAACGTTTCAGGCAGAAGGTTCTCCAACCTCTGTCTGAAGATCCCACAGCAGAAAAGCCTATTGTCCTTCAGAAAATTGGCTTTATTGGTCAAGAAGCTTAGAAGCACCTTGAACTATGATCTGTTGCCTCGTGAAGGAAGGCCATTGCATTGTTTTTTGTCCTCTAGAACAGAAGGAACAAGAGTTTCCTTCTTCTAAGGGATTTGGGGACACCATCATTTTGATGATCCACGTAGCCATCAAAATACTTGATTCAAGAGAGCTTTCACAGTCACTGTATGAGCCTCCATGCCTCTCACAGAGAAAAGACTATGAAATAAATGTCCTGGGGGCTTAGAACATAGAATGAGTTGGAAGGGACCTTGGAGGTCTTCTAGTCCAGCTGCCTGCTCAAGCAGAAGACCCTATGGTTGTCCAGTCTCTTTTTAAAAGTCTCTAGTGATGGAGCATAGGGATGCTGTGGCTCAGTGGCTAAGACGCTGAGCTTGTCGATCAAAAGGTCAGCAGTTCAGCAGTTCAAATCCCTAGTGCCGTGTAACAGGGTGAGCTCCCGTGACTTGTCCCAGCTTCTGCCAACCTAGCAGTTCGAAAGCACGTAAAAAAATGCAAGTCGAAAAATAGGGACCATCTTTGGTGGGAAGGGAATAGCGTTCCGTATGCCTTTGGTGTTTAATCATACCGGCCACATGACCATGGAGACGTCTTCAGACAGCACTGGCTCTTCAGCTTTGAAACTGAGATGAGCACCAGCGCCTAGAGTCGGGAATGACAAGTACGTATGTGCGAAGGGAACCTTTATCTTTTAGTGATGGAGCACTTGCAACATCTGAAGGCAAGCTGTTCCCTTGGTTGATTGCTCTCATGGTTATAAATTTTCTCTGTGGTTCTAGATTGCTTTTCTCCTTAGTTCGTTTCAATCCATTGGTTGTTTTGTCTTGCCTTTTGGTGGTTTGGAAAATAGTTTAACCCTTTCATCTTCGTAAGAACCCTTCAAATATTGGATCACCACTATCATGTCTCCCCTAGTCCTTCCTTTAACAGAGAAAGGTTTAGTAATCAAACCATGCTTGCTAATCTGCACAGAATTCTTTTAATATCTATGACTGTTTTGGCAAACGGCTCAACATTAACATTTCCCCCCCCTTTCTGATTTTGCCTCTTCTACAGAAGGACATGTCACTGAAGCCTCAGGAGAGAAAGGAAAAATGGGAGAGACACCCAGGAAAGAAACTTCGGGAAAGCGAACACTGCGTCTCCGCCGAACCCAGCGAAAATGGGCACAGTAACGATGCCGGAAGTTCGGGGAGAGAAACGGATCGAGGGAAGGAGAGAGTGAAAAAGAAAGTCCCGTTGAAGGTCCAGAAACAGGTAGGATGGAAAGATTGACCATCTATCTTTAGCCTTGGAGGTGTCCTTTGGGAAGATTTGTTTTGCTTTGATTCAATTAGATCAGCTTTGGACTTTGAAGTCCACAGATTTTAAAGTTGCCAAGATTGGGAAACACCGGATTAGATTAAGAGAGAGAGAGAAAACAAAGAATCCAGATAGGTTCAGATATATACAGGTAGTCCTCGACTTACAACTGTCAGAGTTTCTTGCAAAAATCAAATCCAGAAGCACAGACAGATAAACTGATTCAGCAGGATTCATTAACTTCTTTATATACAAGAATATATATACAATACCATTAGCAGAGAACAGTTTCATTTCAGTTCAGATCAGCAGACAAGTTCACACACGCTGGTTTCAGTTTCGTTTCTCTGCACAGACTCAGAAGCTGCAGACTAAGGCATGCCCTGGCTCCAGTCTGCCTCAGCTCCCATTGGCTGACTTAGTTGCTATGCCTATTCATAGGCTGACCTTGTTACCATGTCTTCCCAGTCATGAATATTCTGACAACAACCAATTGCCTAGCAATCTTCTGAATTTACGATAGACCCCCCCAAAAAAGGTATTTATGATCTGGATTTGAAGTTCTGATGTCCTCTTCTGCCATATCATGTTATCACATTTTGGTCACCTGGCAGCCGTCCCACAATCGATGATCCTCTTAACGATCAGCTGGACTTACAACCGTAATTCCATGCTCAATTACAGTCATAAGAGTCTAGAACTACCTGTATGGAAGGAATGCTATTGAGGATACATTTATGGGTGGAGGAAAAGTCTAAAGGAAAAAGGTTGGCTTATGCCAGGGATCGGCAACCCGCGGCTCTCGAGCCGCATGTGGCTCTTTCATCCCTTTGCTCCCGCTCCCTGTTGGTCAGCTGCACAATTGATAGGGCTTTTGGTTAGGACAGGTAGAGGAAAAAGAATGCTACACTAGGAGGAGACTCTATGGTGGGGGAACCGGACTTCCGATCAGCACCAGAATTGAATGGGGGGCTTCCAGTTAGGACCTTTGTGGCTCTTTGAGTGTTTAAGGTTGCCGACCCCTGGCTTATGCAAAATATGGATGGAGAAACGAGATGATGGGGATACCAACTGCTGGATGAACGTGTCTGACTCTAGTGGAAACTTCTAAGGTTGAGTACCATGGATGGTGTATCTTCTCTGAGTGAAGGTTGTGGCAAGGGCAGGTGGCTTTGAAACACCCACATTTGGAGTCCCCCCCCCTCCCCGATGCTATCTTTTGTTCCATGGCAACCACAGGGCTTTAGGATGATGGATGACAAGGTAGAAGGTTGGAAAAACATCTGGGCAGACATTAGGAACTTATTCCATTGAAGATCTTTGTATAGCAAATTGCTTCCGAAGATGTTAATTGTAACTCAGATTCTTGCAGGCTGCAAGCAACGTATGACGTTCTTGAGGGGAATTTATGTCGTGAGTCGCTTGTGAACCATCAAACTTTATCGGGGAGGAGGGGGGGGGCAGACCGAGAGTTGAGAGGCTTCCCTCAACTTATTCTCTCCTGCTTTTAAAATTTAGAGACACCCTCTGAAAATTGAGCATCTCTGGGGAGGAGGGGAAAAACTCTAACCAACCAGTTCCTCCCCTTGGTTTTCCTTGCCAGATTTGTGCCAGGAAACCTTTCCATATTAACAAGCTTACAGGTAATCTTATGGAACCACTTCTTGTGCAAATAGAGTCAAAAAAGAAGGTTGTGATGCCCCGTTACAATTAGTACACACACACACACACACACACACACACACACACACACACTCACGAATTCAAAACTTGGTGAGAGGTGCCTAAGTGGTCACAGTCCGGCTTGCCCATCTGAACCAAGAGTGCCAGCTGCATCTGCCTTGATTTGCACTAACAGGTTGGTTCAAGGTGGAGAGAGGGAGAGGGAGGGAGGGAGAGAGAGAGAGAGAAAGAGAGAGAGGTGGGTTTGTTGTGATGTTGTTTGCCAGGCTATTTATCACTCTGAGTCATTCATGAGGATCTGTATACTGCACAAGCCAAAAAGAGGGCTGTGAAAATATCTACAGACCCCTTGCATCCTGGACATAAACTGTTTCAACTCCTACCCTCAGAATGACGCTATAGAGCACTGCACACCAGAACAACTAGACACAAGAACATTTTTTTCCCCGAACGCCATCACTCTGCTAAACAAATAATTCCCTCAACACTATCCAACTATTCACTAAGTCTGCACTACTATTAATCTTCTCATTGTTCCCATCACCCATCTCCTCCCACTTATGACTGTATGACTGTAACCTTGTTGCTGGTATCCTTTCGATTTATATTGATTGTTTCCTAGTATGATTCAATTGCTTATTTGTACCCTACGACTATCTTTAAGTGTTGTATCTTATGATTGTTGATTAATGAATTTTTATGTACACTGAGAGCATATGCACCAAAGAAAAATTCCTTGGCCAATAAAGAATTCTATTCTATTCTGTTCACCTGAAGGGGCGATCCGGTGCTCCTTCCGTCATGAGTTCAAGAGTTCCAGGGGCATCGCATCGCCACTAAAGCCAGCCAAGGCTGTATCCTGATCAGAGGCCAGCAGAAAAAGCCTCCTTAAATTCCCATTGTCTTCTCAGGGGGTGAGATTACACAAGGTTTGGGGGCGAAGCAAAGGAGCAGATCCCTGGAAATGAAACTCAATGGCTTCCTTTTTTTTTCTCAACCCCCTCGGGGTTTATTTATCTCCCCCCCATCCCCCCATGTTGAGGCAGAGAGGTTGGCAGCTTAATCAAGATTTGTCATCTTGCTTCTGCCATCTTTCCAATGTAGGAATAGGAGCAATGACAGCATGGAACAGCATAGAGAGAGGGAGGGAGAGAGGAAGGGAAAAGGAAGGAAGGAAGGAGAGAGAGGAGAGAGAAAGGGAGGGAGGGGGAATAGAAAGAAAAGAAAGAAAAGAAAGAAAGAGGGAGGGAGGGAGGAAGGAAGGGAGAAAGAAAGGAAAGAGAAAAGAAAGAAAAAGAAAGAAAGAAAGAAAGAAAGAAAGAAAGAAAGAAAGAAAGAAAGAAAGAAAGAAAGAAAGAAAGAGAAGGAAGAGGAGATCAGAACTGCCCTCTTTTTGAACAGGACTGAGAAAAAGTTATTTTCAAGAATTCTGGTTAAAACTTTGAAAATCTCTTTCAGGGGACAGTGCATTTACAGTTTAATATCGGTTCAGTGGTGTTGAAATTAGACTGGGCCATGGGGGTCGCTGGTGGCCGAAGTTCTTTATTTTCCATTAGAGTTTTACAAAGCATGGAAAAATAGGCAGGCAGGTAGGAAGGAAAAAAGAGAGAAGGGAAGGATGAAGGTAGGGAAGAAAGAAGAAAGGAAAGAGAGGGAGGGATGGAAGAAAAAGGAAGGGGGACGAAAGGAGGGAGGGACGAGCAGCACCTTATGAGCTGAAGGCTCTCCGAGGCAAGCAGGCCTCCTCGTGACTCCAAATTTACTTCCACACTCCTGTCTGCCGTTGTTTTCTTGGCAACGCTATAGAAGTGGCTCCCCCCCCGTCTCCTTGCATTGTTCTGCCTCCAGTTCTGCCGGAGAGCTGCCACACAGGTTGGGGGGGGGGGGGGTGAGCCACAGATGGCCCGCTTCCATCCCCTCCTCATAATCCGCCAGTGTGGAAAAACTCGCAGCTGCCAAAGAAACCCACTGGGGAGTCCCCGGCACCAAGTGTCGAAATGGGCAATACAGTATTTAGTCATTAGGGCTGCTCATCTAAAGAACTAAAATAAGGCTCATTTCAATCAATAGCAATCTGTTTGCACTGTCAGGAACTAATTTAAAAATCTGCTTCAAGTCCCGGCCAGGCATTTTGGATGCTGAACGCAGCATTGAAAAGTGCAGGGGAATCGTTGGGCATGGCGTGATGGCAGCCGGGGGTGATGGCGGAAGGAAACCACTGAGTAGGGGAAGACCTATTATTTTAACACAGCTTGCTCGGCGGTGCTAATCCGTCTTATCTTGCACACACACAGAGCCCAGGAGAGAGAGAGAGAGAGAAAGAGGGGAGGGAAAAAACAAAACAGGAAAGAGAAATGAGTTGCACTTGGCTTGCTAAATATTTTCACTGCCTGGCTGCAACGAGGAGGGATTTCAAATTTTTGACCAGACTTCCTGGACTAGACCATTTTATAAGGCCTTGGTAAGGCCACCCTTGGAATACAGCATTCAGTTTTGGTCGCCACGATGTAAAAAAAAGATGTGGAGACTCTAGAAAGAGTGCAGAAAAGAGCCACAAAGATGATGAGGCTAAAATATATGAAGAACGGTTGCAGGAATTGGGTATGTCTAGTTTAATGAATAGAAGGACTAGGGGAGATATGACAGCAGGGTTCCAATATCTCAGGGGCTGCCCCAAAGAAGAGGGGAGTCAAGCTATTCTCCAAAGCACCTGAGGGTAAGACAAGAAGCAATGGGTGGAAACTAATCAAGGAGAGAAGCAACTTAGAACTAAGGAGAAATTTCCTGACAGTTAGGACAATTAACAACTTTTCTCCAGATGTTGTGAATGCTCCAACACTGGACGTTTTTAAGAAGATGCTGGATAACCATTTATCTGAAGTGCTGTAGGGTTTTCTGCCTAAGCAGGAGGTTGGACTAGAAGACCTCCAAGGTCCCTCCCAACTCTGCTATTCTATTCTATTCTATTCTATTCTATTCTATTCTATTCTATTCTATTCTATTCTATTCTATTCTATTCTATTCTATTCTATTCTATTCTATTCTATTCTATTCTCTGAGAATTATGGGAGCGATAAGGCTGACGGTGCCAACTTGGGGAAGACCCAATATTAAAAAATGGCCATAATTCAGAAATTGGGGAGACCAGGACTTTGATTTCCACTTTAGACACAAAGCCAGCTGGGTGACCTTGGGCCAGTTCTTCCTTCTCAGCCCTAGGAGGAAGAAGGTGAAGGTGAAGCCCTAGGAGGAATAAGAAGAAGGGAGAAGGAGAAGAAAGGAGAAGGAAGAAGGAAGAAGAGAAGAAGAAGAAGAAGAAGAAGAAGAAGAAGAAGAAGAAGAAGAAGAAGAAGAAGAAGAAGAAGAAGCCACCTCCAAAATTGTTGCCAAGAGAGCTGTGTGAACTTCTCCATTTAAACACACATTTCCAAAACTGACTTGAAGACAACAAAACAGGAATCCAGCTTGGTGTGGTGACTGAAGACGCTGGAGTAGAAGTCAGGGATGTCTGAGTTTTTAATCCTGCTTTAAGCACAAAGCAAACTTGGTGACCTTGGGCCAGTTCCTCTCTATCAGTCCTAGGAGGAAACAAGCAATGACAAACCATTTCTGAAATCTTGCCAAGATTTGCAGAAACTTGTCCAGGCAGCCTGCAGAACCAATCTATTGTGGAGAGGAGAAGGCATCAGGCTAGAACTGGGGGACCTTACCTTCTTCTTCCCAACTTGAGCAACAAAGCTGGGTGACCTTGGGCCAGTCCCTTCCTCTTAGCCCAGAGAAGTAGGCATGGCAAACGATTTCCAAAAAACCTTGTTGAGAAAACTGTGGGGGTTTTCTCCAGGAGCCCGAAAGGGACTTGAAAGCACTTAAAACGAACTCCTACCTCCCGATTTCCAATCGGAAATATGGGCTCTTCACCCAAATGGCAGGATACACACAACGTGTTACTTAGCTTAGCTTAGTCTAATGCATTGTTTCTCAATCTTGGGCACTTGAAGATGTGTGGATTTCAATTCCTGGGTTAGGACCGGCTGGGGAATTCTGGAAGTTGGAGTCCATGCATCTTCAAGAGGCCAAGGTTGAGAAGAACTGGTTTCGTTCAATCAATCAATCAAAGGAGCCTGTGTAGCGTAGGGGGCTAATGCCTCCTACTAAAGGCAGCAATTAACACCAGCTGCCTGTAATTTCTGTGAGTTCAATCCTAGCCAGGCTCAAGGTCGACTCAGCCTTCCATCCTTTCTAAGGTGGGTAAATTGAGGACCCAGTTTGTGGGGGCAATAAGCTGACTTTGTATAAATATACAAAAGTATGAAGGCTATTGCTTAACGCATTGTCAGCCGCCCTGAGTCTCCGGAGAAGGGCGGCATATAAATAAAAAAAAAATCAATCAATCAATCAATCAATCAATCAATCAGAATAGTGATAGAAAGAATCTTGGAGGTCTTCTAGTCCAGCCCCCATTCAAGTAGGAGACTCTATACCATTTCAGACAAGACTATTCAGTCTCTTCTTAAAAACCTCCAGGGATGAAGCACCCACAACATCTGAAGGCAATATTCATATTACTGTATTTTCCTGCGTATAAGACTACTTTCTAACACACAAAAATCTTCTCAAAAGTCGGGGCTCGTCTTATACGCCGGGTCTGATTTTCCTGTAACCAGGCAGACCAGCCCATAAGGCTCTGATGAGCCTTAAATGGCTCTGAGGAGGGTTGTCTTATACGCCCAGTCGTCTTATACGCCGGAAAATACGGTAATTCTTTTTTTCTAAGCATAGAGACTTCTTTAATTAAGGGATGTAAATACAAGTAGTCCTCGACTTACAACAGTTCGTTTAGTGACCATTCATAGTTACCACGGCACTGAAAAAAGTGACTTATGACCAGTTTTCACACCTACGACCGTAGCAACATCATGCGATCAAAATTTCAGACCCTTGGCACCTGGTTCATACTTATGACGTTGGCGATGTCCCGGGGGTCATGTGATCCCCTTTTGCGACCTTCTGGCAAGCAAAGTCAATGGGGGAAAGCCAGATACACTTAACGACCACACAACTAATTTAAAAATGGAAGCGATTCACTTAACAACAATAGCAAGAAAGTTGGGGCAAATTGATGTTTCACTTAGGAACGAAAAAATGTGGGGCTCCATCGTGATCATAAGTCGAGGACCACTTGTATTATAAGGGACCTTAGATGATGTCTAATCCAATTGCCTGCTCACCGCAGGTATGTCAGGGGTCTGACAGATGCCGCAATTAAATCAAAAGAAATCCAGTTTATCCAATTAGGAGCTTCACGTCAGCACGTTCCCAAGTGAAGCCAGCTCTGACCCTACGTAATTTATGACCCTGTTTCCTCCCTCCGCCCCAGGATGTGTCATCAATCACATTCGCCAAGAAGCAATTTTGTGGGTTGGAGAGGTCACTCCCCTCCAGCTGCTGTAGGTAACTTTGGGATACAGCCTTGAGAGAGATAAGTGTGGAATGTGCATCTGTCCTTGTCTGCCGGATCAAGGAATCTACTAAATCAGCTTACTAAAACCATGCTTGGAAAGTTTTTTACGGAAACCCCTTCAGCATCTTGGGGTGTTAATCTAGTCCCAGGGCACAGAATTTGGAGGAACAAAACCGTGGCGATTTTTGTTGTCTCTTTCGAGCCCAAAGTAAACAAATCCCCGTTCCCATGTCTGCTTTTGAAGAGAAGAGGCAGGCAAAGTGGTTGTTGTTTAACCACTTTTATGGCACCCAGCTCTCATAAAAAGGTTGCTGGTGGTCATTGCTTACATTGTTATAAAAGAAGAGCTAAATGGTTTGTAATTTAGGGAAGCGGATTTAATTACACAAAGTAATTTACAGAAAGCTGTAATTGTATCGCTCTCTCTCTCTCTCTCTCTCTCTCTCACCCTCTCTCTCTCTCTTGGTCTCCTCTTAGATTTAATTGGCAGGCTCAGTTCTGTCACATTTCCCCTCTCTTCTTTTATTATTTGTTTAATAGCCATCTCTTTTCTGGTGTGCAAAATCTTTTCTTTCCTTGGAAAAGGACTGGTTCCCCCCCTCCCCCCCATTATTATTCTTGTTTGAACTGCATGGCGCGTTAGCCCCGGATAATAAGGAAAGGCAAAAATAAATAAAATAAAAAATTAAGATCTAACAAAGCATAATTGTTTGAGTGGGGGGGGAGAAAATACTAGCTTCTCTTTCCATCCAGCTCATGAACTGGAGGTTAGGGGAAGTTTGCTAATAAACAGAAGACTTTGTTCATTCCCTCCCCTCAATAAACAGCTTTTTGGTTCATTAGAAGGTGAAGAATCTTCTCCGGAGCAGCCTTTCCCTTTGAGCTTGGCAACGAACTGCTGGCAACACATCTAATTTGGCAGTTGTGTGGGACCTGCAACGCAGCTTTACAAACTTCCCCACAGCCAGTAGTTATTAACAGTAATTGAATACATAGCTACATGCAAGAAATATTGCTCCATCCAGATTACTATTGTCTACTTTTAACGACAGATCTTTCTAGGGCAGCTGGCTGGGAACATCGAGTCATCATCTCAACGTGTCTGGAAAGCACCGCAGGAAAGTGGAGGCGTTTTCCCAGCTGTTCCTTCTAAGTCATGGGTGTGCTTATGTGTGGAGCAAAAGAAGAGAAAAATCTGTAGCTCAGGATTGAATCTGTGGGGTCCTTAGTGCTCTCTACGAGGACTCAGTGGCTAAGACGCTGAGCTTGTCGATGAAAACATCAGCAGTTTGGCGGTTCGAATCCCTAGTGCTGTGTAATGGGGTGAGCTCCCGTGACTTGTCCCAGCTTCTGTCAACCTAGCAGTTCGAAAGCAGGTAAAAAATGCAAGTAGAAAAATAGGGACCACCTTTGGTGGGAAGAGAACAGCGTTCCATGCACCTTTGACGTTGAGTCATGCCGGGCACATGACCACGGAGATGTCTTCGGACAGTCCTGGCTCTTTGGCTTTGAAATGGAGATGAGCAGCGCCCCCTAGAGTCGGGAACAACTAGCATATATATGTGAGGGAAGCCTTTACCTTTACCTTATAGTGCTCTCTGAACTTGGTGACTTTCTTGCAGATGTTTCATTACCCAACTAGGGAACATCATCACTGCTAGGAGGGGGTGGAGAAGGCGGTGGTGGAGAACAACTAGTGTGGGGTCCTTGGTGCCTTCTGAGCTTTTCTTGTAAGTGTTTCATGACCCAATTAGGTAACATCTTCAGTGCTAAAAGGGAGAGTGGCTTTCCCTATCAGCGTTGGTGGGAATGTCTGTCTTTCCTTCCTTCCTTCCTTCCTTCCTTCCTTCCTTCCTTCCTTCCTTCCTTCCTTCCTTCCTTCCTTCCTTCCTTCCTTCCTTCCTTCCTTCCTTCCTTCCTTCTTTCTTTCTTTCTTTCTTTCTTTCTTTCTTTGATTTGTTTGTCACCTATCTTGTTTCGAGGTGAGTCTGATTTTTGGTAGTTCCTTGGCCAGTCTGTTATCTACTGTTCGATTGTTTGTCTAAGTTGGTAGTTCCTTGAATGGCGTACTGCTTACTGCTTTACTATTGATTTAGTATTCATCTTGATGTTAAATTTTTGCTTGGCTGGGGTGTTGATTGCCAACAAGCAGGTATTTTGGCCTAGCCTATTTGTTTCTTTTGGGCTGTTGGATTGTCTCTTTTGAATGGTATGCAGACATTGTTTATCTCTATGTGCCTGTTGATGGCTGGTTTGTCTGACTGCCAGGCTTCCAGGAATTCTCTTGCATTTTTGGACTTGGCTTGGCCTAGGATCCTCACAGTTTCCCAGACAGAACTCTGGCGGAATCTGCTCGTGTGTTGTCCAGTTAAAGTGTTTTCATCGCATCTTCTGACTGCCAGTTGGTGTTCATGCCGTTCAGTGTTCGTTTGCATAGAAACGTTGGGAAGAACACGCATGACTTCCGCGGCTCAAGACTCCAGTGGCCCATGGTGTTTTCTTTTCTTTTCTTAATTTCGGAGATAGCCTCTGCCTTGTAACAAAGATTGGCAGGTGGTTGGAGAACAAGCCTTGACTTCAGGAATCTTTAACAAGATGGATTGCCAAGCTGAGTCTTGAACTCCAGTGCTTTATAAACTCTTATCTGGTCTCCGTACAAAGTCAATTGCTTTCGCCCTGCAGGTTAACTTTGTATTGTCCCATTCAAAGTCTGCATGTAGACTTCAGAAACCACCTTTGGAGACGGAGGCCAGAACCAGATGCGATTTTGATTGAATCCAGCACCCTGCAATGCATGGACAAGTCAACCCCACGAAAATGAACAGAGATAAATCATAAAGAGAAACTCTTCCGCAGCCTTCCGCTTCCTTGGTGAACTTTAAGGAACCAGAGCATGGAATTACTGTCTTGCTGTACATTTAAGGAGCAGAAATCGTTGAAAACGCTGCGTTTTTTTTTCGAGGACAGAAAAGCTATTGGGAACAAGCCGGGACTCTTGTTTCCTGGCAGTATGATTAACCTCAAGCATTCAGAAGCACTGTGTCAACTGCAACCACAAATTATGGGATGGGATTAAAAATAATGATAGTGTTTAGGGGTAGAGAGAATAATAGTTCGAAATTTCTTCTCCCCCCCTCTTTTCTCCCCCCCTCCCTCTCTTTTTATCCTTCTGCTTTCTGAGTCTCTTCCCCCAAACCCCCACCCTTTCCTCCACTTACATTCTGCCAGGCAGGGCTGGGTGGGCTTAAGACTTTCGCCATGGCGGAGCAGTCATCTATGGGGGCCTTTAAGGGGGCTCTTGCGTTTACAAGCTCTTCTGATTCAGAGTGAATTAAAAGCAGTTCTTGAAGGAAAGAGGGCAAGGTCTGGCTTGAGAGTCTCTGGAGGGCTGGTCTTTTTTTGTGGGGGGGTCTCTCCTGCGATGGCTCGCCTATTGTGCTTGGCCAAAGCCAACCTTTTGGTTTCTACGGAGGGAATCCTTCCCAGAAACAAGTTTAATGGTCCAGATTCAACTCGAATTACAAAGATGGATTCTACACATTTGATAATACTATAACAATATATTATAGTATTATAATATATTATAGTATTATAGTATTATAGTAATATAATATAATTAATATACCGTATTTTCCGGCGTATAAGATGACTGGGCGTATAAGACGACCCTCCTCAGAGCCTTATGTACTGGTCTGCCTGGTTACAGGGGAATGAGACCCGGCGTATAAGACGACCCCCGACTTTTGAGAAGATTTTTGTGTGTTAGAAAGTAGTCTTATACGCAGGAAAATACAGTAATATAATAATATATAATGTAATGTAATGTAATGTAATGTAATGTAATGTAATGTAATGTAATAATATAATAATATAATATAATATAATATAATTAATATAATATAATATAATTAATATAATATAATATAATATAGTATAGTATAGTATAGTATAGTATAGTATAGTATAGTATAGTATAGTATAATATAATATAATATAATATAATATAATATAATATAATATAATATAATATAATATAATATAATATAATTATTATAATATAATATATCATATCGTATAAACAGAGTTGGAAGGGACCTTGGAGGTCTTCTAGTCCAACCCCCTGCTTAGGCAGGAAACCTTACACCAGTTCAGATAAATGGTCTTAAAAACTTCCAGTGTTGGAGCATTCATAACTTCTGGAGGCAAGTTGTTCCACTGATTAATTGTTCTCACTGTCAGGAAATTTTTCCTTAGTTCTAAGTTGCTTCTCTCCTTTATTAGTTTCCACCCATTGCTTCTTGTCCTGCCCTCAGGTGCTTTGGAGAATAGCTTGACTTCCTCTTCTTTGGGGCAGCCCCTGAGATATTGGAACCCTGCTATCATGTCACCTCTAGTCCTTCCTTTCTTCAGACTAGACATACCCAGTTCCAGCAACCGTTCTTCATATGTTTTAGCCTCCAATCCCCTAATCAAATTTGTTGCTAGACGGGTAGTCCTTGATTTACAAACTTTCGTTGTACTGACTGATCAAAGTTAGCTCCCAAACAGTTAGGAACTTGGAGTCCTAGTGGAGGATCACTTAAATATGAGCTGGCCGTGTGCATCAACAGCCAGAAAAGCTTATGCAGTCCCTGGCTGAATAAACAGAGGCATAGAGTAGAAATCACATGAAAGTATTAGTACCACTTTATAAAGCCTTACTAAGGCCAAACCTGGAGTGCTGCATCCAGTTTTGGTTACCACATTCCAAAAAAGATGTTGAGACTTTGGAAAGAGTGCAGAGAAGAGCCTGGATAGCTCAGCAGACGAATGCATTGTGATTAACACCAGCTGTCTGCAATTACTGTAAGTTCGAATCTCACCTGGCTCAAGGTTGACTCAGCCTTCCATCCTTTCTAAGGTGGGTAAATTGAGGACCCAGTTTGTGTGGGCAATAAGCTGACTTTGTATAAAATATACAAAAGTATGAAGGCTATTGCTTAACGCATTGTAAGCCGCCCTGAGTCTCCGGAGAAGGGCGGCATATAAATCAAATTAAAACTAAACTAAACTAAACTAAACTAAACTAAACTAAACTAAACTAAACTAAACTAAACTAAACTAAACTAAACTAAACTAAACTAAACTAAACTAAACTAAACTAAACTAAACTAAACTAAACTAAACTAAACAAACTAAACTAAACTAAACTAAACTAAACTCCCTGAGTCCCCCATAAGAAGAGCGGTATATAATTCTAATAAATAAAATAAATAAATAAAATAAAATAAGCATTCAGATGCTTGGGAACTGGCATGTACAGGTAAGCCCTCGACTAAACAACGGTTCGTTTAGTAGCCATTCAAAGTGGCCTCGGCACTGAAAAAAGTATCCTACGACCAGTTTTCACACTTACAACCATAGCAGCATCCCCATGGCCATGGGCTCAAACCGGTTCATACTTACGACAGACGCAATGTCCCGGGGTCACGTGATCCCCTTTTGCGACCAGAGCCGATGGGGAAGCCAGATTCACTTAACAACCGTTTGACTAATTTAACAACGGCAGCGATTCACTTAACAAACGGTGGCAAGGAGGGTCATAACTTTGGTCACTAAACAAATGTAAGTCGAGGACTTATCTATAAAACAGGAGCCGATTCCTGGTGTTTGGCAGTTCAGGCTTGCTTTGCAAACACAGCATCTCCTCCCCCCTCCTCCCCCCATCCCCAGACCCTCCCTCCCCCATCCCCCAAACCTTTCCTGTGCTGCGATCCTTCAGGGAGCCAATTTTCATTCTTCTGACTGATTGATGGTTTTACATGAGCTGTTGAGAATACGCACAGCTTGAGTAAGCACATCGCTTGATCTCAAAATAGCTCCAGGGCCTGTTCTTTTTTTTTTCTCTCCCTCTCTCTCTCTCTCTTTTAAGGACTCTGTTTTCTTTTAGCGCTTCAAGGAAGGTTTCTTGTCACTACAGGGCAGCGAGGGAGGATGTGAATTCAGCTGGGCTCTGGGTGAAGTGAAGCTTGCACACACTCACAAATATACACACACACAAACACACACTCTTACTTTCAATGCAAGGCCTCTTCTGGGAAAGATCCTGGAAAACAAGAAGGAAGAAAAGTTTCAGGAGACACTTTTTTTTTAAAATTTGATTTATATGCCGCCCTTCTCCGGAGACTCAGGGTGGCTTACAATGCGTTAAGCAATAGCCTTCATACTTTTGTATATTTATACAAAGTCAGCTTATTGCCCCCACAAACTGGATCCTCAATTTATCCACCTTAGAAAGGATGAAAGGCTGAGTCGACCTTGAGCCTGGCTAGGATTGAACTCACAGAATTACAGGCCTTTAGTAGGAGGCATTAGCCCCCTATGCTACTCAGGCTCCTAAGGAAGATAGTGGCCTGTGCAGAAACGGACAGACTAACGTTGTATTTCATATTGTTTTTCTGTGGCTGTACACCGCCCTGAGTCCTTCGGGTGAAGGACGGTATAAAAATTTAAATAACATAACATAACATAACATAACATAACATAACATAACATAACATAACATAACATAACATAACATAACATAACATAACATAACATAACATAACATAACATAACATAACATAACATAACATAACATAACATAACATAACAATAAATATGAAAGATAAAGGGGATACAGAATACTATCCAATGCGGAATAGATTCTATCCATGGTTAGAAACACGAGGTGGAAGTTATAATGCGAAAGAATCAGGTTAGAATAGAATAGAATTCTTTATTGGCCAAGTGTGATTGGACACACAAGGAATTTGTCTTGGTGCATATGCTCTCAGTGTACATAAAAGAAAAGATATGTTCGTCAAGAATCATAAGGTACAACACTTAATGATAGTCATAGGGAGACAGTCAATATAAATCTTAAGGATACCAGCAACAAGGTTACAGTCATACAGTGGGAGGAGATGGGTGATAGGAACGATGAGAAGATTAATAGTAATGCAGTTTAATTAATAGTAATGTTAGGTGGAGATGGAAAGAGGTATGTAGGTTTTAGAATGAAAGATAAATTGGTATTCTAGAATATGATGGTCAGAAATAACTGTACAGCACTAGCACTGTTTAAAATAGTATATATGTTAGTTTGTTTTTACCTTTATTTCATGGCAAGTGGAATGGCAGGAAAATTGCACTGTATCATTCAATATATTTATATGTAAACAATAAAAATATATTTTAAAAAAGTTTTGGAAGGGAGGACCATTAATTAGACAAAATATTTGACTCTTAAGACACAAATATTTGCCTCTATAACCCTTTAGTAAGCCCAACTAGGTGGCAACATTTACTTGGCCTAAAGGAGATTGTGGGATCTCAAAATACTAAAGGTTGGAGCTAGATGAGAGGTGTCCAACCATGGCAACTTTAAGGCTCATGGACTTCAACTCCCAGGACTTTAAAGTTGCCACGGTTGGACACTCTTGATCTAAATAACCTGTTTCTCCGAAAATAAGACCTCCCCTGACAATACGCCCAATGGGGCTTTTGAGCGCATACGCTAAAATAAGCTCCTCCTGAAAATAAGCCCTCCCCGAAAATATTTAAACACAGAGCTGGAAATCAGGTAAGACAGCAAGAGGAGCCCCATCTTGTTCCATGTGCCCCAAAATAATAAGACCTCCCCGAAAATAAGGCCAAGTGTTTATTCTGGGGTTCAAAAAAAATATAAGACAGGGTCTAATTTTCGGGAAAACATGGTAGTACCTCTCACTGTGTCCCTTCCAAGGATGCTAACCAGGAGTGAAATGCTACTGGTTCGCTCCGGTTCCAGCGAATTGGTAGTTTAAAAAAAGCTACCAGTTCCTCTGAACCGGGATTTACGACCATCAGCTGTGCTGCGCGGTTTAGCTTTGCACGTGCACAATAGGTGCTTGGCGCTCAGCACGCCTACACAGCCAGGGAACCGGTAGCAAATCAGTTGATTTCACCACTGATGCTAACCCAGGAGTCAGCAACCTGTGGCTCTTTCATCCTTCTGCTGCGGCTCCCTGTCATTCAAAATATGCGTCATAGCCACCAATGTGCG
The DNA here is from genome assembly GCA_038048745.1 of Coluber constrictor foxii. NCBI lineage: Eukaryota > Metazoa > Chordata > Lepidosauria > Squamata > Colubridae > Coluber > Coluber constrictor. The sequence goes on from CM075968.1 coordinate 31,104,120, forward strand.
ACAACCACCGGCATGTGATTTATTGAGCTTTTTAACCCCCGGTAGGCCAACCATGGATAAATCGAAGAAAAGTTTCAGAAGAAAACAGAACGTTTAATTCAACTACCTATGCTAGTTTTGTGGCTGCTCAAGAAATAGTCAGTCCCGGGAAGGGTTTTGTGGCTCCCGGTGTTTTCTTTTCTGTGGGAAACGGGTCCAAATGACTCTTTGAGTGTTTAAGGTTGCAGACCCCTGTGCTAACCCAATTGGAATCATGGTTTGTCCTCCCGGGTCCGTCAGGAAATAGAGATCATAGATCAGGAACAATCAGCTTTTCTTAACAATCAGTAACCACCGCAAAACATTTCTTTTCCGTCTGCTCAGAATCTTCTCCCATACTGTCCTGCTTGGAAAAGCGCAGATTATAATCTTGCAGTCGTTGTCTGGCTTAACCGTAAGAAAACAAAAGCTGAAATCAGCAATAGATTACCTGGGCATTCTGCTATTTAAAAACAGAGAAGCGGTCTTTCTTTTTCTCAAGTTTCAGATTTTCACCCGAAGGGGGGAGAAAATCCATGTCGACGGCTGGACTGCAGATTACCTTTGTCAAGTTAGTGGTCTTACAAGTCAACAAGACAGAAGGTTAATTAATGCAGACACTGTGTTAATTAGATTACACTAGGCCTTTGCCGGTAAAGATTTGAGTCCTGCAACATTCCCCCTGGGGAGAAAGCAATAAATTAAAACTGTTATCTTTGGACGTATAAATACTGGAAATAAAGACACATTCAACGTCTGTAACAGCTTCTGAGTAAGAGGCTGCCCCGTGCTAAAATAGATGTCAGAGGATTCAGCTAGAAATTGATTAGACAAGAAGGCATCAATGGCTAGTGGCTTTTATGGAAACCAAAGATACGAAGTCTACACGTGGTATTGGCAATCATATTTCCAAAAATCAAATAGGTCCCTTGATAAAACTATGCAAATCATTCGTATAAATTGCAGGAACGAAAATAAAAGCATTGCATACTTAATAGAGATACTTGCTAGTGTTCCGTCTAAATTATACCCTCACAATAGCGAAATATTAAAAGGATTTTACAGGTAATTTCCTGACAGTGAGAACAATTAATCAGTGGAACGGCTTGCCTCCAGAATATCCCAAAGGTGCTTTTTCAGGAGACAACTGGACTCCCTTGTTTTTTCTTCTGAAGACATTTCGCTTCTCATCCAAGAGGCTTCTTCAGCTCTGACTGGATGGTGGGGAAATGGAAGGATTTATATTCCTTGCAGACAGCTGGTCCTTTGCATCCTTTTAGAGGGTCGTTGAAGCACTTGGAGGTTTATCTGTGTACTCAGGGTCACCTGCGTAGTGCTAATGGTTCCTGTAGTCTACCATTTTTCCTCTGGAAATCCATTCCTATCCACCATTCAAAGAGAGATTCAACCTGGAAATAAGGAGGAATTTTCTGACAGTGAGAGCAATCAACCGATAGAGCAGAAGTTGCCTTCAGAAGTTGTGGGGGCTTCATCATGGGACCTCCCAGGTCAACAAGAATTGCAGAATCATGTCCATTTCTGTTACTTTCTGGATTTTGCGTGAAATGATACCAAGGAGTGATTACAGGAGGTGGCCGAGGGCAGGGAAATTGTTAGGAAAAATCTATTTACCAACTCCAGTTATTTCTGGGGAGTCCCAAGAAGTAAGCTAGCTAAGATGTTGAGACTCTAGAAAGAGTGCAGAGAAGAGCAACCAGGATGATGAGAGGACTGGAGACTAAAACATACAATGAACAGTTACAGGAACTGGGCAGGGCTAGTCTAGAGAAGAGAAGGACCAGGGGAGACATGATAGCCGTCTTCCAATACTTGAGGGGCTGCCACAGAGAGGAGGAGGTCAAGCGATTTTCCAAAGCAATCGAAGGCCAGACAAGGAATAATGGATGGAAACTAAACTAGGACTAATCAAGGAGAAATTCAACCTGGAAATAAGGAGAAATTTTCTGACAGTCAGAGCAATCAAGCGATGGAACACAGAAGTTGCCTTCAGAAGTTGCGGGAGCTTCATCCCTGGGGTCTTTCAAGAAGAGACTGGACTGCCATCTGTCAGGAATGGTGTAGGGTCTCCAGCTTGGGTGGGGTGGTCGATGACCTACAAGGTCCCTTCCAACTCTGTTATTCTAAACTAATCAAAAGGCGCTCATCCCAAATTGTATAGCTAAAAGTCTGTAGAGGTTCTCAGTCATCCAGGTCATTTTCAAGAGGCAACTGGACTTTCTTGGTTTTTTTCTTTGAAGACGTTTCTCTTCTCATCCAAGAAGCTTCATGCCTCTAGAAGATGTGAAGGCTCCAGCCCTGGAGGTTCTTACGAAGAGATAGGACAACTATTTATCTGGAATGTTGTAGGGTCTCCTGTTCAAGCAGGGAGTTGGATTAGAAGACCTCCAAGGTCCCTTCCACCTCAATTTATTCTATGTTCTAAATCTGCCTTCCCCTGGTGACTTTGCCTGTTGGAAGCCATTTGGGAAAGTATTACAAATATTAACCAAAAAGCCTCCAGGACACTACAACCTACATGCCGATTGCCAAGCACCCACATTTTGACCATGTGACCGATGGGGATGTTGGGACAGTTAAAATTGTGAGGATCAGCGCCACTGTAACCTTAAAACTAAATTTTAAATTTAAGTTCCCTCTTTATTGATCGAATGATTTACAGTCTACCTTAATTATGCCTCTGTTGAGCTGTCCAGAATCACCTTCAGCAAAAAGGGCCGCCTACACATTCAATGAATATATAAACTTAGAACCGTCGCCAAACGAGGATTATTTGTTTGCCCTGCCAGTTTTGGTGGGTGGGACTGTGGTTTTTCTCAGTGGCAGTTCCTCGATTCCTGTTTCTCTCCAGCTCTGAATTTTAGCTACGAAAAGGACCTCCGATGCTTCTGCTACTACAGCAAGGATGTCCCACTCCCCTCCCCCACCCTCCCAAGGTCACCTGGTGCTGATTTGGCAAGCCTGCCGAAGTCTCAAAAGCCTGCAGCTGTTTTTAGCAGGCTGATGCGCCAACTGGGGTTTTATGTTCCCCTCCCCCTTCTCAGTACTTTATTCCCGAGCAAAGATACACTGAGGTTCTCGGTGAATGCCAATTGGCATTCATACATTCTCTTGAAGCACACCACCAACAAATTTGTCCAGAGGAAATAGCGAGGGGTCCTTGGTGGTCCTTGGTTTTCTTGCAGATGTTTCATTACCCAACTAGGGAACATCATCAGTGCTAGGAGGGATTGGGGCTTGTGGAGAGTGTCAGGGTAATGAAGATTTAAAGCTGACAAGCCGCTGTAAGGCTGTGGACCAGGATGAGTCAGCAGGGTTATTGCCGCTTTAAGACTGAGGATGAGTCAGCAGGGTTATTGCCACTTTAAGAAGCTGTCTATATAAGGAAGGCCATTAGAGGGTGTGTGTGTGTGTGTGTCTCTCCCTCCCTCCCTTCTTGTGGATCTCTCTCCTCATGTTCCATCTGCATTGTAGCTCTCCATGTAGAGTTGAAGATTGCTTGCTTGCTTGGTATGTGCCTACCACGTGTATGTCCATATATAGAAGTCTTGTATATAAACCATGGTTTGTAATGACAAAACCTCTGTGTCCTGTATTTTACTCCTGGCAAAATACAGGTAGCAGTCACGCTGTAAACACACTGACAGAGAGTAGAGGAGAAGGAGGACTATGGGGTCTCTGAGCTTGGCTGTTTTCTTGCCGACGTTTCACTACCCAACTAGGGAACATCATCAATGCTAGGAGGGAGTGGGGTTTGTGGAGAGTAGAAGAGAAGGAGGACTATGGGGTCCTTGGAGCTCTCTTAGTAGTTTTCTTGGAGATCTCTCATTACCCAAACTCTGGGAACATCCATCAGTGGAGAAACAGCAGAAAAGGGGGAGCAGGATATGGCAGCCCCTTTTCTGCAACCCCCGAGAGTCAATTGTTCCAGCCTAGCTGGGAGAATAAAAGATACCCTTGAGAGAATCCACACCAGCAGCAACCGGGGACCTGTAGTAAATTGATCAAGAGGCGCGTTTGACCTGAGAGCTGCCCGTTTAGAGAACGTATTACGGGCACGTTGTAGCAGCAAATCTAATAAAGGCACAGCATTGTCCTAAGGAGAGAAAAGAAACGTGTGGTGTCGCTTGATTTTTATCGGGAGGACCTCAAATTACTGTCTGCTGACCTGGAAAAATAAGGTGGGGGTGGGATTTTGGGAGGACCAGGCCGCTTCAGAGAACTCGTGGTTGATTTCCCTCCCCTCCCTCCCTCCCTCTTCCTTGACCGAATTACTGGCTGAGATTGTTTATTGAGTGAAGAGGCCGGCGTACAATGAGGTCGCCTTGGCAAATTATTCTGGAGCTTTTAAGGCCAGGAAACCTCCTTTCCACCAAGCCTGAAGGTTAAAAAGATTGTGAATGAGGTTGAATCAGGAGCAGGAAGTGTGGCCAGAAAGAAACACATGGAGGATTGGGGCATTTTGCCACTGGAGGCACGTTCTTTGTCATTGGAGATACCCATAAGAGATATCTGAGTGGCTTTTCGTTGCCCCAAAACTAGCTAGTTCTTCAAAAGGAAGTAAGGGAGAGGGACAGGAGCTGAGCTTCTCACCTTGAGGAACCTCAGGTTTTCTAAATCATGGTTTCTTAAGCAAGCCAAGATGGTTGGGATTATGTTGGAGAGCAACCATCCCAGTTGGGAGGAGGACTCAAGAGAAGAATTAGCCTGGACTCGGAACACTAGAAGTCGGCCACCCATGAAAGCTCAAGAGCCTTATCTGGTGTTTTCCCAAACTGCCACTCTGGGAAGATTCCTGTATTATAGACAGAGAACAATAAAGTAGCTAGTTTGAACTCTACCCAGCTGGGTCTGGTCGTTTGTGCCTGGCATTTTTTGTACCTTATATCAAGCCACGATGGCTCTGATTGTGGGCATGCAGCTATGGTCACAATTGCAAGGACCGATCATAAAACTACTTTTTTCAGTCCCCTTCAGTCTTTGAACTTAACAAACAATTTTAAGTCAAGGACCGCCCGCCCGTACATCTACGCTGAACGTTTTGTGGTTTAATCTCTCAGGAACTTCAGTCACAGCATGTGTGTTGGAGGTGTTTGCAGACAGTTGTGGATCCATCTTCACCTTTCCCCCCCATCCTCCTTCCACTTCTTCCACTTTTTCAAGAGGATTCGGTGGATATTATTATTATTATTATTATTTTCCCCCCTCAGCCATTTTAACAAAAGTGTTCATCACTCAGTGGCTGGCCACAGTGTCAAGCGTTGACATGGTGAGGGAGGCAGCTGTCAGAGAGCACGCACCAGGAACGGCTCTGCATCAGCTTGCCGTGTCTTCAAATGATGCCTTTCAACAGAAGGCAGCTGAGCTGCCAAAGACGTCAAAAGATGCATCTCTAGAATGACGGACAGCTGTGAATCAGCCCGGAACACCTTCCATCTACCCCCTGAAATCTGGAATCCCAGCCTTTCTGGGAGAGATCGATTTCATTTCAACAATGCGGTTACCCACGATCCTTTTTTAAATCTTAACATTTAAAAAAAAAAATATTTTACTTAAATGAGCCCCAAAATACAAGGCCGGCTTGCTTCCTTGCTTGCAATGCACTGTTTCACTAACGTTCTTTCCAAAATTGAACCTGGATCCTGCAAAAGTCTTTGAAAAGCAGCACGGTAGACTAGGTTTTAGGGACGTGGTGGCTCAGTGACTAAGACCCTGAGCTTGTCGATTGAAAAAGCCGGCAGTTCAGCAGTTCGAATCCCTAGTGCCGCGGAACGGGGGGAGCTCCCGTGACTTGTCCCAGCTTCTGCCAACCTAGCAGTTCGAAAGCACGTTAAAAAAAAAATGCAAGTAGAAAAATAGGGACCACCTTTGGTGGGAAGGGAACAGCGTCCCGTGCGCCTTTGCCATTGAGTCATGCCGGCCACATGACCACGGAGACGTCTTCGGACAGCGCTGGCTCCTCGGCTTTGAAACAGAGATGAGTACCGCCCCCTAGAGTCGGGAACGACTAGCAAATTTGTGTGAGGGGAACTTTTACCGTTACTTTTAAACTAGGTTTGAAGAGACCATCGTGGAGATTAATATCAGGGATCATCTCAGGGGGTCTGTCCTCCATTGAAGACCTCCTTGATAAACTCATCCATCGTTGCTGCCACCTTGTGAGCTTTTATCTGTGTAGGGATAACAGTGTAACAGAGTTGGAAGGGACCTTAGAGGTCTTTTAGTCCAACCCCCAAATGGTTGTCCAATCTCTTCTTAAAATCCTCAACTGAGGGAGCACCCAAAGCTCTTGTTGACTTGCTACCATCAGAAAAAAAAAATTCTCTTTCCTTGATGCTTTTCTCCTCTCTTTCTGAACCCAGCAGATGACTGTTTCTTCTCTAAAGATGTGTCTCCTTTGACCACAGATTAGCCCTTGGTCAGCTCCCGGCACCTCTCTCCTCTGTCTTCCTTTTGGCAAGAATGACATAGCATTCCTGCAGAAAGGAATCATTTATTTCTGAGGCAGAATTGCACCAAGCGGTACGCTCTGTTCTACCTCTTTGCTGCTTTCCGTGTCAACATTGGAACACATGCTAACCAGCAAAGATTTCCCCCCAAGAAAGAGACAAAACAGTCACGGCCTGGTCTTCTCTCTCTGTGTCTCTCTGTCTCTGTCTCTGTCTGTCTGTCTGTCTGTCTCTCTCTCTCTCTCTCTCTCTCTCTCTCTCTCTCTCTCTCTCTCTCTCTCTCTCTCTCCCTCTCTCTCTTTCTCTCTGTCTGTCTCTCTCTGTCTATCTCTCTGTCTCTGTCTATCTCTCTCTGTCTCTCTCTCTCTCTCTTTCTCTCTGTCTGTCTCTCTCTGTCTATCTCTCTGTCTCTGTCTATCTCTCTGTCTCTCGCTGTCTCTGTTTCTCTCTGTGTCTCTGTCTTTCTGTCTCTCTGCCTTTCTCTCTTTCTGTGCCTCTCTCTGTCTCTCTGTGTGTCTCTCTCTCTGTCTCTCTCTCTCTTGCTCTCTCTCTCTGTCTCTGTCTCTGTTTCTGTCTGTCTATATCTATCTCTCTGCCTTTCTTTCTCTCTCTCTCTATCTGTGTGCCTCTGTGTGTGTGTGTCTCTGTCTGGCTCTTTCTCTGGCTCTCTCTTTCTCTTTCTCTCTGGCTCTCTCTCTGTCTCTCTCTCTGGCTCTGTCTATCTCTCTGTCTCTCTCTCTCTCTCTGTCTCTCTCTCTGTCTCTGTGTCTCTCTCTGCCTCTCTCTCTCTCTCTCTCTCTCTCTGCCTTTCTCTCTCTCTCTCTCTCTCTCTCTCTCTCTCTCTCTCTCTCTCTCTCTCTCTCTCTCTCTCTCCCCCCCCCCCCCCCAACTTGTCTTGCAAAGCCATTCAGCCCTTGAGTTGGTTTAGTGAAATATTTATGGCAGGGAGTGCAAACAAGCAGTAAGAGGGTCAGGCTCTGACAGTGGAAAAACAATGGTGGTGGATGAGCTTGCCAGGGAAACATGGATAACCTTTGCTTTGAGGACAAGGAGCTTGTGGGACAATTAAAGAGCTTTGCATAGAAAACTAAACTCTTTCTAAGATGCCCTAAAAGGGCAGGGAATAACTACAAAAAAAGTAACTCCTTTGGGAGAAAGAGCTAAAGAATGTCTTTCTCTTTTGGGAAAAATGTCTAAAGACCAGAGAAATTACAACACTTTTACTACAGCTGTGAGGGAATCAATGAATTCCCATCCAAGTCAATGATCATTCAGCAGCTGATAAGGCCCAGCTAACCTTGTTTTGTTTGGAAGCAGATCAGCTTTTGACCTGGTTAATATTTGGATGAGGCACCTCCGGAGAATCCCAGGTTAAACGTTAGCCTGTGAAGTCAAAAAACCATTGCAGAAGCAGACAAAGACAGCGAGTAAAAACAAACAAACAAACACGGAGATGAAGGAGAAGAAGACAGTATGAAGTCACCGGGAATCAAGCCTTGAATTGCAAAGAACGAAAGTCTTCCAGATCCGCTAAGTTCCACCTCCCATCAGCTTCTCCAATTCTCAGGATGATAGGAGATGCATTTCAGGAAACTCTCCAGGCCTCACATTGATCCCTGATGTAAAAAGTCAACGAGGAGAACATTGCAGAAGATCTCAAGTTCATTTTAGTTCATTGTCAAATTCGGGTCTTGGGAAAGATGCCACCCACCCACATTGGCAGAGACTCTCTCAGCAGGAATAGACATCACCAGATCAGACGGCCAAGCAGCTGGACTGCTGTCCTCTGACTAATGACATGCCCTGAGCAAAACTAAGAATAACTCCTAATAGAGGGAAGCGGGAGGGAAATGTATAAATACATGCCGTTGACTAGAACAGAAAGGAATAAAAGAAAGAGGAATAAGCACTTGGTGGAGCAGGGTTAGAATGAAGTATGGCAGGCTTACTCTGCCCACAGCCTGGAGTTTGATCCTGATGGGGCTCAAGGTTGATTCGGCCTTCCATCCTTCTGAGGTTCGTAAGATGAGGACCCAGATTGTTGGGGGCAAGAGGCTGACTCTGTAAACCGCTTAGAGAGGGCTGTAAAGCACTGTGAAGTGGTATATAAGTCTAAATGCTATTGCTATTGTTCTTCCTTTTCTCCTTCCTTCCTTCCTTCCCTCCCTCCCTCCCTCCGTCCCTCCCTTCTTCCATGGTGCACTATGGTCAGAACGAAGTATTGCAGGCAAACTCTGCCCACTGCCAGCAGTTTGATTCTGAACCTTTCTGATCGACAAGCTCAGTGTCTTAGTCACTGAGTCACTGCGTCCCCTTTATTATTTTATTTTATTTTATTTTATTTTATTTTATTTTATTTTATTTTATTTTATTTTATTTTATTTTATTTTATTTATTTTATTTTATTTTATTTATTTTATTATTTTATTTTATTATTTTATTTTATTTTATTTTATTTTATTTTTTTATTTTTTTATTTTATTTTATTTTATTTTATTTTATTTTATTTTATTTTATTTTATTTTATTTTATTTTATTTCATTTTATTTCATTTTATTTTATTTTATTATTTTATTATTTTTCAGTTTAATTTCCTTCTTCAGAAACTTTGTTGTTGCCCCAGTTTTCTCCTCCTCCTCCTCCTCCTCCTCCTTCTTTTTAAACACAAAACTATTAGTTGATTAGACTAGTAATCTAGGGAAAAATCTGTCTACGAAGAGGCACATTGAAAACCACGCTGTCCTAAATGATTCTGGAATTACAGGCAAAAGTTCAGGCTCAAAAGCTAAGAGGCAATTAGTTGAGACTCATGACAAGCCCCCCATTTTCAGGCCTTTTAGCTAAAGCGCCTCCACTTAAGTCACCGGCAAGCTGAAGGGCTGTCAAGTAAGTGGAAAAATAGCTGGAGCAATTTGGCGATGCCTTTCCCCTCCCCTCCCCTCCTCTCCAAAGCCAGCATCCTGAATTATGAGGTTGGATGTAACAAACATGGTTATTTCCCAGTCATAACTGCAGGTCCATTGATATGGCTGGTATGCTCCTTGGGAATTTAGGATATAAGCACTGGGTAGGATTATGTCTACGCAGATGGGATGGGATAGTTGCAAAGCCCATCTGAAATCTGAGTTATATATCCATACACATTTTAATTATATTTATTTATTTATTAGATATATTATTTGAGGTGGGTCCTGAAAGTTTTAAAGACTCTCTTTCATGGCATCAGAAAACCTAAAACCTTATTTGTATGCTCCCATATTTCTTTCTTTTGTTTTTTTAAAGAAAAGTTTCTTATTTTTTTTTCCAAAACAAACACACACAAACAAACATTTTTTTTCTGAACAGAGTATTGGCCGAGTCAAAATTTGTAAGCTTTTAGTTTTCTCCAACACAAATTTTTATATTTCATTTTTTGCCATAATATTATTTTCTCTCTAATTTTTTGTTTTATTTTCCTTCTGTTTCTTCTGGTATAAAACCAATATTACTGCTCGCCCTAATCTCTAATCTTGGTCAATTTTTCTCTCTCTCCCCCCCCCCCCCATTACTTTTTCCAAATTGAAACCCTTTAATTTAAAGTCAATCATTTTTCTAAAACCTAACCCTAACTCTAAAATCACCTTATTCAAATATTTTCCCATTGCTCCCTTTTCACAACATAATATAGTTTCAAATATTTTCCCTAGATTCCATTATTCCAATTACAGATCGTAGTATTCGTATGCTCCCATATTTCTGTTGGAGAACAACGGTCTCGCTTAGGAGGAGGGGTCAAACAGGGAATTAGTCTGGAATCTTTATGTAGGCACAAGAGAGCAAAATCTGTCCTTCGTTGAATGCCATTGAACTTCATCTTGTCTAGCCCAGTTGCAGGCTGCCAGTTTGGAGAAATGAGGGTCTGAGCTTGGTTGTTTTCTTCTAGACGTTTCATTATCCAGCTAGGTAACATCGCCGATGCTAGAAGGGAGTGGGTTTGTAAAATGGTGGAGAAGGAGAAAAGGAGGGGGGGACTAGGGGGTCCTTGGTGCTATTTCAGCTTGGTTATTTTCTTGCAGATGTTCGATGACCCAACTAGGTAACATGACTCAGCCTTCCATCCTTCTGAGGTGGATAAAATGAGGACCCAAATTGTTGGGGGCAATAGGCTGACTCTGTAAACCACTTAAAGAGGGCTGTAAAAGCACGGTGAAGCGGTATATAAATCTAAGTGCTATTGCTATTAGTGCTAGAAGGAAAAGGGGTTTATGGAGAAGGAGAAGAGGAGGAGGAAGACTGTGGGGTCCTTGGTGCTCTCTCAGCTTGGTTGTTTTCTTGCAGATGTGTCATAACCCAACTAGGTAACAACTAGCTAATCTGGGGAGATTCCTGTAAAATAGGCATATAACAACAAAGTAGCTAGTTTGAACTCTACACACATTAGCTCTGGTTGTCCGTGCTAATCTGGGGAGATTCCTGTAAAATAGGCATATAACAACAAAGTAGCTAGTTTGAACTCTACACACATTAGCTCTGGTTGTTTGTGCTTGACAATTTCTCATTTGAGCCAAAAAAACCCCCCTCAAACCCTTTGAAATGATGACCATGGACTTTTCAGAATACGGTATGCTTTTTGGTTGAAAAAGATCTAGAAGTTGTAGCTGGACAACTTCAGGTTTGCCACAGACTTTTGCCCTTTGCAGTGAGGGAAGGTTTAGTGACCTAATAGTTTGTCTTCTCCTGATTTCTGCAACCCTGCTCTCTCTCTCTCTCTGCAAGGATCTCCTTCTCTTCCTGACGTTAGTCACGGTTAAGGTAAAGGTTCCCCTCGCACATATGTCCTAGTCATTCCTGACTCTGGGGGGCGGTGCTCATTTCCGTTTCAAAGCTGAAGAGCCAGCGCTGTCCGAAGACGTCTCCGTGGTCATGTGGCCAGCATGACTCAATGCCAAAGGTGCATGGAACGCTGTCCCCTTCCCACCAAAGGTGGTCCCTATTTTTCTTACTTGCATTTTTTACATGCTTTTGAACTGCTAGGTTGGCAGAAGCTAGGACAAGTCACGGGAGCTCCCACCATTACGTGGCACTAGGGATTCGAACCGCCGAACTGCCGACCTTTTGATCGACAAGCTCAGCATCTTAGCTGCTGAGCCACTGCATCCCATTCCATCAAATGTTAGCAAACCCTTTAAATTTGAATACGAGGAAGGCCAAGCTTCTCTTTGCGAGGGGGCCTTCCTCTCAGAGCTTCGGAGATTCAAAGGGAAGAAAAAGCAGACAGAGTGACATCAACCCTGCCGCAGGTATGAATTAAAGATGAGAACTTAATAAAACTTGAGTAGTAGGGGAAGGAGGAGGAGGATCAAAGCTGCAATATCTTCATTTCTGAGTCGACAGCTCCACCTTTGTTTTGGTAAGGTTTGCTTCAGGGGTTCTTTTAAAACAAAAGGATATGTGGTCTGTGAATCTCAAGTGCCCTCTGCTGGGTTGTACTGAAATAATGAAAAAGAATGCTCCAGAGTGACATTTCCAAAGGATATCTGGAATCTAATGATGGAGATGGAGAAGGAGAAAGAGAAGGAGAAGTAAAAGATGTTTTCATAATAATGGAGAAAGAGAAGGTGAAGGATAAAAGGTAAAGGTTCCCCTCGCACACATGTGGTAGTTGTTCCTGACTCTAGAGGGCGGTGCTCATCTCCATTTAAAGGCGAAGAGCCAGCGCTGTCCAAAGACGTCTCCATGGTCATGTGGCCGGCATGACTCAACGCCAAAGGCACACAGAACATGGTTCCCTTCCCACCAAGTGGTCCCTATTTTTCTACTTGCATTTTTTACCTGCTTTTGAACTGCTAGGTTGGCAGAAGCTGGGACAAGTCACGGGAGCTCACCCCGTTACACGGCACTAGGGATTCAAACCGCTGAACTGCCAACCTTTGGATCGACAAGCTCGGCGTCTTAGTCAGTGAGCCACCCTAGGTGAAGGATATTTCTTCATAATAATGGAGAAATAGGAAGTGGAGATGTTTTCATAATAATGGAGAACGAGAAGGCAAAGGATATTTGTTCATAATAATGGAGAAGGTGGAGGAGGAGGATTCAGAGGAGGAGGTGGAGGTGGAGGAGGAGAAGGAAAAGCCAAAGGAGAAGGAGTAGTAGCAGGATCTGTCACTGTCAATTGATAGATGCAATCAATTCATGAGGGGTCCTTGGTTGTTTTCTTGCAGTTATTCGTTACCCAAACTTGGTAACATCCTCAGTGCTAGATCACTGATGATGTTACCTAGTTTGAGTAATGCAAGAAAGCAACCAAGCTCAGAGAGCACCAAGGACCCCCTCATTTCAAGTCAGAACTACGAATGTTCTCCTTTATTGGTAGTCACTTTACTCATGGCCAAGACTTGCAGAGTTGAGAAAGAGGAGGAGGAGGAGGAAGACGGCGACATGGTGTTGATGTTGGTGGAGGAGGAGGAGAACATCGACGATGTCAACGTCGATGTCGACGTGGTGTTGGTGTTGACGACGACAATGTGGTGGTGGTGGAGGAGGGTTATCCTCATGATTCTCTAAGTAGTTTTTTCTACAGAATGCCCGCTGGCGCTATTTCTAGAAAGGACATGATTTAATAATACATTATCTGGAACTAGGGATTGCACCTTGAAGGAGGACAGGTTGGCGGAACACTCCCGAGTTGTTTAAAAGGGTACAATCATGAGCAGATGTGCAAAATCCTAAACAACATGGAAGCGTTCTGATCCAGTGGGCCCGTCCTTATAACCCTAAGTTTTATACACTGCTGTTCCTTGTGGAAGAGTCCCAGAGTTGGGTTGAGAGACAACCCAACTGTTTACCGCAGAGGTCTTCAAACTTGGCAGCTTTAAGACTTGTGGACTTCAACTCCCAAAATTCTGAGAGCTGAAGTCCACAAGTCTTAAAGTTGCCAAGTTTGGGGACCCCTGGTTCACCGGATGACTGTTTGCAAGTATTTGAAGGATCTTCCTCTGTTAGAAGACACGATAAGCCTGTCATCTGTTGCTCTTCTGAGGTAGCAAACGAATCTTCATTGAAAGGAGATATTTAAACATTTTAATTAAATATTAGGAAGTCCCCCCCCCCCGTACAGCTATGAAAATAAGGGACATAATTATGACGTATAATATCATGTATTGAAAAGAAACTATGCTGTATGGATTACAAGCATAATGGTTATGATCGAGCTGTATAATAGGATGCATATTTAAAAAGAACCGGATACTATTCTGTCCCCATCGCACGCACGCACGCACGCACTCACACACACAAACAGACAGCCAGGAGTTAATGAATCAAACAGTCAGGAATTCCTTTAAGATAACAGGCTTGGCAGCGAACTATGAACTGTCTGCCAAAAGATTTTACTCACTAAGGGAGGTTTTTCCTCCTCAGTCCGATATACCAAATTAATTCCACAAAGCAAAGAATTGTCAAAGTCCAGTCCAAAGAAATCCAAAAAGAGCTTCTAACAGGGTTCTAGAAACATGAGATGACTTCCGAGCTTTTCAATTTGTCCGTCACAAGGCCTGAATAGCCGACACACCCCCTTTTATCCCTTGTGGGTGTGGTCCAGTGACTCAGCTCAATCTCTGGCCCGCCCATGCCTCTTTCTCTGCTGCGCACGCTTATCCTTCTGACACTGCCTGGGATCCAGCCAAAACTCATCCCCCTCGCTCTCTATCTGCGGCTGCTCCGAAGTGCCTTGCTCCTGGCCTATCTCTTGGCCTTTGGAGGAACCCTGAGGCATTGCCAGAGAGGAGGATCCTGAAAGGGAGGCCTTGCCAAATCCTCTCCTTCACCTTCTGAGTCCTCTCCCTCTGATAAGACAGGCTCGGGGGTCGCAGTCACAACAGATACAACCAGTACACCGTTGTTGCAAAACTGGAAATGTGATGTAGGATAAGGGAAAATGCATAATAAAAACATATATATCTATATATCTCTATCTATCTCTATATCTATCTATCTATCTATCTATCTATCTATCTATCTATCTATCTATCTATCTATCTATCTATCTATCATCTATCTATCTATGTAAGTTTTCACAGATATATATGTGTGTACAGTTAATATCTCGGGTTTCTTCCCGTGTAATTGTAAACATATCCTTAAAAGGGTAGTAGCGACGTTTCGACGAAATCACATTCGTCATCTTCAGAATATATATATTCCCTATATATATATTCCTTTCTTGGCATTCTTAATCCATTCAGACTGCCGTCTCCTTCTCTGGTGCCTGCATGTTCTAGCTCTAATGGGTTTTTTGTACCGTCAGAAGGACCCTGATTGATTTCAAGTGAAGCAAAAAATAATTCCACCTCCATTTCAGGTGGAACAGAATGAAAGCATGCTTTAAAACCAGAGAGAGGGGAAAGGAGGAATAATTCCCCAATTCTCCCTTAGTTTAAAGTTGTTTTTTTTAAGGTTCCTTGACAAGGAAGGAGGCTGATGAATAAAAAGAAATGTAACCTTAGTTTTTCCATTCGCTCTCAATTTCCAGAAAAGGTTTGTTTGGGGGGAAGGGCTATGAATGTTTGTAAAGGTAAAGGTTCCCCTCGCACATATGTGCTAGTTGTTCCCAATTCTAGGGGGCGCTGCTCATCTCCGTTTCAAAACCGAAGAGCCAGCGCAGTCCGAAGACGTCAATGCCTCAATGCCAAAGGCACACGGAACGCTGTTCCCTTCCCACCAAAGGTGGTCCCTATTTTTTTGACTTGCATTTTTTACCTGCTTTCGAACTGCTAGGTTGGCAGAAGCTGGGACAAGTAACGGGAGCTCACCCTGCTACGTGGCACTAGAGAATTCTAAGGTTTCACGCCAGGCAAAGAACAGTCTGATAAAAATTACTCCAATGTACTCAGCTAGGTAGCTACAATAGAATGGACTATCCAGATTGTTCTCCCATTCATTCAGTCTTTCATCCTTTTGTTGTTTCATTTGGTCATTCATTCATTCATTCATTCGCTCTCTCTCATCTATCCCAGCTATCCCTCCCCTCCCCTCCCTTTCCTACCCTTTTCTTCCTCTCTTTCTTACCTTCCCTTCCTTCCTCTCTCTTTTCCTTCCCTTCCCCTTTCTTCCTCTCTTTCCCTTCCTTCCTTCCTTCCTTCCTTCCTTCCTTCCTTCCTTCCTTCCTTCCTTCCATCCATCTTTCCTTCCTTCCTTCCTTCTTCCCTCCCTCCCTCCCGCTCACTCTCCCTCCCTCCTTTCCCACCTGGTGGGTGCTATGCAGGGGTGAAATCCAACAGGTTCTGACAGGTTCTGGAGAACCGGTAGCGGAAATTTTGACTAGTTCGGAGAACCGGCAAATACCTCTGGCTAGCCCTAGGGTGAGGTGGGAATGGGTATTTTGCAGTAACCTTCCCCTGGAGTGGGGAGGGAATGGGGATTTTACAGTATCCTTCCCCTGGCTTGGGGAGGAAATGGGGATTTTGCAGTAAGCTGCCCCCGGATTGGGCAGGGAATGGAGATTTTACAGTATCCTTCCCCTGGATTGGGGTGGAAATGGAGATTTTACAGTATCCTTCCCCTGCCACACCCACCAAGCCACACCCACAGAACCGGTAGTAAAAATATTCGAAATCCACCACTGCCTTGCAGCCTTACTAACACCCCCAGCTTCCGAAATGTAAATCTCTCTCTCTCCCCCCACACTCTTCCTCAGGGCCCTGGCTGCCGCCAGATAGTGAAGTGTTTAAGCACATTTTTAATGGGAAGGTTTTCCTTGTCAAGACTACTTAGCGGGCAGTTAAAACAAGTCACTTAAGCCCTTCCAGTCGGCTGATGATGTTTATTCCGAAGGTGGCTTGTCTCTCCTGGAAGCAAAACTATTAATATGCTAAGTAAGCCCTGTTGCTCTTGAGCTTAATTCTGATGCAAATAAGTTTAAAAAAAAAAATCAGCCTCTCCTAAGGAGCATCAGAAGGGCTTTTTATGGCTTTTTCATCTCCTCTTCTTGAAGACTTTCCTGCTGTTAGAGTAACCTCATTTTGGATTCCGCTTACGGACCTCGTGTTGCTTTCCCTTTTTTTTTTTTTTTTGGTGAAAGCTGCCCCTTCCCATTTACCCACACTTTTAACAGTTTATGCCTCCCTATTAATAAGGACCACCGCTTCTGTAAAATGGCAACTGGAGACCTTCTGGTGGTTTCGTGGTGAGTTAAATGCAGGTAACGGAGCTTGGAACGCTTCTGCCAGCTTGCATTGTGTTTCTTCTCCATGTTCCACAGTTGCTTTTGTTGGAAGAAATATCCATCTGGCTCAGTTCCAAGCCGGGAGAAAGACACTGGAAATATGGTGGCTGATTGGATAAATGGTTTAATGATGAAGCAGAGTCATCAAGCAAGTGTGATTCTGGGTAGCTGACCACGTGGAGTTGAGAGTGAGAGGCTTTTATACCTTCTCTTGGGCTCTGCACTTGAGCTTCCTGTTCCTGTGCAAGAACATGTATTCTATTGACTGTTGTAGGGGGTCATAGCTGCCTCTGTAGGTTGTCTGAGCTAAGTTTGGTTGAAGTCTGGAGGGTGATGCAGTGTCCCCAGGAGATTGTGCAATGTGGTGAGCTCTGCTGCTAGAGCAGGGATCAGCAACCTGTGGCTCTGGAGCCGCATGTGGCTCTTTCATCCCTCTGCTGCAGCTCCGTATTGCCGATTAGCTCCACAATTGTTAGGGTAGAGGAAAAAGGACGCTGCACTAGGAAAAGACTCTATGGTGGGGGAACCAGACATTCGGTCGGCTCCAGAATTGAACGGGGGGCTTCCGGTTAGGACCTTTGTGGCTCTTTGAATGTTTAAGGTTGCCGACCCCCGTGGTAGAGGGTTATTCCTATTATGTCCTGAGGGATCATGTTTCAATCCCATCATCCTGGAGCTGGAGGTCTTTTGTTTTGTAGATAGGCTAGCCCAATCTTTCTCCATGGGCACAAAATATCTGCTGGGGGCTATTAAGAAAGACTTGGGGGGCTGCTTTCTGTCTCCAAGAGCATGTTTCTCTATGTCTCCTTTAGGGAAATATAATATTCTGCCTTTTTAATATTTCGTAAAATATTTCATTCTTCTGGGTGGGGGTGGGTTCCCACACTTTGTAGTTCTTCAGAAGTACAGAGGCCCTTCTTTTGAGTAGGGTCCAACACAGTTGACCCTGCTATGTCCCTACTGCAAGTGTTGTTGATGGACATCTAATAAACGCCCTGAAGATGCTCACAATTTACAGGCATCTTCTTGTAGGAATAGCATCCTTGGGGTGCTGGTGACTTCCTTCCTTGGGGCCCTGACAGCTGCCTCTAATTTTCATTAAGATGCTTTCAATTAAAATTTAATTAAAAACTGAGACGGAGAGTTGGCTTGATGCGAAGCAAAGCACCAACTTTGAACATTACCCTTATTTCAAGGAATGTCTCTGGGCCACTCACGATGTCTTCTGAACATCCGTAAAGAATAAAATGGATGGATAGTTGCAGCCCAGTATATATGAAAGAGGCTTCCTTGAGGACGTCTTCTTGACCTCTTAATTGCTTAGAACAAGAAAGCATTATGTAGAAGAAGAGCAGACAGAGCTGGAGGGTGGCGTTAAGTAAGTAATCAGCCTAGAATTGTTACATTCCTGCAAATGGTCTGAATCTAATCCTTCTTGAATTCCGCTGACCTTTATCTGGTGCCAATTTAGTATGACTAGATTATTATGCCTAGGCTTGAGCAATAAATCTTCTTCACTGCAGCTTTTCCTATGATCCTAATTCTTTGCATCTGACATATTAAGAGCAACCTGGAAAATCTATTTGGTCCTCGCTTCAGTTTTCAAACTTTGGGTGAAGATGGATGGAATGCAGTAATCTTACTGCGTGTGAAGGCACATAATCACGGCTGTCTGGATTAAATAGGTCTGTATCCAGATGGGGAAGAATACGGAGAATTGTCTATGGAGATTCTCAGTCATCCAGGACATGGTTGTCCCAAAGGTGCTTTTTCAAGAGGCAACTGGACTTTCTGATTTTTCTTTGAAGACACTGAAGAGCTGAAGATGTTTCTTGGATGAGAAGTGAAAGTGTCTTCAAAGAAACCGAGTGCCGAAAAGGTCGTGCGGAAACATCGCTCTCGAGCTCGTCAGGGCCTCGCTCCGGAAAAGCCGAACTTCTGGGTTCTAGCACGCATGTATGCCTGACAATTAGCCTGCCGGTGTGTATGCGCATGCCAGTTTTCGACACTGCCACATGCGCGAAGGGATCATGCTCTGGAAAAGCCAAACGGCTGGGTTCTGGCATGCATGCACACCCGACAATCAGCTGGCCTTGCACACACTGATTTTCGGCACAGCCGCACACGTGAAGGACAGCTGATTGTTGCGCATGCGCATGCGCACCAGAAACCCAGAAAACAAACAGGCAAAGCTGCGCATGCCGGGCGACATGGCTTTGCGTGCCACTTTGAGCCCACGTGCCGTAGGTTCGCCATCACGGCATTATAAGTTTGCAATATTAGAGTTTCTAAGAACTGGGAATTGCCAGAATTGTTCTTTGGTAGAACAGTTTCCAGCACCTTGATGGTAGGTATCTACAGATAGTGCATTACGATTTCACATCCCAGTTCCATGTCTTCATTGAACAAAGGGGAACAATCAGTTGCATTTATGTTTTTTAAAAAATAACATAAAATAAAAATTGGTTGTGCTCGCTTCAATTTCAAACCGGGCAGAATTTTGGTCCTTAGCAGCTGGAAGTCAAAGTATTTGTTCAGTCTAGTTGTCTATTAATACATGGTGGGAAACAGGATGGGGGGGGGGAAGCTAATTCTGACCATCTGCCTCATTTATTGTCTTTTACCAAATGCTATTACAATAGCTAACTAAAATAACAACTTCCAGTTTCCAGTTTATGAAAGCCAAACTCCGAGCTTAATTCTTCCTTCTTGTCTTCCCCCCCCCTCCCATTTTCCTAAGTTTTCATTTTAAACCACCACCGCAACAAAAATGGTTTTAAGGTGGGATACAGTTAAGCAGGCTGTTGTACAATAGGTACGGTAAGTTTTGGGTTTGGTAAACGCAGAGATGGTTGCTTTCATCCATTTGCGAAATTTGAAACAACCTACAACAAAAATGCCTTGGTAAGGCCACACTTGGAATACTGCACTATTCAGTTTTGGTCGCCACGATGTCAAAAAGATGTGGAGACTCTAGAAAGAGTGCAGACAGTGAGAACCATTAATCAGTGGAACAACTTTTCTCCAGATGTTGTGAATGCTCCAACACTAGAAGTTTTTAAGAAGATGCTGGATAACCATTTGTCTGAATTGGTGTAGGATTTCCTGCCTAAACGGGGTTGGACTAGAAGACCTCTAAGGTCCCTTGCAACTCCTATTCTAATTCTATTCTTATTCTTATTCTTATTCTTATTCTTATTCTTATTCTTATTCTTATTCTTATTCTTATTCTTATTCTTATTCTTATTCTTATTCTTATTCTTATTCTTATTCTTATTCTTATTCTACTCTACTCTACTCTACTCTACTCTACTCTACTCTACTCTACTCTACTCTACTCTACTCTACATTCCCTATCCTATCCTATCCTATCCTATCCTATCCTATCCTATCCTACTCTATATTCCCTACTCTATTCTACTCTACTCTACTCTACTCTACTCTACTCTGTTCTGTTCTGTTCTGTTCTGTTCTGTTCTGTTCTGCTCTGCTCTGCTCTGCTCTGCTCTGCTCTGCTCTGCTCTGCTCTGCTCTGCTCTGCTCTATATTCCCTATCCTATCCTATCCTATCCTATCCTATCCTATCCTATCCTATCCTATCCTATCCTATCCTATCCTATCCTATCCTATCCTATCCTATCCTATCCTATCCTACTCTATATTCCCTACTCTATTCTACTCTACTCTACTTTACTCTACTCTACTCTACTCTACTTTCTCTATTCTATTCTGTTCTGTTCTGTTCTGTTCTATTCTATTCTATTCTATTCTATTCTATTCTATTCTATTCTATTCTATTCTATTCTATTCTATTCTATTCTATTCTATTCTATTCTATTCTATTCTAAAATTGTTTCTGAAATGGATTTCCTCAGATGTACCAACCAAAACAAAACTTTAGGCTGATCGAGGGGGTCCTTGGTGCTTTCTGAGCTTGGTTGTTTTGTTGCAGACGTCTCATTAACCAAACTAGGCAACATCATCAGTGCTAGTCAGTGCTACTCACCAGCACTGATGATGTTTCCTAGTTTGGGTAATGAAACATCGCGAACAAAACAACCATACTCAGCACCAAGGATCCCTCCCTGAGAAAGCTCCAAGCTCCAGGAAGAAGCTCTCCTTTATAATAAAGCAACCTGAACCTGTTGCAGTTACAACTTTAGGACTCCATAGTCCTCCTCCTCCTCCTCCTCTTCCACACAAACCCAACTAACCTCCCACTGATGATTACCTAGTTTGGATAATGAAAGAGCTGCAAGGAACCCATCAAGCCCACAGAGTACCTAGGACTGTGATGGTGAACCTATGGCACGCGTGCCACAGGTGGTACTCGGAGCCATATCTGTGGGCACGCGAGCCTTGCCCTAGCTCAGCTCCAGCACGCCAGCTGATTTTCGGGCCTTCTGGCCCTTTGCGCCTTCCAGAGGGCATCCAGAGAGGATGAGGAGGGCTGTTTTCACCCTCCCCAGGCTCCAAAAAAGCCTCTGGAGCCTGGGGAGGGTGAAAAATGGGCCTACTGGACCCACCGGTAACTTTTTTGCCATCTTGCCAAAAGTGGGGGGGAGGACGGGGGCTCGTGCATGCAAGGGCTCAGGGAGGGCCATTATGGGTGTGGGCACGCATGTGTGCGATCCCCCCATGCTTTTGGCACGCGACGGCAAAAAGGTTAGCCATCACTGACCTAGGACCTCACAGTCCCTTCCTTCCTTCCTTCCTTCCTTCCTTCCTTCCTTCCTTCCTTCCTTCCTTCCTTCCTTCCTTCCTCCCTTCCCTTCCCTTCCCTTCCCTTCCCTTCCCTTCCCTTCCCTTCCCTTCCCTTCACACTTTTCTTTTTTCTCTTTTCCTCTTCCTCTCCATAAATTCCACTCCTTTTAAGCACTGATAATTTTATTTTATTTTATTTTATTTTATTTTATTTTATTTTATTTTATTTTATTTTATTTTATTTTATTTTATTTTATTATTTTATTTTATTTTATTTATTTTTAATTTAATTTTTAATTTAATTTTTAATTTAATTTTTAATTTAATTTTTAATTTAATAATTTAATTTTATTTAACTATTTAATTTAATTTAATTTAATTATTTAATTTAATTTTCATATTCCTATGCTGCCCAACTCCCAAGGGACTCTGGGTGGCTTACAACAATGATGTTCCAAAGTTGGGTCATGAAACTTCTGCAAGAAGGCAACCAAGCTCAGAGAGCCCCAAGGACCTTCTCATTTCAACCCTGAGCCACATATAGTCTCCTTTATTGATTAGGCAGATTATGAAATTGATGATGGGATATCAAACGGAAAGCTTGTACCCCACTTCCTTATCCAGGTGCTTTTGTTTATCAGAACAAAATCATTCCTTCATTCCTCTGGCTTTTGCTGGGAATTCAAATTTATATACCTGTACTCATTTCCAAATATTTGCCCGTCTATCAAGTCCTTCCCAAGGACCTGGGATAGGCAGATGTTGCTGGTGTTAAAGCTATCATTACAGCCAGTTCTAGGTAAAGCTGCCTTTTGCAATTGACCAATGATTATTTTTGTCGATGCTGGTGGCATTATTATTGTTATTTGCATAGTCAATCAGATGTTTAGACTGGATTTAGCATCTTTATTGACCTATCAAGTCCTTCCCAAAGACCTGGGGTAGGCAGATGTTGCCGTTTATTGGTTTTCAAGGTGTTGTGGTAGAATGTAAGCTGTTCCAAGTAAAGCTGCCCTTTGTAATTGACTGACGGCAAATTTGTCAGTGCTGATGGTGTTCAAATGGTGCTCCAGTTGTTATTTGTTAAATGTCTGTGTTTTAAACCTTTCCTCCCATTGGTTCAAGTTGTCGCCAGGTACTTAGCTTTAACTTGAAGGTTTCCAAAGGTTAACTATGATTAGCTCAGAGGAAGAACTAGCATCAGGATTAAAGTGGCAGAGCAAAGAGATTTCTATTATGCATCTTAATTGGTCATCAACAATTTCTAGATGGTGTTCAGCTCACTAAAAGGGTATTAGACATTTGTAACAGCCAATTTTGGAAATGGAGTAGGAGTTAATTCTTACGCTTTTAAGGAGCCCACCAGGAAACATTAAAAATGTTGCTGGATTGCTTTGATATTTACACCTGTAATGTGTTAAATGGCCTTATTGACGAAGAGAATCATCCCTTCAAAGAGCCAGCTTGGCTTGCTGTTTTGGACCACTTCCAGGTTCTCTTGAAAAGAATGACCAAAAAGTGTCCAATTTATCATAGAAAGCACCAGGCCTAAGTGTCTCCCGTGTAATTGAGAGATTGTGTATGCCTTTATCCCGGAAGACCCAGCTTTCAGGTGTCTCCTCTGTGTGAACAGGTTTTTTAATGTGTGTATGTGTGTGTGTGTGTGTATGTACGTGCGTGTGTGTGTGTGTATATATGTGTGTGTGTGTGTGTGTGTGTGTGTGTGTGTGTGTGTGTGTACAGGTGATATCTCGGGTTTCTTCCCGTGTAATTGCAAACATATCTTTGGAAGTATTGCAGCGACGTTTCGATGAAATCTCATTCATCATCATCTGGCTGATGTTCTCGGTTTGGTGCCTATGGGCAAACTATATATATATATATATATATATATATATATATATATATATATATATATATATATATATATATATATATATATATATATATATATATATATATATATATATATATATATATATATATATATATATATATATATATTTGTTTTTTTATGTATAAATATATATATATTTGTTTTCTGAGGTTTTCGCGGGTGTTTGTATGTAGGTCTTTGGACCTGCATATATATATATGTGTGGGTACATATATATATATATGTGTATATATTATACAGATATATATATATATATATATATATATATATATATATATATATATATATATATATATATATATAAATATATATATACACACAGACATGTATATGTATATGTATATGTATATGTATATGTATATGTATATGTATATGTATATGTATATGTATATGTATATGTATATGGTTGAAATGGAGCTTGATTAAAGCTAGGATGGCCTTGCCAAAGAGCTATGATTAAAGAAAGTTTGTTATTCCCTCTCACCATTCTGTTGCAAAAGCAGAATGACTGATTTATATTGATCTGATAGGTTAATATTTTACCAGTAGTGATAAGATTAGCCCATAGAAATGGCCTTGAGGTACCTTTCTTTCTTTCTTTCTTTCTTTCTTTCTTTCTTTCTTTCTTTCTTTCTTTCTTTCTTTCTTTCTTTCTTTCTTATTCCCCCCCTTCCCTTCCTCCCTCCCCCATCAACTTTCTAAAACATTCAAATTAAACAATCTGTAAGTCTCTTTATATCAGCAGGCATGATATATTTATGCAGTTGATACTCTGAGCTTTTTAAACACACACACACACACACACACACACACACACACACACACACACACACCTGTTTGTTTTAATTCCATTGTTAATTCACCTGCTTCTGCACATTCTAGCACCTTTTTTATGATCATCGTATTTGATGGAGCAAATCTTTGTTTCCAATTTTGTGCAAATGAAATTCTGGCGGCCGTAATTATGTGAAGTATAAGGTAATAAATTTCTTTCCTAATCTTCTCTTTTATAATTCCCAATAAAAATAGTTCGGGTTTCATAGCAATTTTTCCCCCCAGTCATTTCCTCTAACCATTTTTGGATTTTTAACCAATATGCCTTTGCTTTGGGGCATGTCCACCACATGTGGAAATATGTCCCATGTTGATGATTGCATTTCCAGCAATTGGGTGCATTTTTGGGGGATATCTTGGCCAATCTTGCCAGGAGTAAATGCCACCTATAAAACATTTTGTAAATATTTTCTTTATATTTCTCTGCTGTAATACAACTCTCTCTCTCAAACTCCCTGCGAAAGAAAAGATGAGGGGAGGGAGAGATTGTGTTGCCTTTCAGTATCCTTTGCTCCTTTGGGAATGGCATCCTTGCTGATAAAAATGTAGTTTATTGCAAAGATTAGAGGAAATATGGGTCATTGCTGGTGCAGTAATTAGTTGTGGCAAGCCCTAGAAATGTAAAGCTTTATAAATAGGACAAACTCACTCAGCGGTCTCTCCTCCCCCTCCCCACTTCTCTCCTTTTTCAATCCCTCATCAGCTCTAGGATAAGTGGAATTGAACGTTATTCCATCAGGGAATTGTCAAGCGCCAGGGAAATCAGAGATTCAGGCAGTTCAGATGAGTGCAGTAGTCTTTGGCTTACAATGGTTCATTTAGTGATTGTTCAAATTTACAACGGCACTGAAAAATGTGACTTAGGACCGTTTTTCATGCTTACAGCATACATGTGATCAAAATTCCGACGCTTGGTAACTGACTCATATTAGTGACGATTGGAGTGTTCCTGGGAATCATGTGACCTTCTGACAAGCAAAGTCGACGAAGGAGCAAGATTCATTTAACCACTGTGTTACTAAACAATGGCAGTGATTTGCTTAACGGTGGCAAGAAAGGTCGTAAAAGGGGGGCAAAGTTCACTTAACAAACATCTTACTTAGCCACAGAAATTTTGGGCTGAATTGTGGTTGTAATTGTGTATACTACAATACTACCTGTATAAATATTCATTGCCAGACTTAAGCTCTCTACAAGAATCTGGCCAACTGACAGTCAAATGGAAATGAGCGGGAGATAAGAAAGGCATTTAAGTTGGGCTGGACTTAGATCTCTTGCCGGTGCACAGGAACTCATGACCAATGACACGTTTCTCTCTCTCTCTCTCTCTCACACACACACACACACACACCATATTGGACCAATGGGAGAAACTGGCAGGACAACAACATGGTAAAAACGGAGATGCACCTCAGGGAAGTTCAGCTGGGTGCCTTTAAAGGCGAAGCTCAAAGACGATCAAAGATGATCTTCAACCCAGTCATACCTACCTTCCTTCCTTCCTTCCTTCCTTCCTTCCTTCCTTCCTTCCTTCCTTCCTTCCTTCCTTCCTTCCCTCCCTCATCTTTCTTTCTTTCCTTTCTTTTTCTTTCCTCCCTTCTTCCCTTCTTCCCTCCCTCCCTCCTCTTTCCTTCCTTCCTTCCTTCCTTCCTTCCTTCCTTCCTTCCTTCCTTCCTTCCTTCCTTCCTTCCTTCCTTCCTTCCTTCCTTCCTTCCTTCTTTCTTTTCTTTTCTTTCTTTTCTTTCTTTCTTTCTTTTCTTTCTTTTTCTTTCTTTCCTTCTTCCCTCTCTCCCTCCCCCTCCTTCCTTCCTTCCTTCCTTCCTTCCTTCCTTCCCTCCCTCCCTCCCTCCCTCCCTCCCTCCCTCCCTCTTTCTTTCTTTCTTTCTTTCTTTCTTTCTTTCTTTCTTTCTTTCTTTCTTTCTTTCTTTCTTTCTTTCTTTCTTTCTTTCTTTCTTTCTACATATTGCAGGAATAGTTTAATACAGGGGTGGAATTCACATACCTTCGCTACCGGTTTGCAAATGTGAGCGCACGCGCCACCGTCTGAGCATGCACAGAGCCTTCCACGCATGCACAGAGCTTCCAAAACGGGACGTGATGACGTCCGGGTGGGTGGGCGGAGCCTCCCGCAGCCACTGCTACCGTTTCGCCTGAACCGGATAGAACCGGCTGAATACCACCCCTGGTTTAATATTGTCCTTCTTCAAGATAATTCTGTTTTTGATCCCTCAGTTTAATTTGCAGCCTCCGCATTTTTCAAGCGGCTTCTCATTCAGGAGTGAATCTGGGCCAAGCATTGTTTCCAAAATCTGAGACTGCTATACAGGCAGTCCTCGACTTAATAACCACAATCGAGCCCTCCCCCCCTTCCAAAAACCCCTGTTGCTAAATGAGATATTCGTTAAGTGAATTTTGCTACCATTTCACGATCTGTCTTGCTACAGCTGTTAAGCGAAATCACGGCAAGTTGTTAAATCAGTGACTCGGGTTGTTAAGTGAACCTGCCCCCCCCCCTTGACTTTGCTTTGCAAAAGGGGGATCACAGGATCCCAGGAACACTGCAATCATCACAAATGCGAGTCAGTTACCCAGCGTCAGGAGGATTTTGATGACGTGACCACCACAGGAATGCTGTGTGTGAGAAAAACGGTCCTACGTCACCTTTTTTAGTGCCGTTGGAACTTTGAATAGTCTCTAAATGAACTCTTGTAAATCAAGGACGACCTGTAATTAGCTTTTTAAGCCGAGAGCTCCTTAAACCAGAAGAAAGCAGATATCCCGATCCTGAGGGACCTATTCATTTTGTTCCACATCTTTTTTTTTTTTAAACCCCCAGCCTCTTCACCCGTGCGCGCTGCGTTTTAGCACACTTTTGTTTCATTAAAACTCCCATTTTTAATTGCTCTACTTCCACAGGCCGCTTGTTTTTATGGCTTCGGAGAGCTACCCTTTCTTTTATCCGAGCTAAATTTAACTCGGCGCTGATAACCCCAGCAAACATCATTAAAAGCTCTGTGCGTTGTTTATTTTAAAAATAAATAAATAAGTTGACAAAGGCCTTCCCGTAAATTTCTGGCTTTAAAAAAAAAAAAACACCACCACCAAATGAGCGGCGGCAAAAAGGAAAAAAAAAAGACATTAAATTCCATCTGCTCTCTGCTTCTCACCATCTTTAGTGGAAGTGAGACTTAGGATGCTTAGAAAATTTTGCCCGAGGCAGACGGGATTTCTTTCACATTTATAGCTTCAATAGATCTTAGGCCCTGTGCGAGCAATGGTATTCCCCAAGACACTTTATGGAAGGCTGGACTTCGAAGAAGTAGGTTGGGAAAGTATAGATCCGTGATGGCAAACCTATGGCATCCATGCCATAGGTGGCACGCAGAGTCCTTTCCAGCTGAGCTCCACTGCGCATGCGCACAGGCCTCCCACCGGCCAGCTGATTTTTAGGTCTCTGCCGTGCATGTGCCGGGGGTCGGAAGATAAGCGCACATGCACAGAGGTGGGAGAATGCAGGGGGTCATGCACGCATGCGCAGGTGGGCGGGGCACACGGGGGGCGGGGGTCATTTTTCGGCACGCGACAGCAAAAAGGTTAGCCATCACTGGTATAGATGCTTTTGAACTTGGGTGGATAAACAGCGATGGTTTTTAATTTTTTTTTAAATCCTATCAGTTTACCTATTGGAGATCCAGCATCTGTCACCCTGCCACCCCCCCAAAAAAGATTCTCCACTTCCATCTTCCAAGTTTGCAATAAACTACGTTGTAATCTAGGACAGGGGTCTCCAACCTTGGCCACTTTAAGCCTGGAGGACTTCAACTCCCAGAATTCCCCAGCTGGCTGAGGAATTCTGGGAGTTGAAGT
This sequence comes from Coluber constrictor foxii, assembly GCA_038048745.1. NCBI lineage: Eukaryota > Metazoa > Chordata > Lepidosauria > Squamata > Colubridae > Coluber > Coluber constrictor. Next base: position 31,132,108 of record CM075968.1, read on the forward strand.
CCTCCAGGCTTAAAGTGGCCAAAGTTGGAGACCCCTAATTTAGGATCCCCTGTCATTGCATACCACAAGCTTTAGACGTGAAATGGTCAGAGGCAGCTGTGTAACTGTATTTTTTTTTCTCTCTTCCTTCTTGGCTAAGCTTTCTATGTGCAGGTTGGCCTTGCACATTATTTGGGTCTCAGGATGCAAACACCTAGCGATAAAAAGTGGTTTATGGCCTCCCCGTATAAACAGTCAGAATGGCAATTTATAGCTGGTGGATTGGGTGCACTGAACAAGAAGTGCCGAAGAGGAGGTTGGTTTCAAAGGATTGTCAGGCTGTGGGTTTTCCTCTTAGTTGTAAAAAGTATGACTTGGGTGGTAGTACATGTGCCAAGAAATGATTTGAAGAGGTGCTGGAGATTTCTGTGTTTATCCTGAAAGGCTTCTGTCATTTTTCAGGATTCCAAGTTACCTAGAAATAAACAGTAAAAATTGTATTCTTTGTAATGAATCAGGTCCTTAAGGCCTGCCTGCCTGCCCCTCCCTCCCTCCCTCCCTCCCTCCCTCCCTCCCTCTTTCTTTCTTTCTTTCTTTCTTTCTTTCTTTCTTTCTTTCTTTCTTTCTTTCTTTCTTTCTTTCTTTCTTTCTTTCCATTCGATGTTTCCTTCCACCCTAAAATCAGCTTGGTTGTCTATTCATTTTGCAGCACAATTGGATGGCATTGTGGGGTTATACTTTTATAGTTTGAGTGAATTGTGGAATTTTTAGATGTAATGTTGGAACACAGCATGTATTTTAATGTATGTAGACTAGAAAGCAAAATACCATTGACAGACAGACAGACGGGCAGGCGGGCAGGCAGGCAGGCAGGCAGGCAGGCGAGATAGATTGATAGACAGACAGACTGACTGACAGACAATAAACAGACAGGAGAGAGAGAGAGAGAAAGAGAGATGGGGGGCAGGCAGGTAGGCGAGATAGATTGATAGACAGACAGACAATAGACAGGCAGGAGAGAGAGATAAAAGATAGGTAGGTAGGTAGGTAGGTAGGTAGGTAGATATATGAAAGATAGATGATAGATAGATAGATAGATAGATAGGTAGATAGATAAAGGTAGGTAGGTAGACAGACAGACTGTGTAGGTAGGTAGGTAGGTAGGTAGGTAGGTAGATAGATAGATAGATAGATAGATAGATAGATAGATAGATAGATAGATAGATAGATAGATAGATAGATGAAAGACAGACAGACAGACAGATAGTTCAATTCTGTTCCATGAAGTGATTCCGTGATTCACGTAGGAAGGTATGGTTCCAAATTGGTGCAGATATACAGAAAATAATTTACTTCATAAGGGGGAAAAAAAAGATTTGTTCAGTGGATGTTTAACGGAACTTACTTTGACGAGTGTTAAACTGTAAAATCTTGAGACTTGAGCTAGGTAATCTGTTCTGAAATTCAAGATGTATACTTGTGATTAAAACCATGAAGCCAGCCTATTATATTTTTATAAGCACATTAACTCTTGTAATTTAAACAGATTAGTTTGCATTTTGCATGCCAAATGAATGCATCATTATTTATTAAGGGAAACAGCCTTCCACATCTGGATTTGTTTCTTGATTCATTAAAATTTGATTGAAAAAAAAAGTTGTTGAAAAATCCCATAACACTCCATCAGTTATATAGAGTGATTGCTTTTCCATTGCTGGGGCCTGTTTGGTATTCCCCCCGCCCCCTATTCTGTTTAGCAATGGTATGTAAAATTCTAGGACTCCTTCACTTCTAGAATTCAAGCCAGCCAATAGATAGCAAGGAAGCTTTGGAAAAACTAAGCAGATTAAATTCATCGAAAGCATCTCTAGTTTCTGGTCATCTCCGTTTTGGTGTCCAGCACATCTCTGGACATGGCAAGATTCCTCTCAAGGCTTCAGAAAACATTCTGCTTAGCAAGATAAACAAATTAGCCAAATTAAGCCCTGCATAATTCTGAAGCTGGGCATAGCTTATGCAAACACAAGCCAAGGGAAAATAAACCCTCCATATTAAAAAACAAAACCAAATTTTTTTTAAAGAGTTGGCAGCCACTGCAGTGCTCCCAATTGCTAGGCTTTCTCCTAAATGGAATGGAATGGAATGGAATTTTTATTGGCCAAGTGTGATTGAACACACAAGGAATTTGTCTTGGTGCATAAGCTCTCAGTGTACATAAAATAAAAGATAGTTCATCAAGAATCATAAGGTAGAGCACTTAATGATAGTCATATACAAATAAGCAATCAGGAAACAATATCAATATAAATCGTAAGTACACCAGCAACAAGGTTACAGTCATACAGTCATAAGTGGGAGGAGGTGAGAAGATGAAAAGATTAATAGTAGTGCAGACTTAGTGAATAGTTTGACAGTGTTGAGGGAATTATTTGTTTAGCAGAGTGATGTCATTTGGGAAAAAACTGTCCTTGTGTCTAGTTATTCTAGTGTGCAGTGCTCTATAGCCTCGTTTTGAGGGTAGGAGTTGAGACAATTTATGTCCAGGATGCGAGGGCTCTGTAAATATTTTCACAGCCCTCTTTTTGACTGGTGCAGTATAGAGATACTCCATGGAAGGCAGGTTGGTAGCCATTGTTTTTTCTGCAGTTCTAACTATCCTCTGAAGTCTGTGTCTGTCTTGCACAATGGATCTGGGTTGCAGAACCAAACCAGACAGTTATAGAGGTGCAGATGACAGACTCAATAGTTCCTCTGTAGAACTGGATCAGCAGCTCCTTGGGCAGTTTGAGCTTTCTGAGTTGGTGCAGAAAAAACATTCTTTATTGTGCTTTTTTGATAACGTTTTTGATGTTAGCTGTCCATTTTAGATCTTGCAATATGGTAGAACCTAGAAATTTGAAGGTCTCTACTGTTGATACTGTGTTGTCTAGTATTGTGAGAGGTGGACGTTTGGAAGGGCTTCTCCGATGCAAAAGATTTTGCAAAAGAATGAAGGTTTAGTTGAGGATAGATGACCAACAATAAACAGGTTGTGTGTTCTAGTTGTGTGTTCCCTGGGACGTTTGTAAGTCTAGAAATAGTGCTGTTTAGAACTTATGGCAATTTAGACCTAAAAGTCCAATTCTAAGGCATGTTCCTATGCTTTACTTACTGCATATCCAAGTTCTTTTTATAAAAGCAGTAAATTATAGCAGGAGGATCCATTTGGCTCACCTGATGCTTATTTATAACTTCTTCAATAAAACAAAGCCTTCCCAAACCCAAATCTTTCTAGATGGGTTATTGAGGTCAACATTATATTCCACCTCCCAACTAATAGGGAGCGTAGGTAGGAAAACTGAAAAATAATTGATCCCAAGACTTTTGGAAGTCTGCCTGTTGGGAAGGTCAGTCATTGAGTCACTGTTTTGCCAAATCTCAAAGGTGCCCTTTGGGGGAAGATATTATATCTCATTTTAGAAGGAGCAACATGTCAGCAACTTCCTGGGAGAAGCACACAATTTATGATCCTGTTTACCCCCCTCCTCTCAGTCTGTGTCATAAATCACATTCTCCAATGAGGCACTTTCCCAGGCTATAGAAATCATGCCTCATATGCCGGCTCTGGTAATTTGAGATCCAACCTTGAAGAAGGTATGCGTGGAATGTGCTTTTGAATGTAGCTGCTGAATTGCTCTGTCAGTCCTCCCCCCTTTCCTGCCTATGACTCGCCAAGCATTTGTGGGTTTGCTCTTGAGTTAAGATGCTTGGCGAATTGACATAATGACTTTATGCCTCTTGGAAGACTTCCAGCTAGACTGGAAGGAGGAGTCAAACAAGGGCCTAGCTTGGAGTCCTTGCGCAGCCATAAGCAGCCTAAGCTTAACCTTTCCCAAGATCCCTGAAGTCTTACCTGGTCATTCCCAGGGGAAGGCAAGCAGTCTAGATAGATTCTTGTAATATAGATGGCAGACAATAAAGTTACTTCTGCTGTTCACAAGTGGCTCTGATTGCTTCTCCCTGACAAAGACCAACCTATACAGCCAGTATTCTTTTCCTCGACAAGCAGTAAGTAGCTGTATAGGACAACGTTAAGGTCATTTCCAACACCACCTCCTTGATCTTTGAAAATAACTAGAGATGACAGATTCAGCGGGATTCTCCCTAGCGCCTAAGTCTGCTCTTAGCTAAAGAACCCTTTGAAGGGTCATCTTGCTGCCTTCAAGGGTTGCCTGCCCTCCGTTGATCTTTTCTTCTTCAGGGGGGAGGGGCACTTGATTTGACCAGGTGTTCTTCTTTCTAATGAGATCTCAGGAGCCAGGAGCTTCTTGGCCTTTTGGCGAAGATCAAGTGTAGTGTAGGAGCCAGGAGAAGGTGGAACCAAATCATTAGATGTTCAGTGAGGAAAAACACAAGATTCTGAAGCAAAACCTTGGAGATAAAATTGTCTCTACTAAAAAAAAAAGCTCAAAGGGCAGCAGCGAATAAGGTTGACCGGCCATGAATGTTGAGAAGGAGAATGGTAGCAAAAAAGCTCTAGAGGAAGGATGGAGAAAAGAGATTTTCACATTCTAAATTGGTAAAAAGGTAAAGGTTACCCTCGCACGTATTGTGCTAGTCGCTCCCGACTCTAGGGGGCGGTGCTCATCTCCGTTTCAAAGCCGAAGAGCCAGCGCTGTCCAAAGACGTCTCCGTGGTCATGTAGCTGACATGACTCAACGCCAAAGGCGCACGGAACGCTGTCCCCATCCCACCAAAGATATTCCCTATTTGTCTATTTGCATTTTTTTTTACGTGCTTTTGAACTGCTAGGTTGGCAGAAGCTGGGACAAGTCACGGGAGCTCACCCTGTTACGCGGCACTAGGGATTCGAACTGCCGAACTGCCGACCTTTCGATCGACAAGCTCAGCATCTTAGCCACCGAGCCACTGTGTCCCTTTCCAAAGTGGTAGGGCGGCTCACCTCAGCCCGTTGTGTGACATAGTAGAGTTTCTAATTGCTGAAATTACCTCGTCAGCCCAGCCTTATCAGCCACCATTCTACGGATTGTTTGGTTTAGATAAGCGTTTGAAAGGCGATAAACCTTTGATAACCATTCTGCTGATGATAAGCGACTGGGTTGAACGGCCCGTTTCCGCTTCCTGGGAACAAGTCATTTTGCAAAAGGGGACAACCTTGACGTGGTCTTCTCTTTGGTTTTTTTTGTTTGTTTGTTTTTGTTTTTTTCCCTCCTCTCTCCTGCTCAAATCCCGTCCTTCCTCCACTCCCTTCACGTAAGTCCAATATTGTTGACCTTTCTTGAAAATGTATTTTTCTAAATGCTCTGAAATCCTCCCTTCCACGTCTTTATTTCGTTATTTGAGGGAGGGATTGTAGGACGAGATTGAATGACCTTTGCAGAAATGTCAGTGGGAAGGGGAAGTAGGCTTCAAGACGGTGGGGTTTTCTTCCTCGTGAAGGACGTTACCTCCTCGATTTGACGGAAGTAGCACCGAGGGACAACAGCGGGGTCTGAAAAAAAATTAATAATTAAGTGATTGGGCTCTCTCTCTCTCTCTCTCTCTCTCTCTCTCTCTCTCTCTCTCTCTCTCTCTCTCTCTCTCTCTCTCCTGTCTCCCTGCCTCTCTTCTCTCTTTCTCCTCTCTCCCTCCCTCCCTCCCTCTCCCTTTCTTTCTTTCTCTCTCTCTCTCTTTCTCTCTCTTCTCTCTCCTCTTTCTCCTGTCACTGTCCTTTCTCTCCTCTTCACTTCTCCCTCTCTCTCTCTCTCTCTCCTCTCTCTCTCTCTTCTGTCTCCCTGCCTCTCTTCTCTCTTTCTCCCCTCTCCTCTCTCCCTCCCTCCCTCCCCCTTTCTTTCTTTCTCTTTCTCTCTCTTCTCTCTCCTCTTTCTCCTGTCACTGTCCTTTCTCTCCTCTCCTCTTCACTTCTCCCTCTCTCTCTCTCTGTACAATTCTGCTGCTGCTCACCATCATTCTCATCTGTTTTTCTGGATGGCCTCTGGGCTGATGACCGAAGGTGGGGAAGAGTAGAGCGAGGAGGACGTATTTCAAACAGCCAGGAACATGAATAGTAGTCTTATCTGCCGAATTGAGAGCAATTTCACCAAGAGGGAGCATAGAAGGAACACAGCAGGATCCTTCCAAAGAGTTTAAAATAATGTAATGGGAGTCGGTTTGGAGTGCACGTAGCTGGTAGCTATCAAAATTCCTGTTGTTGTTGACAGCGGGGGTGAGTGGGGAAGAAAGGCTTAAGATGATGGTGTTTGAACTTTGCTTTTGGTTGTCGGGAACGACTGTTTGTTGTCTAACTTCTAACTTCCTTCTGCTTGGTCTCAGGATAAGGCAGGGCAAGAAGCGATGGATGGAAACTAAACAAGGGGAGAACCAATCTAGAAATAAGACATTTCCTGACAGGGAGAACAATTAACCAGTAGAACGGTTTGTCTATATGCTCCACCACTGGACGTTTCCAAAGAGAGGCCAGAGAGTCATTTGTCCAGAATGGTACAGGGCTGTGACGTGGAACCTATGGCACATGTGCTGGAAGTGGCACACAGAGCCATCTCTCCGGGCACGCGAGCTGTTGCCGGTTGCTCTCCTGGTTTTCGGCATGCCAGCCAGCTGGTCTTCATGCGCACGGGAGCACTGGATACCAAAAGAGCAGCTGCCCATTGCGCATGCATGTGCCTGGAGGTTGATCTTCAGGTTTCCATCATGCGCATGTGCACCGGCCAGCTGATCTTCTCATGCACATGCATGCCAGAAACTGGAAGACCAGGTGTCCGGTGTGCATGCATGTACCAGAAACCAGAAAATCATCTTCCTGGCGCATGCATGCACACCGGGCAGCTGCTTTTCCAGTTTCTAGCACGTACACACTTGCTTCCATTTTGGAAAGGTTCACCAACACTGGTATATAGTCTCCTACTTGAGCAGGGAGGGAGTTAGACTAGATCTCCAAAGTCCTTTCCAACTCTGTTATTCTGTTATATATCTGCGTTGCAAACCCCCCCAGCTGAGAGAGTCTCCTGTATCTCTTTGGTACTCACATAACTTGTTGTATGGATTTCTGCAGTCCAGTTGTAGTAGTTGCGTTAGCTGTAATTTAGGGCCCGCAATTCTCAGAACGATAGAAGTTAGAAGCTCACTGTGTAGAAAGCCCCAGAATTTGGGGAGCCTGACTTAACTTATTAGTGTGCTATATAGCCCTTCCTGTTACTGCTTTCCATATTTTATGGTGCTTCAGCCATCGGGTAAGAAAAGCCTGTGCCGTTCACGCCTACAGAAAGCTTCAAAATAGGTGTGTGTGTGTGTGTGTGTGTGTGTATGTGTGTAGGATGGCTTATCAAATTCCCCCAGCTTCTTAAACAAGCGCACAGCCATCAAAAGACCTTGCTCTTAAATATCACCTTAATCCCGGAATCACGGAGGGCTTTACGAGAATTAAAGAAAGAATGTTTGCCCAAAGCAGGAGAGGGAATACGAAAAAAATAAATAAAAGGATAAGCAGAGTTAGTCTCTCTCTTGTACGCCCACACGTACCATTATTATTATTATTATTATTATTATTATTATTATTATTATTATTATTATTATTATTATTATTATTATTATTATGTCGCGAAGAGGGGATTGAGGGGTTTTTTAAGAAATCTTTTAAGGGGTGTTTTAGGGGGTTCTGGGGTGGGGGAGGGAGAGGGTTTGGGGGGAAACCCGGGAGGGAAAGGGACAGGCCCGACAGTCTTTGATGCCACGGGGGGTTTAGTTTCTGGAGGCAAGAGGGCTCTAAACGAGCCCTCGGTTGAGGGTGGGGTGATAACTACGTTATGTGGGAGGGGCAGATATGGCGAGAGCAGGGGACCATATCATGTGCGGGGGGCGCGCACTCGCTGTCTTCGAGCGATTGCGCGCCCCGGTCCCCGGAGCTATTCCTGTTCCCCGGGTTGTTTAGAGTCTCAGGACCCTGGGCTCCGGTTGTTGTTGTGCAATGCGAGGTCCGTGGTAAACAAGGCCCCCCTCATATGTGATCTTCTTGAAGAGGGGGGCGCGGACCTGGCCGGTATTACCGAGACCTGGTTGGGCCACGAGGGGGGAGTTCCCCTAGTGGAGATGTGTCCACCGGGTTTCCTTGCATTCCACCAGCCGAGAGCTCAGGGCAGGGGTGGGGGAGTAGCGGTCATTATTAAGGAAGGTCTGGGTCCGAGGGAGGCCACTGTACCTCAGACAGCCGGGTGTGAGTCCGCCTTTGTGAGATGGGGTCCCGGTGGGCAGATGGGTCTGTTAGTCACGTACCTGGCTCCCTGCCACGTGGCAACGACCCTGCCCGAGCTTCTCAATGTTATAGCCGAGGTGGCGGTTGATACCCCCAAGCTAATAGTTATGGGGGATTTCAACCTGCCATCTGTCGGCGAGACATCTGAGGTGGCTCGGGAGTTCATGGCTTCCATGACGGCCATGGACCTGACCCAGGTAATTCAGGGCCCGACTCACATTGGTGGACACACCCTGGACTTGGTTTTTGTCTCTGGTCAGTGGTTGAGTGGTCTTGATATTGGGGATATATGTGTTGCACCCTTGTCATGGACTGACCACTCACTCCTTCGTCTTGACTTTCTGACCGTTACACCCCATCGCAGGGAGGCGGAAGCAACTAGGTGGTTCCGCCCCAGGCGCCTGATGGATCCTGATAGGTTCCAGACGGAGCTTGGGCCATTTCCTGAGACACTGACACGCGACTCGGCTGAGGACCTGGTGGCTGCCTGGGATAGGGCAGCCGGTGGGGCCTTGGACCGGGTCGCGCCTTTGCGGCCTCTGACCCGGCGCCGAACTCACTTATCTCCTTGGTTCACCGAGGAGCTGAGGGAGATGAAGCGCCGGAAAAGACGCCTAGAGAGTGGTTGGAGGGCTAGTCGCTCTGAATCCGACTTAACACTAGTAAGAGCTCACATTAAGACTTACTTAGTGGCAATAAAAGTGGCGAAATCTAATTATTTCACCACTCTTATTGCATCATCAGATAATCGCCCAGCCACCCTGTTTAGGGTGACCCGCTCCCTCCTCCATTTGGGAGCGCGGGAGGATCCCTTGCAGGGTCGTGCTGAGGATTTTGTTCAATATCTGGATGATAAAATAACTCAGATTCGGGATGAGCTGGCCTCTGACTGGGTTAGTTCGGGCGAGGTGACGGAGCCCAGTCTTGAGAGTGTTATCTGGGCTGAGTTCGATCCTGTGGCTCCTGAGGACGTGGACAGGATCCTGGGGAGACTGAACGCTACCACATGTTTATTGGACCCGTGTCCCTCCTGGTTGGTGCTGGCCTCCCGGGAGGTTACACGAGGCTGGCTCCAGGAGATTATAAATGCTTCTCTGAGTGAGGGTGTCCTTCCGCCTGCCTTGAAAGAGGCGGTGGTGAGGCCCCTCCTCAAGAAGCCCTCCCTGGACCCAGCTGTTTTAGCTAATTACCGTCCTGTCTCCAACCTTCCCTTTTTAGCGAAGGTTGTTGAGAGTGTGGTGGCGCGGCAGCTCCCCCGGTACCTGGATGAAGCTGTCTATTTAGACCCGCTCCAGTCCGGCTTCAGGTCTGGTTACAGCACTGAAACGGCATTGGTCGCGTTGGTGGATGATCTCTGGAGGGCCCGGGGTAGGGGGTACTCCTCTATCCTGGTGCTGTTAGACCTCTCAGCGGCTTTTGATACCATCGACCATGGTATCATGTTGCGCCGGTTGGAGGGATTGGGGGTGGGGGGCACCGTTTTGCGGTGGTTCTCCTCCTACCTCTCCGACCGGTCGCAATCGGTGTTGACAGGGGGGCAGCGGTCGACCCCGAGGCGCCTAGCGTGCGGGGTGCCACAAGGGTCGGTCCTCTCGCCCCTTCTGTTCAACATTTATGTAAAGCCGCTGGGCGAGATCATCCGTGGTTTTGGGGTGGAATTCCATCAGTACGCTGATGACACTCAGCTGTACATTTCCACCCCAGACCACCCCAACGATGCCGTGGAAGTGATGTCCCAGTGCCTTGAAGCTGTGCGGGTCTGGATGGGGAGAAACAGGCTTCGACTCAACCCCTCCAAGACTGAGTGGCTGTGGCTGCCGGCGTCCCGATATAGCCAACTGACTCCATCGTTGGTTATTGGGGGCGAATCATTGGCCCCCACGGAAAGGGTGCGCAACTTGGGCGTCCTCCTGGACCCACGGCTGTCATTAGAGGATCATACGACAGCTGTGGCCAGGGGGGCTTTTTATCAGGTCCGCCTGATACGCCAGTTGCGCCCCTTTCTAGATCGGGACTCCCTACGCACAGTCACTCAGGCGCTCGTCACGTCTCGCTTGGACTACTGTAATGCTCTCTACATGGGGCTCCCCTTGGGATGCATCCGGAGGCTTCAACTGGTACAGAATGCGGCCGCGCGGGGGATTATGGGAGCGACAGGGCGCTCCCATGTGACACCTCTCCTGCGTGAGCTGCATTGGTTGCCGGTTGATTTCCGGGTGCGTTTCAAGGTGTTGGTAATCACCTTTAAAGCGCTCCATGGCTTAGGACCAGGGTACTTACGGGACCGCCTTCTGCCACCTATTGCCTCCCACCGGCCGGTTCGCTCCCACAGAGAGGGCCTCCTCAGGGTGCCGTCAGCCAGACAATGCCGGCTGGCGACCCCCAGGGGGAGAGCCTTCTCTGTGGTAGCCCCCACCCTCTGGAACGATCTCCCTCCAGATCTAAGAACTATCACTGACCTCCGGACCTTTCGTCGGGCGTTGAAGACTTATTTCTTCCAACTTGCCGGACTTGCCTGATCCCTCCTATTTTTAAAAATATTTTTACAAATTTTTAAATATTTAAATTTTAAATCATTTTAAATTATTTAATTTTAGTGTTTTAGTGTTTTATTGATATATCAGCCGAAATTTATATAGATTTTTAGTATGTTTTAATTTATTGTATTGTTATTGGTTTTAATTGGCTGTTCACCGCCCTGAGTCCGGAAGGAGAAGGGCGGTATAGAAATTTGATAAATATAAATATATATATATATATATATATAAATCTGTAGTAAGATTCACAGCCTTTGAGGCTGGTTAATAGCTCAGCAGCTCAAGTCCTAACCAAGGACTTAGGAACTGTTAAGGTATCATCAGAGGATGTAAGCTGTTCCGAGTAAGGTGGTTTTTTGTAGAATTTCTAAATAGCGGGGTAGCCCTTTGGGTATTGCTCCCAGGGCTCCAATTACAATCGGGACAACACACAATTTCTTTTTCCACAGTCGCTCAGCAAGTCCCGGTACTTTGTGATTTTTTCTTGCTGCTTATCTTCTATTGTTGTTGTTGTTGTTGTTGTTGTTGTTGTTGCTCTCTTCTGGTGATGTGTGAAAAGCTGATAGACTCCTATCAGATAGACTCCTGCGGGGAAAGGTTTTGACATAAACACAATGGCATTCCACTCAAACTGGATTACAGTGGAAAAACACAAACTCCTCTGTTGGCCAATGAGGTAGAAGGAAAGACAGATGTGCTTCTGCCAGGATAAAAGATTCTCCAACCCAAGGATGTTCCCCACTCATCCCCAACCCCCAAGATTACCTCCCGCAGCCCCCAAACTTTCCCCGATGCCTGGCCATCCTTCCCCTTTCTGATTGATAGTTTGCTTGCTTGTTTCTGACAAGCTTTGAGTAACACCAGGCAAGCAGGTTCCAAAACCATCTGCACAAGGCCAATAAATCAGGAAAAAAAAAGAAAAAAAAAACCACAGTAAAAGTTTCCTCTGGCCATCTCTCTGGGCTCCATCCCCACCCAAAAGAGGGTGAATTTCCCCTGGCATCCACTCCCCATCACGAAAGGCCTGGTAAAGCTGCAGCTAAAACATCATCTTGATTTGTTTAGCTAGGCTGAAAGCTGACTACAAAAGAAGGGAAAGGGAGTCCATAAACAGCTGTTGCCTGCGATCATGCACAGATGTGTGGCGGGAACCCTTCCATTTTCTGCAACGTTTCAGTGGAGATGAATGGAGCTTAATCAGCTATATAAATAACAGTAGGCCAGGTCCCTTTTTCTCTAACCTTCTGCATGACCCCCCCTCCCACCAAACTTAAGGTCGATTGCCGCAGCTGACTGCCAACAACACCACAATCAGCTGTTGGACAGAGCGCCATGGGGTGTGGAGATCTAGAAAGCTGGAAAGACTGGATCCGGCAGATGCGCGGGGGTGATGCCACCTAAAAAAAAAAGTGACGCTCTTTGGAATTGTGGAAGCTTGTTTTGAAAGACGCAGGGCAAGATTTGGGCAGCAGGTGTGGGAAGACATAGGGTGATGACAGCCCGATCCGCAATTGAAATGCTGCATCCAATTCTCGTCACCACGATACAAAAAAGATGTTGAGATCCTGGAAAGTACTCAGAGAAGAGCAAGAAAGAGGATTAGGGGACTGGAGGCTAAAACATATGAAGAACGGTTGCAGGAACTGGGTATGTCTAGTTTGATGAAAAGAGGGACTAGGGGAGACATGATAGCAGTGTTTCGATATCTCAGGGGCTGCCACAAAGAAGAGGGAGTCAAGCTATTCTCCAAAGCCCCTGAGGGCAGGACAAGAAGCAACGGGTGGAAACTAATCAAGGAGAGAAACAACTTAGAACTAAGGAGAAATTTCCTGACAGTGAGAACAATTAATCAGTGGAACAACTTGCCTCCAGAAGTTGTGAATGCTCCAACACTGAAAGTTTTTCAGAAGATGTTGGAGCTAACCATTTGTCTGAAGTGGTGTAGGGTTTCCTGCCAAAGGAGGGGGTTGGACTAGAAGACCTCCAAGGTCCCTTCCCACTCTGTTATTCTATTCTATTCTATTCAAATTTTGGAGGAAATTCCAACCCCATATTCTGCCTTCCAGCAATTTCTGTCTTCCTCGTTCAGCTGGGGTGGAGTAGTGGATTGATTGGCCATTCTTTTAAATACTTTGTTATTGTTTCTATTGATGGGATGATATGTCAGGATGACTGTTGAGTGTTGGCCAACGTTGTGAGATGTGATAGATAGATAGATAGATAGATAGATAGATAGATAGATAGATAGATAGATAGATAGATAGATAGATAGATAGATAGATAGATAGATGATAGATAGATGATAGATAGATAGATATCTCAAAATCACAATTTGACAATCAGGGCAAAAATGTTTATAAAATCAACTCATTAACACCCGCTTTGCTTAACAATGGAAATTCTGGTCCCAGATTGTGGTTGTAAATCAAGGACTACCTGTACAGTTCAATCTGAGGCCTTCAAAGGCACATATCCATGTAATTTTCTTGGCAGAAGTATGGTGCTCGTCTGTAATCCTTGTCCTATGGAACCGCCTTTCCTTCTGATATTCAGATGGCCCCCAACTCTGCCTATCTTTCAGGAGGGTCTATGACAGTTCATCACAGCCAACTCTCTGCGGCACAAGAGTTACACTAATACTGTATTTTCCCGAAAATAAGACCCTGTCTTATATTTTTTTGAACCCCCAAATAAGTGCTTGGCCTTATTTTCGGGGAGGGCTTATTATTTTGGAGTGTGTGGAGCAAGACGGGGCTCCTCTTGCCGTTTTACCTGATTTCCAGCTCTGTCTCCCTAACCAGAGGAAACGGCAGAGACCGGCCTGTGTATGCATTTAAATATTTTTGGGGAGGGCTTATTTTCAGGGGGGGAGGCTTATTTTAGATTGGTCTTATTATCCGGGAGGTCTTATTTTCGGGAAAACACAATATCAAAGAAACAGTGGAATAGAATCATTAAAAAAAAAGAAGCAAGAGGAAGGACCGAATGGAATGTGAATGACATGTGAATATTTTTATTTACTTATTTATTTTAAATAATTAAGTGGAATTAGATTGTCCTGCAAGCGAGTTGCCCCACGGCGAGTTGGCCTTGGTGAGTTGTCCCATTCTGTTTTCAGGAGTCCTTGAAAACCTGTTTTTTGTTTTCCCCCTTTCCAGGCTCCGGGTCAGGAGTTTTACAACTGCCTCGGCTGTTTTTGACTGATAAGGGCTGTTTGAAACTGCCTCTGGTGCAATACATTTTACGATTATTGTTGTTTGCTCTGTTGAATGGCTGCACTCGACCCTGAGTTGCATGTTGGTTGGGCAGCTGTAGAGCTGAACAACAAACAGATAGACAAATAAAAGGCAGTTTCCTATCGGCTTCATTCAGAATGTCCTGCCCACCTCCACTCACTCACTCGTCTTCCTCACCCCACCCTCCCCACCCCAGTCTGGAGTTCTGGGATTTCCTAATAGCCTCTCGGCTAAAATATTGGCCACGTGGACGGACTCACCCGTCCACGTTGCACTTGCGCAAGATCTGAACTTTCCCAAACGGCAGGGCTTAATTTTGAAATCTTTCTGGAATCCTGGATGGGAAAACAACCCACTTCAAACTCCCCCTTTTTCTTACTAAGGGTGGAATTCAGCTTCTGACTCTGCTTTTCTGAAGTCCACAAACTGTGGTTCTTCACACGATGCAAACCAATGCAACCAACTCAGCTTTAAAAAAAAAAAATGCCACGAAGGGATGCAAAGTCACCATTCCTTTTTCTTTTTCTTTCTCTGTAGTTTGTAGTGCATTGCTGCCACTTAGTGGGGGGAGAACCGAACTGAAACGTCTTAAAAGTGCGTGAAATCTTCCAGGGAGAGACAGCCGTGGCATCGTTTGGGGATATTCCCTCTTCCCAAATATCAAAATAGCAACCAGGAAGGGCCTTTCCGAAACCTCGCTCTCCCTCTTCCCTGATTCCATGTTGTCGCTGTAATATAAGGGAAAATCAATAGCTAAAACCTACACGGGTAGGTAGAGGATTATAATGAAACGTTTAGATATAGAATAACGGAGTTGGAAGGGACCTTGGAGGTCTTCTAGTCCAACCTCCTGCTTAGGCAGGAAACCCTACACCACTTCAGACAAGTGAAGTCCTTCTTTTCATTAATCTAGACATACCCGGTTCCTGTTCTTCATATGTTTTAGCCTCCAGTCCCCTAATCATCTTTGTTGCTCTTCTCTGCACTCTTTCTAGAGTCTCCACATCTTTTTTACATCGTGGCAACCAAAACTGGATGCCATATTCCAAGTGTGGCCTTACCAAGGCCTTATAAAGTGGTATTAACACTTCAGGTGATCTTGATTCTATCCCTCTGTTTATGCAGCCTAGAACTGTGTTGGCTTTTTTGGCAGCTGCTGCACACAACTGGCTCATATTTAAGTGACTGTCCACTAAGACTCCCAAGGTCTCTCTCTCAGTTACTACTATTGAGCGAGGTACCACATATACTGTACCTGTGCATTTGGTTTTTCTTGCCTAAATGTAGAACCTTCCCCTTTTCACCTTTGAATTTCATTTTAAGATGGGCAGAAGGCTGCTAACAAAACAAGTAGATCAGAGGAACCACTGCATTCTCAAGAGAAACAGCCAGTTGGCATGAAATGCCCTCGATCACCCAACATCTGTCTTTTGGTACTCGGAAAACTTCTGCAACCTTAACGGAATGACAGAGTCGGAAGGGACCTTGGAGGTCTTCTAGTCCAACCCCCTGCTTAGGCAGGAAACCCTACCCCACTTCAGACAAATGATCATCCAACCTCTTCTTAAAAACCTCCAGTGATGGAGCATTCACAACTTCTGCAGGCAAGTTGTTCCACCGATTAATTGTTCTCACTGTCAGGAAATTTCTCTTTGGTTCTACGTTGCTTCTCTCCTTGATTAGTTTCCACCCTTTCCTTCTTGTCCTGCCATTAAAACGGGATGAGCCATTAAAAACCTTCTTTTATGGTACTCATCTTTCCAGAATACAAGGGACCCAAAAGAGTAAAATGGTGGCTTAAAAAGAAAGAAAAAAGTTAAGCATGAAATAAAACAAGCAGAGAGTGGAAGGCACCTCCGTAGGTCAAACTCCCATCGAAGGAGCTCAGTAGGAGTCAAAGAGAAGACGCCAATTGTCTTCCAGAGATGTCCAAGCTAAGATTTAAGGCTAGCTTCAAAGAAATTTTTTACACCTAGGGTTGATTCATAGCCAGCTCAGCTGCTGGGCCGTCCGTCTTCCTGTATTTGGAACGAATGCTGTATATGGAAGTTGCTGACTCTGCACAGACAGATCTCCCCCCCCCCTCCTTAATATTATTTTGACATATTTCCCCCTCCCTCCCAGTGGTTATTTCTGAAGCCGAGATTCTCCCCCCCCCCCCCACCCTCCTTTTCTCGTGAAAAATATTTGCACAGGGGAACTATCAGCTCGGACTTCTGCTTTCCATTTATCATGTGTAAATTCCCCTTTCTTCTTACGGAGGATCTTGGTTTTCTGTGTGTTTCTTTGTTTTGAGAAAAAGGAAGCAGGTGAAGGATGCCGCTTGGACTCAGGGCCCCAAAATGCCTCTTTATTTTGTAGCGGGAAAGCAAACAGTTTAGCTCTCGCTAATTCCCTCCAAGGGCCGATAGCAGTGGGGTGTTGTTGGCTTTTTTTTTTTTAATTAAAACTGCCAGACATTTCTGTCTTCGGCACACACCAGAGGGCACTACGTGGCATGTTCTAACATAATAAATAACCCCTTAACCTGCTTTAGTGCGTTATGCTCAGTAGCATGTTTTACAGCGTTACCTGGGAGTCCTTGAATACCTGTTCCCTTGGCAACGCGATATAGCATTTTTATTCTTTATTATGATCACTGTTTTATAGCTGCCTTGTTCAACTGGGCTGTCATCTTTATTCTCCTTCAGTGCTATTCTTTTTGTGCATCTGTGTATATGCAAGAGAGAGGAGAGGGAGGGAGAGAGGAGAGAGGGAGAGAGGAAAGAAAGAAGGAAAGAAAAGAGAGAGAGAGAGAGAAAGAAAGGAAGGGAAGGAAGAATGGAGAAAAAGAAAGAGGAAGAAAGG